>WAAB01016419.1:0-18773 GCA_013389865.1 Piaya cayana | reverse complement strand
CTCCAGAGCCTCAACATCCTTCTTGTGGTGAGGGGCCCAGAACTGAACACAGGATTTGAGGATTGGTCTCACCAGTGTCACGTACAGAGGGACCTGGCATTTGGTCGTGTTAAATCTCATGACATTGGACTCTGCAGCCTATTCAGATCCCTTTGCAGAGCCTCCCTACCCTCCAGCAGATCCACACTTCCACCCAGCTTAGTGTCATCTGCAAACTTGCTAAGGGTGCACTCAATGCCTTCATCCAGGTCATTGATAAAGACATTGAACAGGGCTGGACCCAGCACTGAGCCCTGGGGAGCACCACTTGTAACTGGCCACCAAATGAAATGATGTTCTGTTTAAACCTCTCTCATTGTCCAGCAGGAGTGACCTTTACTGATGAAATACTAGCCTCTATAACTTCTCTTAGAGCTGATCACCTGTTACCAGAAGTATAATCAGTATTGTAACTGAAAATGAGTCCAGGAGAAGCAAGAAATGGAGTCTAAGTTTGTCATAGTAAATTACTCTTCTCCGTTTTGTTACTGAATCATATGAAATCATTAGCACCCAAGCCTCATGAAGTATAGGCTAAGGAGGTCATGAGTACTATACAATCTGGGTTTATTTGAAACATTTTCCTCTTTATTTTCACTCCTACAAGCTCCACATATTTTATCCAGTAAGTTGAAATGAAATTATTTTTATAACATTTCCTGTGTTTACAGAAGTTACCACTCATTTCAGTCCTTCTTAAATGATGGAAGTGCAGGGCTAACACTTCCTCTTGCTCTTCTTTTTCATGTTTCCATTAATCTTTGAGTTATAATCTAAACCGCTATTCCTATTCAACAGAAGATATGGAGAACAGTTCTTATCACCTTTACAAAAGATCAGCCTAGCACTGCAGAAGGGTGAGAGCTGTGAATATGAACACTTTTCTTTCAGAGGTCAGAATCATAGCCAAGTCCTGTATTTGAGCCTAGGATTCAACCTAGGAGATAGTTGCATTACAGTATTATCACTGCTGTCTTTTAAAGGAAGATGAGGAAAGAAGCAAATACAGTACTCTGAAGTTAATCATGTTAGGCATTACTTTTTTTGAACCAAGCTACTTACACAAAAAGTGAATGTTTGTCTAATATCTGTTTTTTGTAATGCACTATCTCATCAGAGCCAACTGGGCTGTTAATTTGCCTTAGAAATACCCTTAGTAATTGATTAAAAATTATATGTAATCCTACCTCTTCCACCAGAGATTTCCCCATCCAAGACAGCAAATTGGTGCTCATGACAACTGCAGAAGTACAAAAAAATGTTAGAAACAAACCAGAATTGGTCTTAATCCAGGCATGGCAAGGAAAGCCTTGTCATACAGTAATTACAACTCAACTTTTAAAAAGAGTAAAATACACAGAAAAACCATAAAATGTTTGGTGGACTGGTTGAAACTGTGGCAAATCCCCATTCACTCCTTTGTCAACTATATCAAACTAACTCCATATTTAAAGAGACTGATTTAAAGACATTTGGTTGGTTGGTTGGTTGGTTGGTTGGTTGGTTGGGTTTTTTCTTTGCTAAGCCACTGTTTGTGCAGTACTTAGTTCGCAGTTTGCCGCTATGTTGTTGACTAGATTAGATAGTTTGTACTGGTGATATGCTTTAAATATTTATGTTAGGAAAAGCATAAAGCTTCGCATCACTACAGTGGGAAAAGGATGCTCTGAGGGCACATAGAAAACATGATGTGTTTAGAGGAATACATTACACACTTCTGAGAGCTTTCATTCTTTTGACAACACAGTGAATTTCAGCTTTCCAGAAGAGATGTGATTTATAACCAAATTCTTATTTCCATTTCACTCAGCAAGAAGTGTCAACATTACTGGTATGAAACACTCTAAATGCATCACCCTTTGTTCCTCCCCTCCCCACAATCATCATTTGTTTAACAAGAGGGTACAGGAAAACAGTGGCCACAGATGTTTATCCTCCACTTTCATTTTCAGTCTTCCTCACAGGTACCTGCCTTGTTTCTCTGCATCCATTTCATCCAGATAAGGCCACGTGTTCATCTCCCTGGTCCCTCTTCAAGAAAACCTGTCAAGTTTTCATTAAAAAAAAAAAAGTTAATAAGTAAATTAGTCTTAGCAAAAAAGTCTTAGGGAAAACATCATAGGACTGCATCACTTAAGTTATCACATGGGATTCTGTTCTTAAGGTTCTCAATTTTATTAAAAGAGGATGCTTCAAAAGCCCACCAATACTGAACATGAAAGTCTAGCTTTATCCTAATCATGTTCAGATATTTTATTGTGTAAGCAAAATAAAAATATTTCTTTTTCTGACTCTTCTCTTTACTCACATAAGAAAATATAATTGAGCAATGTTGAGAGGACATTGGTCAGGCACCAGGCATCAATAATGAGACCATATATTGATAACATTCTGAATAAGAGAGGCTTATCTGGTTTGGTTTTTTTTTTAATTGATGTTTTCTTTTCCTAACATGCTCACATATATGGAAGTTAAACTCAACTGATGTTTTCTTATATTATATTTAAGGGAATGAAATTCCTTTCTACCATTCTGCAAAGATAAATACTACCATCCCTGTTCCCCATGAGTATTTTACATACGCCAAACAATGAACAGCAGTTTAAAAAGTCAATCATACCCAAGTATTCATGTGTGAAACCACATGAACACTGTGATTAGAGAATAACTGGGAAGTATCTGGCAGACCACATACAGGCAATTTCCCATCTAAAGGATGCTGCAGAGAATCTATTCTCTTCTGTAGATTCTCTTCTAATCTCCATGAAGATGGATGAAAAATGGGAAGAGAAAGAGGAAAGAGGACTATGACCTCAGCAGTATAAGATTACTGAATGAGTACATGTGGTACGAGAGTACTGCTTTATGTTTTTTGCTCCTGACAAAGTAAAGACCTTGTACACATTCCAAATCAATATTGCTTACCAACTAAGATGGTGAGTAGACCTTAAACTGGCAATTTGAAATTATGTGGTCTTCCAGGAGAGGCTGCAGGAGGCCTAATTCTTCCAGCGACCAAGCTTATGGCTCAGACTCCTCCAGTTAGGTCCCACACCTTTCTGGAGGGGATGTTCCTTTTCTTTCCCTGTGTCTAGAGACTCATTTTGGATAGTCATTTAAGTGAGAGAGTGAGTTTGTAGTGTAATGCTAATTGATAGAGCTTTCTTATGTTATGAGTCACATTTTAGACAGTAATGTACTGTTGTTAAAGAAATTCTGCCCATAAGGACACACATTACATACAAAAGTATAGGCATAAATATCCAGAGATGGTATCTTTTTTGTTCTGAGAGGAAAAGATAAGAAGCAAAAAGACAGAGAGGGGGAAAAAGCTAAACATGTTAAGGGAAGTGTACATCTTACTACTAGACAAGAGCTTTTCCTCAGCTTTTATTATACCTGCAGACCAATGATATAATTAAACATAATTTGGCTTACATTTTTCCTGTCTTACACCTCATTGTTTTGATTTACAAGTTACTTCCATCAAAAGAGGACACTAGCAAAGTGGTAGCACTAGCCATTGTAATTTTGGCATGCTGACAGAAAATTTTGTCACTTCCTCCAACCCACCCATCACATTATGATGATGCTATCACACTCTAAGCTAGCCAGCTCTGGCAAAGGCTCCAGAAAATGAGTCTTTAGGATATGGCTCCTATCCTAACTAAGTAACTTTATATAGAGGAATATGAAAAGCGATAGGAAACATCAGCACCCTGTCTTTTCCAGCCTATTGCAACAGAAGTGTTCCCATCTGTTTTTTCTTGCGAGCTGAACAAATTCTGTTAATTGGATTTGACATATAAAACTGAATTTGAAAGGAAAAATTAGTCTGCACTCCTTGAAGGCCGAAACTATCAATATTATCATGTGTTTCCAGATTCCTCCAGACCATAGGACCTATTGCTGTCTAAGCCTTAGGATGTAGAGGTTGATTCTGATATACTTCTGGCAGTGTATAAATTGCAACATAAGAAAAGCCCCATGAATCACTGCAAAATTAGCTATATTGAAACAGCAAAGAATCATTTTTAAGTATCCTTTGTAATTTCTAAAGATACTTCAATGAATGCTACAGTTATAATGTATACGTCTAGCAGTGACTGTGATGATAAGCTTAAGGATGCATATTTCTATCAAAAGGATGAGTTAATTTTCTTTATTAAGTCATAGTTAGCTAGATGATGCATCACCTGGAGTAGATATGAAAAAGCTGAACTCCAGAAACTTATTTTTCTGAGGAAAAAGAAATCTTTTAACAAAGCCCTCAAAATGAAGGAAAATAGATAAATTAGTGCTATTATTTTTGTTAATCAACAAAAATAGCTAAAATTGTCAAACATTACACAGTGCAGAGGGAAAAATACAATAAGCACTAGATTCAGCTTCTGTTTGACTATCATTCTAGAGCTCTAAAGAAAGATTTACGAGTCTTAGCTGAGAAGATCTGAATAGAAATGAAACTTGGGCTTTGATCTTTTTAACATGCTATACCTGATTTAATGCAATAAAGACCTCAGATGACATCTATTGATCTCTGCATTCAAACAAATGGCGCAACTGGCATCGCCTGTTAAGGAATGCAAAGCAGTCCTTGGAATTCACTCTGTGCCTACTAAATACAGTGGTAGTTAAATATGGGCTCACAGGGCTTTCAAGAATTTATAACAAGTACCAGGGGAAAAAAAAACCCAACACCTTTGAGAACAGTCTTGAAGAAAGGGATCTTTTCCTATTACCAGCTGTCCTAGTTATTCAGAAGAAGCAGCTGTGCTTCGTTTTGTATTTTATGGTGATTTAGGAAGTACTGCACTCTTTCATAAAGCTTCAAATGGAGTAGTGGAAAAGTCCTGCCAATTCTTTTATCAGTGATTACAAATAAAGTGCACATACAACATTGAAGTGATCTCAGTTTCTAAGATATCTCTCTGTTTCACAGAATCATAGAATTGCTAAGGTTGGAAAAGACCTCTAAGATCATCAAGTCCAACTGTCAGCCCAACACCACATGCCTACTGAACCATGTCCCGATGTGCTACATCTACAGGTTTTTTAAACGCCTTCAGTGAAGGTGACTCAATAACTTCCCTGGGCAGCTTGTTCCAATGCTTAAACACTCTTCCAGTAAAGAAATTTTTCCTACTATCCAATCTAAACCTGCCCCAGCACCACTTGAGGCCATTTCCTCTCATCCTGTCACCGTCACTTGGGGAAAGACTAACACGCACCTCACTATAACCTCATTTCAGGTAGCTGCAGAGGGTGATAAGATGTCCCCTCAGCCTTTACTTCTCTGGAATAAACTACTGCAGTTCCTTTAGCTGCTCCTCAGAAGACTTGTGCTCCAGACCCTTTACCAGCTCTGTTGCCCTTTTTTGGATATGCTTCAGCACCTCAATAACCTTCTTCTACTGATAGTCACAAACCTGAACATAGTGTTTGAGGTGTGGCCTTGGCAGTGCTGAGTACAGAACAATCACTTTCCCACTCCAGTCCATACTATTTCTAATACAAGTCAGGATACTACTGACCTTCTTGTCTCCATAGGCACACTGCTGGCTCATGTCAGCCAGCTGTTGACCAGCAACCCCAAGTTCTTTTCTGACAGACAGCTTTCCAGCCACTCTTTCCCAAGCCTGTAGCTTTTCATGGTGTTGTGGTGACTGAAGTGTAAGACCCAGCACTTGGCCTTGTTAAACCTCATACAATTTACCTTGGTGCATAGATTCATCTCTCTTATTCATCTCTTGCACAAGCTCAGAACATAAGATCCAGTCTGAGTGCCATGTTTCAAATTTACTTTTGTATTAAAGAAAAACTAATCCCTCAAAGAAAAATACTATCAAAATCTTGGAAAGACGATACATATACAAAATTTTTAGAGGAGTAGCATCTTATTGAAGGAAGAAAAGGGAAAAGGGGTACATAATTAAGAAACACAGAATATAGTCCACCTATACCTAGAGAATATATGAGATAGGCTTGAAATCTTTGTACCCTGTAGGGTTTACCAAAACCACAGCTTATGGTACGCACTGGTCAAAGCCAACATAGCTAAGAAGCTAACTGGATACAGGCTATCCGCTTTGCTGCTGCACTCTTAATCCTCTTACTTAACAGTGCATCATCATATTCAATTAGCTGAAGAGCTTTTAGCATGTTCTGAGTCTGATAAAAATAACTAGGCATAGTACATAGAAGAGAAATGAAACATTGAAATAGATTAATCATGTTACCAGGTTCAGAAGGTACACTTGTACCTCTATCACTATGAAAATATTAAGGGTTTTCTGGTCTGTTTATTATTTACAACATCACATTATATGGAAGAGGTTTCAAACATTCATTTAATTAGTCACAGAACAAACCAATATAACATTCATTAACTGCAGATGTCAATAGTTATTAACAGGTTCCCAAAGGCAGTTTCCTTTTAATGTCTGCTACATCCTTTTTGCATGCCTTTTAACTATAGATTAAAAACAGTATTAACACTACAATTGCTATAATTTAAAACAAATAAATAAAAAAATGCACTGTTGCTTGGCATTTTGTAAAAGAGAAATATGCACAATATTACAGAAATTCTTGAAATACATATTTTCCTTTAATAAATGCTGTGTTTTCATTGTGTTGTGCTTTATGCACAACTTTACAATTTTTAATAAATGAGGGATTTAATTACTTATTCTAAAAATATTAATAATGAATAATTTCCTTTTTATACTGAGAATACAGTTGCTTTCAAAAAGGCTTAGTCTGCAGGTATAGTTTGTATTTGCAAATTGATTAAATTTTCCCTTGTTAGCCAATTAAATCTGCTAAAAATTCATGCAGTAATAGAACTATCTTGCTTCCAAGGATTTCTTCCACTATTACTCTGTTGTGAGCTAATGTAAAAAGAATATAGAGGCACAGTTTCACATCCAAAAGAAAAGTAGCTTCCTGTTGTCCAAACCTGCACAAATAAGTGAAAATACTTCAGATATTAATTTCTAATATAGTCATTCATACACTAAGCTTAAACATAGATTGTAACATTACCAAGAACTGCATTGCTTTTGAAGTAAACCAGAACACACATCTCAGTAAAAGGGGAGGCTCCAAGGTCTTACTGCATCTAACAACTGTGAAATCGTGCATATGAGAGTGTTCCCAGTTACAAGACAAAGTCCAGCCAACTATCGCGAGGTCTGCCTCATAAGTGTTGATGTAGGAAAACAGCTTACAAAATAACTCATGGCTCATTCTTATAGTTACTACTGTGGTAGAATAAGAATTAGAAATCATCCATGCCAGGCAATAGGAGCCCCAAGGAGGACACCAGGAGGACATTGCTAAATATCTATTTATGGAAATGACACAAAGGAGTTGATTTCTGTATTTCTTGATGCTTAGCATAATTAAATTATAAGCTGTTAGTTCAAATTCAGAGCTTAAGGTGAAGGCATACACTAGCAATAAATAAAGTGGTATTAAGGACAAGAAGAGACATTTAAGTTGTAAAAATCCTTGTTAACAGGGGTTGAATCAACACAGCACTAAAGGTATTTGAAACTGAGTTTTACCTCTAATCTAAATCATCCTTGATTTTATAGAGATTTATTTAGAATGACTCAAATCTTAAATAATCTCAAAATTACATCCTAGTTATAAGCTCACTAAAAAATTTATATTATACTAATTTTTAGGACATTAATTTGAAACAACCTCATCAAATTATATCTAAGACTCTGGCTAAAATAGTATTGTATGTAAATACCTTGGAAAATGAGAGCTGAAATTATTTCTGTGTTTTAAAATAAGAATGGTAGAGAAAAAACAGGTATGGACTTACTAAAACAAACCCTAACATAACACCTTTAGTGTCATTCACTCAAAAAATAATAAAAAAATTTTTAAAAGTTCCCAGCTGCAAAGAAATTAAATCTCTCGAGATCTCATGTAATCTACTGAGTGGCTGGTGGTTATTGGTCACTTAATCTTTTTCATTTCCTGGTTAAACTACAGGTGCCTTTAGGCCTTAAAACTTCATTTCTAAGTAAATGCTTAATATCCAGTAAGTAGAAGATTAAACACTCATTTGTTCTGATACGAAAGTGTTCACTGTGCTCTGAATTTGTGCATGAAAATTTGAGTCTGTAGATAGTGTAACCACTGAGACTAAAAGTAACTTAGTCTACAACATAAAACTAAAGTAGAAACAGTGAGAAAAATCTGTCACTGAAACAGACTGTGCAAGGGCTTGATTTAAGGCACTAATCAGACCTAAATCTGATTAAGTATCTCATTGGCTTGATTACTGATGGCAAGAAAACATGTGCTAAATACCTGTTCATGGTAAAAGAGTTACAGAGACTTCAAGACAGCTGACTAGGCAAGATGTTTAAAAGAATAAAAGCAGTGTTTTCTAGAGCAAAGTTATCACCTGAAGAAATAGTCTGCAAGAATGAAGCTGTCCCTCCACCACCCAAGGAATCTACAGTCCAGGTATAGTTTTTTATTGTTTAATAGAGACTCAGTAATATTACATTTTCTACAAAAAATATTTATATAAGTAAATAACATAGGTTAGATTTTCAAACATACTTACTGTGCACAGTATCAGTTTTATTTAGCAAAATTGAATCAATGTCTTTACTCCCATCCTCCTTCCTGCCTTTTCTTTATGAATAAAATACATTTTTCCTCCTTTTGCAACTTTCTTTCCAAATAGGGCTAATTTGAAACAGCACAAGCTTATAAAAAGTCTAAATCAACATTGTGAATGGAGAATTAGAAATATTGGTATGGCTGGTTTTGATGTTCTGATGTATTCCTCTTCATCTTGTTCCCTGCTGGCAGAAAGCATCAGTATAACTTCTCTGAACATTACAGTAGCATACAGGTATATACTAGCCTGCAGGTTTTTTAAAAAGTTTCATCTTTGCCTTGAGTTTACTAGTATAACTCCTGTTTGAAAAATACAGTAAATCATATTAGTCTAGAGTCTATATTTTTTCTTTAGTACCATTTTACTGCAAAATTCAACTCCTTCTTTTCATGTTAATAAATGAAACTATATTAAAAATATTTTAATATATTAAAATGAGAGGATAATAGGTGGGCAATGAAGCTGGTGAAGGGTATAGAACAAAAGTCTTACAAGGAGTAGCTGAGGGAAGTGAGGCTGTTCAGTGTTAAGAAAAGGAGACTGAGGGGAGACATTATTGGTCTCTATAATTACCTACAGGAGTCTGCAGAGAAGTGAGTGCTAGTCTCTTCTCTCAAGTAACAAGCAACTGCACAAGAGGAAACAGCCTCAAGGTACTCCAGTGAAGGTTTAAGTTGGATATTAGGAAAAAATTCTTCACCAAAAGGGTTGTCAAGCATTGGAAGAGACTGCCCAGGGAAGTGGTGGAAACCCCACACCTGGAGGTATTTAAAAGACATGTAACAGTGCTATGTTAATGGTTGGACTCAATGACCTTAAAGGTCTTTTCCAACTTAAATGACTCTATGATTCTATACTCTTTCACTTGATACCTTTGATTTCTTTTTTTTTCTTTTTCTGGTAATGCTCTAGAGAGTGTTTTGTTTTTTCTCCAGCTTGGCATAATCAAAACAAGGCAAAATGGCAACAGTTTAGGTTTTCATTAAAAAATTAGGAAATTGAAATGAGTTCTTTAGTATCATCCTGAGCTATTAATCTGAACTCATGCTTAATGAAAGAACTGACACTCCTCCATTATGAAGTTTATATTAGCTAAGCATAATCTTTTAATGTGTTCACAACAGCTAAGCATATATAAGAGCTGACTTAACTGCTAGGAGCCTTGATTTACATGTACAAGTGTTCCACAAATTTCACAGTCTTAAGTAAAACTAACAGAAACATAAATGTTTGAAAGATTGAATCATCAATAAAACATCTTGAAAGAAGAATAATCCTGAATCTCACCAGCTGACTTATGTGTAGCCTGACACCTCACTAAGCTAACTTCTGCAGAAAAAAAAATATATATTTATATTTCTCTGGAGACATGGATTAGTGTTTTCACCAGAATAATTCCATACATCAGTACAACACTCAGATCGTATCACCATCAGCCTCCTCTATTAGAGATACTGTTAAGATGGCGGCAGATGAATGGGTCAATATATTGAGACATTTTCTGCCTGCTAGGAGATACCATCTAAAGAGGAAATAAGAAACGTACCTAGTTTCTGGTAACTGCAGAGCACTAGTCTCACATTAATGTTCTTATGCTGTTATGAGGACCACTGAAAAAAAAGAATACACAACCTTTACAGCAAAACACCATGCAAGTAGTGCTAGATTGATTGGGCTTTTAATTTACATTTTATATATATGCATATATAATATGCTTTAATTTTATACATATGTGTTTATATTAGAAATTCAGTGTCAGATTCTCTGAATAATAGCAGACAGGAAAAAGCAAATACTTTAATAGAAAAAGACAAACCCCAAATTAATCTAAGAAACTCAAAGAAAGGTCAGTAGCTTTGGAGAGGGAGAGGAAAAAAAGTGTATGAAGACCTGAAGTCTCCTAAGGTCAAATTATTTTCCATATACTTGCAGTATCAAATATCTTTCTCTGTTAATCAGCATGATAAACACCAAGAAAATTAATTCTATCTGGGCTAAATAATGATCATGAGCTTGATTAGCACTATGTTGTTACACAGTACTGTGAACACCTAAGACTCCCCATGCACTTCTCACTCCCTCCTCCACGGGCCACTCATGGCTGTCAAAGCCAAGAGTCAAGGTACAGGTATATGAGGTCTTGGTTCATGTATCTAAGGCAGCATGCATGAGAATAAGTTAATTTTTTTGCAGTGACAGCTGATACTGTCTTTTTATTTTGTGAAGATGAACAGCTGTCAGTGTGGTAAGCTAGCTCAAAACATATCAGGTCTATTAGACCAGCAGAAGACTTAGGCAGAAGAATGACTAATTCAGAGAGGCAGACTGGCTTTTGAGTGGCAGTGGTAAACCAGTCAACCTTGACAACATAAAGGAATCTCTGGGAACATGCAGCCACAGAACTCCAGGCTAAGTAAACTGGGATTGCACAGCAGATATGAAGACATCGCTTTTGGATTTAAGCATCCAAGCCCTTTTGAGAACATATATAGAAAGTGTTGTCCAAGAACACAAACAGAACACCCAGAAGTAAAGCTCAGTGTGTGTCAGCTTGGCCAGTCAAATTCCGAGGAGGATGTTGCAGCCACCAAAAAATCTTTATCATTCTAAACAACAAGCTTCAACAGTTTCTAATTCTGTTAATATTTTTAAGGGTGAAAATAAAAAACCAGATGAACCACAGAAAGAAGAGGCTAATAAGAAAGCAGAACCTGCACCAAAGCAAGAAGGTTAGTAATAAGCTATTCACAGATATGCAAAGATTATCAGACAAAATATATGTACACTATATAGGGCTGTGAAAAAAAATTGTTCTTCTTCCAAATACTCTGATAGGTGCTGGTCTTGATTTTCATTTTGGAAGAAATTAAGAACTTTGAAATCCCATTGACACTAAACCAATGATTTGATACAGAAATATGAGCAGTATCCAACAATAATAAATGCAACGAGCTTTCAAGCACACAGTCACTTCATGAGCTCATTCACTTTAATCAGCTAATCCAATAAAATCTATTTTGTCTTTTTCATTGACTTCTTAGAAACCTTACTTTAAAATAAAAGCATTTAGTAGCTTAAGAAAGAAAAATGCATATTTATAATGTCTCTTTTGTGAGTACTTCTCATATATATGTAAGAAACTACAAAGACATGAGAGATTTCATCTGACATTCAAATCTTTTGTTGAACAGTCATTCAAAATTTTTTGCTAAAAAAAGCCCAACTTTTTAAAAAGCGATTCTCTTCAAAATTATTTGCCATCACTGTTCAGAAGATATCCAGAACTAGAACAGAAGACTATATTGCTCAGGGCAGTAATATAAGGTAATTACTTGCCTAAGCAGCTTGTTGCTGAAAACAGTAGCAGCTGGCCATGGCTATTCTGCCCCTGCATCCTCCACTGTTGATTAACCAAGTCTGTTTTGCTTATATCAGAGCCAGAATGGGCACTGCAGCAGCTATCAAAATAAAGGCTTAAGATAGGTGAAGCAACAGCTATTACTGGGTGATGACCCCTCTTCCCTCCCTCATAGAATTTCCTAGTCCCTTCCTCACAGTCCTTTCCTTGTCCATCCTTCAGTACTGGAGAAAAACACTAAGTCCAGTTTCCCTGTCACCTCGTGCTTTTCCTTTGGGAGAACAATTCAGGTTTATTTCACTGGATCAAGAAAGCAAAAGCTGAAGAACCTCCAGCATTCTATCGTAAAGATTGTTTAAGGAGAGAGAAGCAACAGGGAAAAGACTGTAAGGAAACACGCATAATCCTTATGCTTCATGTAATCATAACAAGTACCACAATTTCTTTCCTTATATAATGAAACTTTAAACATTCAATGCAATTATCTCATTATGTAATGGCTGTAGCACTAAATGAAGGGAAAGCAAAATCTGACATGAATTTACTGTAGCAATAGGGCAACAATGGAAAAAATAAAATCTGATATTTCATGGGGTTTTCACATCTTTATGCACAAATGCTACACCACAACACAATGAAACATCATTATAGAATTATTTTGTTTTCATCCCAAATTTGATCTAATTTTAACAATTTTACTTAAATTTTTAATTCATTAACCTATATTTGGGTATACTAAACTAATTTTATTGAAGCAATCACATTATTAATTACTTTAGGAAAATACAATAACATGTTTAGGTTCTATGTTTTTTTGAGTGGGGGAAGCTAGATCCATAGGTTTCTGGACAGTGTTTCAAGTCTCATTTGCAAACAGTTACAAGACAGTTTCTCCTTTTGCAATTGTGTATTAACAAGTCAGACACACAACAGCTATGCAAGCCAGAGAACTTGGACAGGTATCACACTTCAGAAGAAGCTTATGAATTCCAGCATCCTGTACATACATCCTTAAAATTCAAGCTGTAAAAGCCATTATCTTTGAACAGAAAAATGAGGCTGGCCTCAAGCAGCTCACAGGAGGGTGTACATAGACTCCTGCAGAACTTGGTGAACTTTGTATCAAACATAGAGTCCTCTGGAGAGTGACTAGAAGAAGTAAAGAAATATATCTATGGTTAAGCAAAGGACAACAGACTAAACAAAGCACTTTACAATGTGTATAAAATTCAGAGAGAATTAAAAGCACAGTGAGGGCTCAACTGACATTAGTAAAGGGACACCAGTTAAAACCAGTTAAAGAAAAGGTTTTCCAAGATATCTCATTAGTTTCTCTGGTATAACCAGGATAAAATAGGCCAGTAAATCTTCTAATCATAGTCCCCTTATGCAGCTCCAGTCCTGAAATACAAACTGACAGACTAGGCAGAGCTTATCTTCACCTCCTTCTTCCCACACGGCCAAAATCAGCCAGCACCTTTGCCCTTTCTTCTAGCACTTCTCAAGGGAGCACAATGATCCCAGCACAGATGAGAACTCAGTAGGAGGCCCATTTGGAGCCTCTTTGTTTAAAACTTGTACATGTACATCACTCAGCAACACCTAGTACTTTTGGGGGCTGTGTTGGCTACTCATTGCCTCAACTCCACCTCCTCAGTTGCCCTCTCTCTTACCAGCTTACTTTGTGATTAATTCTCTGCATAATTAGTTCGCTCTGTAATTAATTCTCTGTGCTTAGTCAGTGTGCTCTGCAATGGATAGATTTTTTAATTTATTCACAGACTTTCTCAAGTACTTAACAAAGTGTGATTCTTTCCAACTCATCCCTTTTCTTTCCCTTTCTCTAAACATGCTCAGCACCACAGTAAAGTACTGCTTTTCTGAAATCTGTCCTCATCTCCTCACTTTTGTCTCACTGAAAAATGGCCTTTTCACAGTATTCTGGTTTTCATACTTCCACTAAGTCAACAAGCATCTTAAAGATTTTTTTCCAGATTCTCAGACATATTTACACAGTTTTTTCTAAAGCGTATATTGACAATGTTTTGTTCTTGGTAGGACCTGAGTGAGAAAGTTAGACTAAAACTATTTCCCTCCTTCCTAAAAAAAAGTGTCTTTGACTGGAACTCCCAGAATAGTAGTATGAACTCCTGTAATCAAATGGTCAGAAACCCTTTCCTGAACCTTCATGGGGACAGGAACAGCAAGAGTCCTCTTTGGAGTCCTCACTTCCCTGAATGAGTGCTGTTCTGCACTTCAAAATGCCCTGGCAGATCCTTTAGGTAAGATGAAACATGCCCTGCTGTTACATTTTTCTCAGGATAGTACTGCGGTACTAACTGTTGCAGAAAGAAAGCAATAAGCTGCATTTCCATTAAGTGGGCAAGATGCTGTTATCAATTTAAGCCATAAATCCCATTGAATGTCAGAGTTTTAAATGGAATTCCTCACAAAAATCTTCCCATCTTACAGGTGATAAGTAATACAAATCCTGAAGACTGGCTCTTCAGTCTCAGTAATGCTACATTTCTGCAAGGAACTATTTGAAAAATAACCCCTAAGCTTGCACAGTCAAAACCCAATTGACCAACACGTTGGGGAACACGGATTTCTTTGCCTTCTCTTGATTTTGTTCCTGAGGCTGGCTTGTGTGTTTCCGTTATCCACTGACACCTCTGTCTAGGTCTCTTCTTTGATCCTGCTTAAGAAATTAATATCTTGCAAGAGTAGCAGGGCTCACATACCATTCTTGCTTCTAAATACTAAAATATTAAATACCTAAATACTAAGAAAAAAATACTAGAAATCCTCACTGGTCATATAACCAGTTGCCTATCTGGTAAAAGTCTGAAACTCAGCTCAAGAAACCTTGTGTCCATTCTATCCCAAATCTGAATAAATGGTGGTAGGAAGGTATTTTGGTTTATCAGTAACGTAAACAAACTGATCTGCTGTCCTTCACTAAGTTTTCCTTCAAGGCCATTTAAAAAAAAAAAAAAAGTTCTAGTTGATCCGCTTAACAATTAAATATTATAACAACTTTTAACAATTTAAAAATAAAAAAAAAAAAAAAGTTCTAGTTGATCCGCTTAACAATTAAATATTATAACAACTTTTAACAATTTAAAAATAAAAAAAAAAAAAAAGTTCTAGTTGATCCGCTTAACAATTAAATATTATAACAACTTTTAACAATTTAAAAATAAAAAAAAAAAAAAAGTTCTAGTTGAGCAGCTTAACAGTTTACTGTTGTAACACCTTTTACCCTTCTGAAATGAATAACAACTCTCTAAATATGCAGATTAACTATCAGAAAATTAATCTTACACTATACCTCCAAAATACTCAAGGTCTGTGTTTCTTTGTGCTGTCTTGAATTTAAAATACAGCATAAACAAGAGGCTTCTGATTTATTTGCTATGATACTTCGACGCCAAGTTTTTTCCTCTATAATCATATTACTCGAAGTATTTATGAAGGCAGAATTTGTTCCTTCTTTATGCAAAGTGTCAGACTGATGAGACTTTCAAATTATTTTTCAGCATGAAAATGTGAAATATAGATATGAGGCTAATAGTCAAAAGCACATAAGGCCACTTAAATGGCAAGAGACTATACCATTTGCATAGGTTATTTCAAACTCCACAAACTTCCCACTTAAACTCTTTAAAAGGTTACTTATAACAAAGCTGAAATAAGAGATTAACCAAAGTTCTATATACTCACATACTCACTACATACTTCTTAATTATATATTTCAATCATAATTTACTTAGCTACAAACAGGGCTGTCATGGCAGCTGAAGTAATAAGAGGTTTAATGCAATTAAAAAACTGGAGTATAAATGGTATCATTTGTGTTTGCTATACATAACCACATAAGCTACTCTTCGTATTTCTTCCTGTGTTTCACAAGGCACTTCTAGACAAATCTATTCATCCTCTGCATATTTTTTTAAATAAGTACACACTAAAATTCTATCATACCTCACAAATTCTTGTCATTTATAAATACAGAAAAGCTCTGTATTGACCATTGTTGAGCTGGTTTCATATGCATCTATTATAAAAACCACAAATAAGTTACAAATTTTAAAAGCTACACTCATCATAAATATGTTCTGCACAGCTGGCATTACAGTAGTTTTATGCAGGAAATTATTCAAAAGTCAGGTCCAGAATCAGTGTTGTGCAGTGCTTGTCTACTGAAGGCAAGCACTTGATGGCAACCAAGAAGTGATTCCTCCAAAATTAAAATATTATCATAATTCTTTTAAAACATTTTTCTAGATAAAGTATCAGCAAAAGAAAATGAGCCTTCAAAACCTGAAAAATCATCTGAACCACCTGAGACAACTCAACAGGAACAGAATCAGCTTAATGATGGGAAAGAAGATGCTAAGTGAGTAAATTCAATTTCAAAATTTGAATCTTTTTTCCTGACATACTGACTTAACATTTCCATATGCCATAATACAGTTCTTTAAAATTGTTTCCTATCCTCTCTAAATATTTGAAGAGCTTTATTTCCATTCTAAGGCAACAATATATTTGAGTTATTCTTTTTAGTATGTGTTTTCCATAGTTGTATATGCCATCCTAAACTGCAGGAGTAGGAAAAGGATTTGCTCAACTACACTTATATATTGAATCTAACAATGCTGTTGCTCAGTCATTATTACTTTAACTTAGCAAAGGAGCAAGTTCCACAATGCTGTCCTGAATAGCTGGAATGTTTGTCACATCATTCTGACTTAAAAGATTTTTACCCTGCATATTTTTTTGCTGACTTATATCATTAAATCAGCACTAGTCTCTGCAACTAGAGGATTAGGAATTCCTCTTTCTGAGAAGAGGCAAATAAAAGAAATGTTCCTTCAGGGGAAATCTAATTATTACAGAAGAACAGATTCAGAAAATCATAGAATTATAGAACAATAGAATCATTTGGGTTGGAAATAACCTTTAAAGATTATTTAGCATAACCCCCCTGCAGTAAGCAGGGAGACCTTCAACTAGACCAGGTTGCTCAGTACTCCATCCAATCTGACCTGGAATGTTTCCAGGGATGGGGCATCTACCACCTCTCTGGGAAACTCATCCCAGTCTTTCACTAGTCTCATCATAAAAAAATTTCTTCCTTATATCTAGTTTAAATCTAGCCTCTTTCAATTTTAAAACTATTACCCTTCCTCTTATTGCAACCAAAAGGTATACCCTCATCTTTCATATAAGCCCCTTTAAGAACTTAAAAGCCATGATAAGGCCTCCTTGGAGCCTTTTTTTCTCCAGCTTGAACAACGTCAACTCTCTCAGCCTTTCCACATAGGAAAGATGTTCCAACACTGATCATTTCTGTGGCCCTCTTCTGGACTTAGTCAAACAGATCCATGTCTTTCCTGTAGTAAGGACTCCAGAGCTGGACACAGTAATCCTGGTGGGTCTCACCAGAGCAGTGTAGAGGGGTAGAATCACCTCCCTTGACGTGCTAGTCACGCTTCTTTTGATGCAGCCCAGGCTTGCTGGGCTGAGAGTGAACATTGCCAGCTCATGTTCAGCTTTTCATCCACCAGGTTCTCCAGGTCCTTCTTGGCAGGTCTGCTCTCAATTTCTTCATCTTCCAGCCTATAGTAACACGAGTGTTTTACCCAACGCAGGTGCAGGACTTCAACAAGGCAAAGTGATTAATACATTTTAAAGTCCATCCAGGCAGTTCAGTGAGGATCAAAAAAGGCAGGGTCAGAGACAAAACTTGAGACAAGGCTACAACACGGCTCCAAAGTCCATCCAGGAGACAGGACCAGAGACAAAACTGAAGCTAGACACACCTAAGCATAGCTCAGGCAATGCCTAAGACCTGAGCTTCAGTAGACACCCCAGGCCCATGAGCAGAGTCTCAGTGGAAGTCCCACAGGAGGCTGCTTAGGGCCATTTGGGCCTTCTGGTGTACTTAGGGTCCTGGTGCTATGTTTTGACTAAGACAGACTATTTTTCTATGCTAATTATCCTCCAAGAGCCGAAGTATAATAGAGAGTCACTTGATCTGCACCATAAGAAATCATAAGTACGCCCATAGACTGTAAGATACATAATAAGGTAGAGTTTGTAGATATCTATCTGTTTAAAGCCCATATACATCCAGAGCGCCTCAACTTTCATGGAAACTATGTTAATAAAAAAGGTTTCAGTTTATTTTCTGTTGCCATGACTTTTAATTTTTTTTAAATGTGTCTGTGCAGGCTCAGACACAGAGAGGAATGGATAGGGAAGAGGGCAGTTGTCCTGTTTGAAAAAGCACATTTTTCATTTATATCACACCCATGTCTCTCCATGCAGGATTTCAGGGGGAGGTTATGATCTTCTTTGTAAAGACATTACATTTTTAAATTTCAGGTAATATTGCTTTATGAACTATTATACTAATCTAATTAACTTACCTGAAATCAGTAAGACTACTTATAATTATGACAGCTTGAAAGATTCTGCACCAGTTATATACTTTTTCCAGTTCACCTGCATTAGATTAGATTTTAAATTATGGAACAGCACAGCCTGTATTCTCCATTAATAGGAAAATAGGGGGATCAACTTCCTTTGAAAGAACAAATAATTTTTTTTCTCTTGCTAAATGAACAACAGCTTAGGCAAAGACTGCTCTTACTCCTGAAAATTCTCATAGAAACTGTTTGTCCACAAGAAAAAAAAACCCTCAACTTTCCT
>WAAB01016416.1:53718-92833 GCA_013389865.1 Piaya cayana | reverse complement strand
CCAGCCCTCATGGACTTGCTTGCTCCTACCCTCCCACTCTCCTCCGGGCCCCGTTCTCCATACTGCCAGCTCTTGGCAATGTTTGACTAGCAAGAAGTCATCTCTGCTGCTCAGCTCTCTTTACATTTCTTCTTGAACTCTGTGCATGCAGGTTTTTCTGCTTTTGGGGTTTGGGTTTTTTTTTGTCACTGTTTCATTAGCAAAGAGCTGAGAAAGAGTTAAATAAACTGGGCAGCATGCATGTGGTGTGTGACCACAGAATTATGAAAAGCCCTGGCTCCTTCAACTGAGCCGGCAACAGGGGATTCAGGGGGTGTGGGGCTGCAGATGGCAGCGTGTTATTACAGCCGCAGGATTGACGAAGGTTTGCTGCAGAAATCTCTTGCCCTTGCCACGGAGACTGACCTTGAAACGCTGCAGAATTCCTGGGCTGGGTTTCTGCGTGCCTGTACCAAAAGCCCAAGTAGGTTGGAGGTATTTACTTGCTCTGCCTGGTAGGTAAACATGACACAATGAAAGGGACTGTTGCAGACTACCTGAGCGCTGCCTGTATTTCTGAGTCTTCTAAGGGAATATATTTGATTGCACAAATCCATTTTTAGCTGCAGCTATTTGTGTGATTTGGAAAAGATTTTCCTTGCTATTGTTAAAGCTGCTTTTATGTGCCTCAGTATCTGTTCCTCAACCTCCTAAGGATGCAGGATGGCTGTGAAGGTTGATGAAGAAAGAAAGAGTGAGGATATTTGTTTAAGCCCACTAAGATGATCCCTTGTTCCACTCTTTCCCTGCTCATAACCATTTCTGTAACATAGTAGTTGAAAACGTTAAACTCAGTTTTTATATAGCATAAAAAATAGACCGTATTTTTTTTTGAACCAAGAAACACTAATTTTTTTGTCCCTTGGTAATGTTCCAAACAAACAAAACCCCCCCCCCCATTTATCACTGGCAAAATGTTATAATGAAGTCTTAAAGAAACATAAGTCAATATTTCTTTGTGGTTTATCACACAGTCCTGTACAAATAACCTGAAGCCACTTACAGAGGTAAGACAAGGAGAACACTGTCACCCTAGAAAACTAACTGATAAGATTTAATAGAAAATCAGTATCAGGAAAATATTGTTGAAGAGAAAGAGACAACCTTTAAGAAGTTACTCTGACCTGCAAGTGAAAACAGGCTAGATGTAGAGTGAAAAAACAAATATGACCAGCTCATGAGTACTTATGTGACCTTAAGCAAAAGCAGGGCCTGTATAGAAATGGAAAACAGATCTCAAGTTGCTAAATGCAAGTATAAAACAATGAGATTTGCCCATAAGGAAAAGTCAGAAGGGCAAGTTCAATAAATCAAGATACATATTACATATTGTGTAAAGGATAACAAGAAATTATGTTACGTTGTTGGAAGACAAGCAAGCACAAATTTGTCCACTACTCAAAACAGAGGGAAAGCTATCAAATGTGATGGACTCTGAATTTCTTGAACCCTTGTTTTACTTCTCGTCAAAAGAAAGACCATGCTCTGGCAAGTAATTCAATTAACAGAAGGATGATAAACCAAAAGCATGTCTTGGACATAAAGAAAGTACAGTTTAGAGAGTATTTGAAGGACTTAGATCCACCCCATTTGAAAATTTATATTTAGCATTTGTCCAAAGCTCCTCAAAAGGTAAGATGAAGCAAGTTCCAAGAAGTGAATAGTTACCTTTAAAACCTCTTAAATAATAGCTGAGGTTTTAGAAGTCTGGAGAAAGACAAATAAGATTTCTGTTTTCAAAAGGAGCGAAGAAGGAGTTTGTGAACTAGGAAACAATGTTATTTCAATTCCTGGTAAAACAAGCAAACAGAAATGCTCAGGGACAGGGTTTAGGGGCAGATGGAAATGGTTGGACTCGATGATCCAAGAGGTCTTTTCCAAACTGGTGATTCTATGAAAATTATTATAACAGCTGTTTACCAGTACCTAGAAATTAGTGATATGTAAAGCAGCCATCATGGTGGGGTTGTTGGGAACAAAGTTCAGTCTTAGACAAGTCAGTCTAATATCTCTTTATTAAAGCACAAAACATTCTGGGAAGATGGAAAACAATAGATATTCTAAGTCCTAACTTTTAGAATTCAGGTTTCTGATGTTGACTTCCATAGTATTTAAAAGTAAGCTATAGGTTTACATTCTGGAAAAAACCCTACTACAATACAGATGTTAACACACAGAAATTGTGCAGAGGATAGTTTGTTTTCAAGTTGGAATGTTGTGGTTTTTGTTGGTTTGGGAAATTGTTTTTTTCCTCTTCTGAGTTTCGATTTACTGAATGTTTTAATTTATTATGTGGCTAATAGAATGAAAAGTATGTTTATTAAACCTATGGATGATATCGAGGCAAGAAGACCTGAAAATGTCCTGGAGGAGAAAATAAGAATTTGAAATGAGCTAGGGAAAAAAGAAGACAGAATTTGATTCTGAAGATTCTCCTGTAAGCATGTATAATCAGCTGCATAAATACAAGAGGAAGAATAAGCTCATCTATAGAAAAGGATCCACAGGATACAGTGGATGCAAATTGCATGAGTCATCAAGCTACCTGCTGTTGCCAAAAAATGCAAATGTACTGAGATGTATATATAAATTTTCTCTGCTAGATAGGGTCTTGCAAGATGAACAGTGTGCTCTTAGTTTTGGTTATTGTGCTTGAAAAAGATATAGACTGACAAGATAGAGTTTAAAGGAGAGTGGGGAAAAGATGTTCTCCATATCCAAACTGATGCCAAGAAAACATGCTCTCCAGAGAGTAATTTGCGTTTCACTTATGTCTTTAAATACGAAAAAAACCAGCTTCTTGGGAGGGGGGATGGTTCCAGTTAACTCATATAGGTAAGGCAAGAAGTAGTGATTTTAAGTTACAGAAAGAGAGACCTCAATTAGGACTCAAAGGAAAAAAATTAAGGATAGCCAAGCCTGGGAAGCAGTTTTCTTGATAACCCAGAAGAACTTGTTGTAAGAAGTCTGGAAGAAATTGTGAAACCATCTGTCAGAAACAGTACAGGAGTAGTGGGTTAAGGTGAACCAGATGAAGCTTGAAGGCCTCTTTCAGGCTTCCCTTTCTAAGTTTTCATGTTTGCTGTTTGAAAGATGGAGTGCTTAGGGACAAATGAGAGTCTGGGGGGCAAATCTTCTCTTCCACAATGTACTTCTAAACCTAGTTTTTTCTCGAGAACTGTCTCATAGTCATCTTATTTGGTCATACTCCAAGGAATTGACTCTTTCTTTTTCCTGTTAATTAAAATTAACAGTTTCAATAAACCTCCTTAACCTTGTTTTTTTTTTACTGAGCAGGATATATTAGAATGGGCCTAAACTTAGGTGAATATCAATGACAAAAAACTTTAACATTGGATTTTTGGTGCTGATGAGATTTATAGATTTTCTCTTTTTTTTATTCCTATGAAAAGTACTGAAGTTCCTCTCTCCTCACTGCGAGGTAGGTATTGATCATTGTCTCTTCTATATGCAGTACATTATAGCAGGAGTCGATAAATACCAGACCTTCTCTGCTGTCATGCTACAGTAAGAATCTGAGGGGAGGCAATGATCTATCCTTTAATCCCACAGCAGATATTTTGGTGATGCTTATGAGTAGGGAAATTTTCATAGACATGTCTAACAATTTCTCATGAATGGTTTGGATTCGTGATTTTAATAAAACAGTTTAACATCTGCCATTTTTGTTGCAGAGCTCTCTTTAAGTAATTTGTTACAGAACGAGCCTGCTAACATGGCTGCATGCCTGCTATCACGCAGCCTAGTAGTTCAGCTGTAAGACTTGGTAAAGTTGTTGTGGGTTAGATGTTTCTTTGCCTTTTAGTCATAAATAATAGATGATTTCTTTGAGAAGTACATTGCTTCTAATTTAATAAAAAATACTTCAGTAATTGAACTGGCTCTTTGAATGTTACATTGGCAGGCTTAAGAAAACTGAAGTAGGCTGTTCAAATGAAATAAATAAAGGTACACCTATCCTGTATGATGATTACTGTTATTATTCTTACTAATAATGCCACTAATCCCAGGAAATACTAAAAGACAGACATTTTCTGACATAGTTTGATATGACTTGTTTCTACACCTTTTTTCATATCTGGAAGAAATGTTATGTGGAACAGCAGCCACACACCTTAAATTAGAGTCCAGTGAAAGGAGTTGTGTGGAGGAGTTCTGAGAGACAGAGGTACTAATTTGTGGGAAGATAATTAAAGAAAATCTGCAGGATGCATGTCATCTCACATGTTTGGCTTTTGTGGTAGGGCATGCAGCTGAGTATCTGGAGCCCAGGCTCTCCCCACTTCCACACTGCAGCTTTCATGACAGGGCTCCTAATGTGGAGTTTTAGGTACTTGTAAGAATAGGCACCTTACCTAGCTGAGATATATGCATCCTCCCTTAAGATAATGGAAAGATCATGCCAATTGTTATTTTTAGGGATGATCATACTACAAGTCAGGATCCTCCCTTCAATCCATTCCAACATATACGAGTTTTTTTTTCAGCAGACAAAAAAGTCTGGGCTGGTAATGTTAAATGTGCTCTGCTTTCACTTTTGTAAATATTTAGTAACCATTTGTCTTGTGCATTTGCTCTCTCCCATTCTCATCTGCATTTGATCTCCTCAGAGACAGGGAAGGGAAAGTGGGATGAGAATGATTTCTTGTTTCTGATTTTGCAAAATGCCAAGCTTGCTGCAGATGGTCACTAGAAGTGTCCCCCATAGGCAGGGCTCGACAAATCAAATTATCATTTGTTTCTCAGCACCAGCAGGATGTATTAATATATTTAAACTGTGCATTTCTTGCCTCCACATTCATTTGCTGCTATGACACAGGACTTGTACTTAAATTTTATGATAAGCAATCTGGAGAAAATAGAAAGAGGAATATACATTCTGAATGGTTATTGCTTTTCCTCTGTTTCATAGTATGGCCAGGAAATGCTGCAGAGATGTACTTTCCCTCTGATACTCAATTTTTAAATCATGGTCAGAAAGCAAGTTACTGGGAGGTCAAGTGACGGAGAAGTATTTGACAAAGAGTGAATTTGAATAGTACTACTTACTTATTCATAGTGTATTGATAGTCACAAGGTAGGCATTTTTTATCAACAGACCAACCACTGCTTATTAAAAATTCAGTGAAGTCAGAAATAGAGTCTACATTTAGGATATGTTCATTATATTTCCTTTCATTTTATTTGTGGTCCTAATAAGATGTTAGAACCGGAGGTGATTTTGCTGTATTTCTCTTTCTATTGGCACCATAAGGCAAATGTTAATTTCTTTATGGAACCCAGTCCAACATTGCTGACCTTCTCCACTACAGATACAAAATGCAAGGCCATAGGCTGCTCATATTTAGTGCTTGAACAAGAGCCAGGCTATGTCACTTAATTTTTCTAAGTGGTTGGATCCTTTATGGTCTTTTAAGCATAATTTCATCCACTGCATAAGCTGTGTTAATGCAGCTGAAGTATCAGAACCTACTTCTTCGAGAGCATCTTTGTCGCCATATACTTAAGACCGTAATTCAGATAACAGAAGGAAAAGGATATGCAAGGTTGTTGTAAGCCTTTCCTAATAACCTGCTGATCATTAACATCAGAATTACCTTACCTGTGTGTGAAGACAGTGATTAAGCATATACAGTAGCCTCCTGGTTAAAGTAGAAGGCACACATGCAAGTTTCTTCATGGCTTAAAGGAGTCTCTTTCCAAGGAAATGCCTTAAACTGAATTATTGGCTTGTTTAAATTGGGATTTTTTCTTTTTATTGTCACCATACCACTGTACAGTCAAGGCAGCCAAAATAAAGGAACTGATGGACGAAGGCATCTCCACATGTGAACAGGCAAAAGACAGCCTGACTCTTTAGCCCAGCCCTGGGTGTTGGCCATCTTCCTGGAGGTGGTTTCTCAGGGCACATTCACATTGGAGAGCCTCCTCCACCAGATGCAAGACCTGCAGAGAGGAGCTGTGGGCTCTGCGTCCATGCATCACTCACATGTGTATCTCAGGGCTACAGGACTGCTTCCAGGTGGGAAGAAGGCAGGATTTACCCTTGCCTGCCCAACAGTATTTTTATTGCCTTTTCAGATATTCCTCTGTTCTGCATGCTGACTTTGTTCAATCACAGTTTTACAGCTGTGGCAATAATTTCTAGGCAATGTCAACTGTAGTGTTGCTTACGTGTGACAACAAATGTTGTACACAGGAGTACATAGGTTCCTCAAAAAAAAAAAAAAGAGCATTTTTTTTTTGTTACTTTCATGTGTTTTAGAGAATTAGTTTTAAACACCTATGTAATTCTGGAAAAGGGAAAGTAATGTCCCCATGATGAGTTTGATTTCACTCCCTTTGTCACAAACTCCCCCTTTATAAATGAGTTATCAAGTAAGAAATAGAAAAAAAATTAAAATGAAGTGTAAAACAATCCTTTCTCTCCTCCATCCTTAGAATCTGAAACAAAAAAAAAATCATTTAAGGAAAGCTGTCAAGGTAAAAAAGCACTGTCATTTGCATTTTTCTGGGAAGACAGGCATTTCTGTACTAAAACTACAGGGATCAGAGAAAATAATTGATTTCTCTTCTTTCACTTTCAGGGTTTTTAGTTTTATGCATCTGTCTTCATTATGTATATGATGTGATTTCATGTTCCATATCCATATTGGAAATTTGGCACTGGTTCTGCTAAATTGTATCTTTTATATCTTTCATGACTTTCTTGAAACAATAGGAGCTCAGCATTACTGACAAAAGGACGTTTATTTAGGAGCGGAACATTGCATATGTCCTGAAAATCTTGGTATTGATTCAAAGTGGGAAAGGAATGCGTCTGCATTAAGCAGATTTAGTAGGCTGGGATTGCATTCTGTAATCTGTTTTTCTAGTCAGAAGTTGGTTAGTATATTTTACTTTAGCATTTTAAACTATTTAACTTTTTGCCTTTGGTTAAGGTAATGAAATACTAGAGAGTGGCAACTGAAATGTCAGGAAGACTGAAAATAAGCGCTGTATATCATTGTTTCTTCCTATATGGAATTTAATAATATTTTACATTAATATTTACATTTGGATTTTTCCTTTTTTTTTTTTCCGTTATACTACTATCAGAACACGAATTCTAACACAGCTTTTGAAATTTAATATCAAATCTAATATCCTAGTAATACAACTGCTGAATCTAGTAACTTGTAATTTTCCATTTGGCTTTGAACAAACTTTACTTACTGCTTTTGGACTTTTCCCTTTTAATTTTCCTCAGGCTTTCTGATGTTTTGAATGGTTGTTACTGAAGCTTTTTTGTACTTCATCAATTCAATGTTATGCCTCTCTTTTGGGAATCTGATTATTGATGATCCTTTCTTGCTGAGCTATCAGGTAACTTGACACCAGCTATATGGTGGGACTGTCCCAAGGCATCACTTTAGGATGTAAATCTCTAGTGACACTTCAGTGACTCAAAGGAGAGGGGATTAATCTGGCTTCAGTCTGGCCTGAGGTTTTGCAATTACTGCAGACCTGCCTTAGGTAAAACATAAGGGCTATGTCACTGAAATGCTTAAAACATTTCAATTCATTTTTCATCTTTCTACAGAAAATGTATTTCTTTCATATTTCTAGGGGATTTATTTTCCAAATTAATTACTGTTCTATTATGTCTTTTATGAATATTTTTAATGTTTTCACTGTGTCACAAATTAACAAGACTTGTATATGTTTTAATATTGCTGTATTGCTGGAAACAACAGTAAATAGCCAGGCTGTCTCTCATACTGGTATGGTTTATGTTTATTAGAAGAAAACTCTTTGTAGTAGATCCTCATACTGTTAAGCACTGATTAATTTGAATGGAATTAGTCTTTGTCCATTTGTCACTTTTTATGCTAATTAGTACCTTGAGGCCTCATCTGTGATGGCCTCATTTGAACTAATCAATCTATAAACTGATTGCAAGAGGGACTCCTTTCCTCTGTGAATGCCTCCGGTGGAGAGACCAGACATGGTGGGAGGGGTTGTCGGGGGGTGACCTGATGTACCCAAGGCAGCTTGCTGCCTCCAATAGGGACAGACCCCACCTCCTCCTCTTTACATCAAACATCATTCTCTTTCCTGTTGTTTTCCAAACAGTAGTTTTCCAAATGCAGCAGTGTTGTAAGCAAGGAACCAAGTGTCTGAGTGAGTCAAGATATCCAGTCTGCCTGCAACATGTTCACTTTGCCAAAATCGTGTGTAAATATTATTTCTGCAGAGGATTTCTAAAGATCTCACGTTATAGTCAACATTTTTAATACTAAGTATTATTATCTCCTTTAGGCCTTCTAGATGCTGTCCACAGTCCTTGAACTCTGTTTTTTTATCTTATTTTTTTTCTCTTGAAAAAAATCATTTAATTGTGCTATTCTTTACTAGGTTGTAGATCTGGGGTCTTTATACATTATTCAGAATTGGAGCAGAGTGAAAGCTGCCAGTATCTACACCCAAACATCTGCATTCTAGTGTGCTACTTTTGTCACCTTTTGTCATTATTTTGCTTGGTAATGAATACAGATTTTCAAGGGCGAAGAGGTAAAATTAGGCCAGAGGAGAGATTGTGCTACATGAAAGAGAAAAGGAGAAAAGAAATTACTAAGCCCTGGATTTGTGAAAACTGCTCTCAATGTATGTGGAAACAGTAACAAAATCTGGTATAAAATAGAGCTGACAGAAATATGATTTTCTGTTTCCAGGTGGCCATGTGAATTTCTCTATACAGATTTGTCGTGTGTTTATCTGGTACCACCAGAATTCTTAACACTCTCAGTTCACTTGTGAGACTAAACAGTTCCTTCACTAGACAATGCTGTACTTTTTGTAAGAATCACATCATTCTCATTAATTTTAATGAGCATTTAATGCATCTCAAGTGTGTTATTTTTACATCCTGAAATTTGTGACTGTTGAAGGATTAGAAGAGTGCTGCATTGTAGAACTGGCTGTTCCTGGCTAAGTGTTGGAGCAGCACTGTGTAAGGTATATCTGTATTCCTTTGGAGTGAAGAATTAAAGGTTTGGCACATCTGTGCCCTGACACAGATTAATGAAACATACAATTTTAAGGCAGTCACAAGGCTTTTATAATAGTGTCAGAAATTCATAGAGAAACAAAGAAACTCAGGTTGTTGGAAGAGTATCATTGTCCTGTCAAAGCATCCAGTTCCACTGATGTTCTCTTTCCTTTATGCAATATTTGTCTGTCTTTAGTTACTTATTTAGTTTTAAGAGAAATGAGCAACTTTCTTTTATCTCATGTTGGTCTTCTTCCAGGTAGTTGACCACTTAAGCAAAGAAAGCCAGTTCCTTAAATTATACAGCTGGAATTGGTACCTTTATATTAGGTTATATCATCTTGATTAAATTTTGTTTTTATGTATTTTCATTGGCAGAAGTTTTTGCAAATAGAATAAAGACCTTTTGATTTTTACCTCTTGCTTGATCAGGATGTGCTGTTCTCCCTTTGCATTTGACATCCTTCCTATTCTTGATCAAACTCTAGTCAACAAAATTAGGAGCAGTAACAAGCCAGTGAAAACCTAAATCCAGTCGGCAATGGAGATATGAAAAGAAAGGAGTAATATCTATGGGGAGGAGGAAATATTCCCTTATTGCCATTTACAGCTTAGGTCAGGGTGAGTAATTACCACTGCAGTGTCATTTAATACTGTTTTATTAACACTGACTTACATCTGAGAGAGAAATTTGGGGATCGAGGAGGACATACATTTTCTGTGAAATACTGTCCCATTTAAGGAAATTAAATAGTAACATGTAGTTTAATTGCAACAACATAAAAGAGTAAAGATGGACTAGCATTTGAGCACAGTGTAACTATCTAGTTTGTGGTTTTTTTGTCTTGTGACAGTGCTAATTAAGTTGTCCAGCACTTGGGATGCATGTCTTTGCTTTTCTGGCATTCTTCACTAGCCTACATACTTTGCAAGTTCAAAGTTGTTGAGGCAGATAGAGAAAAAAAATTCTCTAACGTTTTGCTGCCACTGAGGTCCTTCTCTACCAGTGGAGCCCCCTATGAAAGGACTCAGTAGTAAAAGCCCAGACCTGCAGCTTGTGACCATAGTTTCCAGCATGGTCAGAGGTCTCTAATGCACATGTTGAGTCTTGTATGCAGGCAGCTATGCTGCTGATAAAGCAGAGTATATTAAATAATTCCAAAGCAGTGAAACATGAGGATTTTTTTTAATGTGAATTTTCATTTTCCACTAATGATAATGTATCACTAGCATTATGTTTTTTTCTCAAGGTGGTAATGTTTCCCAGCTACTACAGCCTGCATATCTCTGTAGTTGCCAAAATTCAAGGCTGGGTTTAAAGAGTTGTTTGCTCACAGGTGATTTCAAGGTTATGGTTTTTGGGGTAATTGAGAAGTATGGATTTGTCCCTCTTTCATTTTCCTGTGGACGTTCTGATAAGCAATATACTGTTGTTTGCAAGGCTGACACTCAGATGCAGATGAGTATGGGTAATGAGGATTCTCCCTGCAGTGAAAGCAGCAGTCACAGGCAAAGATTATAAACAATCAATAGGCTGAATTACTGTTGCAGAAAACATTTGTTGAATAGTTTCAGTTAGTGAGCAGTTTTGTGAGAATCAAAGTTGCTTAGCATTTGAGCACTGATTATATTAATTCAACCAGGCCTAAGTGGCTACCCCGAAGTCCAGAGTATTTTTCCATATGTATAAAACTCGGTGTCTTCTCTAACCCAAACTGCAATGTGGTTTCTGGGTCTGAAGTAAATTTCTAGGACTCGTGTGTTTTCTTACTGCAGAGAAAGAAGAACATCATATCCATGGCAAAGTGAGAAGTTCTAAGGTCCATGCTGCTGCTACAAGAAACGGGGTTGTGCTTTACAATGGATTGCTTCCAGGAGCAAGATTCACGTGTGTCCCAGTGAATGAGGGGAATAATATTGTTCCATCAGAGTTCAGTTCAGGCAAAGAAATAGAGTTTGTCATGTTCAGGAGTGAGAGTTCTTGTCTGGGCAATAAATAACTCTTTCTTCTTTCAAGGGAAAGGGGTCTTCTATTAGGGCCTATGTGTACAGGGCTAAGAAAGAAATCTATTCCCATTTCTGGCATGTAACTGTGAATGTTAAACAGTGTGGACTTATCAACAACTGATTCATCTTCAGTCAATCAAAAGAGAAGATGCAGAAAATCAGAGGATAATCATTCATATAGGAACCCATAAAAAACCCCAACCTTCTCTAATGAAGTGGCAGGAAAATCATGAAAAGGAGAGATGCTTCTATCATTTGTAGTAGTCACAGCTGTTGCAATTGCTTTGATGTTATGCAGTATACCTGCAAGCATACCGAGAAAGCTCGATGCAAAGCATACTTGCAGCCATCAGTCTGTAAGTTGCAACTGATATAGAATGTTGTAGGAGAGAAGGATATATAGTTTCTGTTCTTTTGTTCTGTTTGTATGCATATGTGTGGGAAGTTAAGTATTTTTGAGCCTTAGGGAGAAATGGCTGCATCATAGTCAATGGGAGCTAAACCCTGGCTTTCTTGAAATTAGTGGTTAAATCCAGCATGTAGGAAGTTTGATTTTTTAAAAAACAGATCAGAAATCCAGTTTGAGATTTCTTAGTACTAACCTTGTGCATATATAATTCTTCTATATGAATTATCTTCATATCATGTCAAAAGTGAGAGAGTTTTGGGATAGTTTCCCCCCAGAGCTCTGTCAGAATTTTTCATCAGCTGAATTTCATCGTTGTCACTGATATATTTTTTATCCAGAATTCTTCTTCACTGGAATATAATAATTATGCTGACTGGCTTGGTGACTATTTCCATGGGGAACTAATCTAAGAGCACTGTTATTCTTCTCACTTGCGACTGCAGTATATTTTGAACTTGTAATGGAAATGTTGGTGCATTAAACTAGTACCTCTGTGGATGTGCAAAAAGATGAGAAGCTGGACCAAGACATTAACTTTTTCCCTATTATTTGGAGTTCAGATTAATGAGTAAATTGGAGCAGGGTTTTGGTGCTTGGGCTGCAGGATTTCATATTGGAAATGACCTTGTAACATCCTGTCTTCCTGAGCTTGGATGGTGTTAAAGCAATATGGACTTGAAGGAGAAAAGGCAGTTATTTCACTGCCTAGGACTGGAGTTAGCAAATGTTTGCCAGGTTTGACTTCTGGAAGAAAGATACTGCCATCCTGACTGACCTTCTAATGACATTGTACAGTTTGGGAAGCAGAAGAATTCTGAACATTAGTAGGAAATAATACTGTTGCTCTTGAAGAAAATAAGAGATAATTTCAACATGAACTTTTTCTTGAGGTTTCTCCCCTTCTGAGCTTACTGCCCTTATCATTCTGACTTAGTGATTTTGTTCCTCCACATTTTGAGCTCCTTTATGACTCTTCTTTTTCACTCAGCCATCTTATTTCCAGCAAGTATTAAGGACCACTAATTATTAGAGGCAGGCAGTACCATAAAACAATAGTAAAATTAATTGTAAGAGAACATGAAGTAAATTCAGTTAAACATAATAGCCTTAGGGTGGGTGAGCACTAAAGTGTTAGTGGATGCGCAGTGATTCATCTGTCTACTTTCAACAGCTACCATTCAAATTAAATTTGAATGCTGTAAACAAAAGTCTTCCGTGGTGTGCTTGGAACTGTAATACAGCTGCAAAGGTCCAGAGGAAAATGCTGCATTGCAGTTCTCCTGTTTCGCAGCAAATCTCTGCTGGCGTGTAACATGCAGAGGAGGAGCTTCAAAACTCTGTTTTCAGCTTCATTATGCAGATCAGCCGTCTCTATCATCCACATTATGAAAACATCTTTAACTTCCTTCGGGGATGGAGGGGAGAGAGAGTGTAAGGGAGAAATCAGGGAAAAGAAAAAAGAGGTCAGACGGCTTACACACTGATTTCCCCTGGTATTACTGTTCCAGTGTCTCTCAAAGTAGAGTGGTTTTGCCTTTGTACAGATCCAACAGATTTTGACATCCACGTTGTTTAAGTTCAACTACTGCTTATCACTGGGATTTAGTATTAGACCTTGTGGCAGTGTTTTGGGTGAGTCTGAAAGGGATATTCTGTAATGCTTTAGCTAACAAGCAGCCGTTACTTTACTGAAAGCTGTGATTCATGACTCATTGCTGACACTAGGGAAAGTGAAGACCTTCCAAATAACCTTGAAACAGAGCGGACCAGCAGCTTCTTACATGCTTTTAAATATAGTAGAATGGGTGTGAAGAAAGGAGGAGGGTTTTAAGACTCCCAGGTCTACAGCATTTATATTTAGTAACTTACCTCCCAAAGAAAACTCTCCGGTTGTCTGTAGTTTCTCAAAATTGTTTAAGAAAAGAACAAAAAGGAAATGCTGCAGATAGTACCAGACTGAGAGGAGTGCAGTCCTTGAATGGTCTAGGAGAACAAGTTTGTGTAAATGGGATGATTTAGTGCTGTGTCATCTCTGAATAATGGGGAAAGGTTCTGTGACTCTGAGTGGGACCAGCAAAATGTCAGGGAGGAGAACACTGGGAACCTGCAGGACAAAATGTAATATGAGAAATCCCAAGTCCCACCCCAACTAGCAGACATTAAGCAGATTATCCCTTGCAGCAAGGGCAGATTGAAAATGAAAACAGGGTAACTGCAACAAACCTTTTTGCTATTGATATATGGAGTATAAGTGGAGAATATTCTGTTGTTTTCTGGAAAGCTCAGATATCCTAAAAAGATACACAGAGGTCATCCTCCCTGGATTTCAGCAAAGCAGGTAGTGCACCTTTTTCTTCTTGAAAATAGGAAATAGGAATGGAAAGCTTTTTACAAAAAAACCCACAACAAACCCACAAAATGAACAACCTCAAACTAAAATACAAACCCAGCAATATGCTGCTACTCTTTCCTGGCTATATAATTTAAATCTTCTCCTATATCTTTCTCTCAACCAAAATAATCACAGAATCACTAGGTTGGAAAAGACCCACTGGATCATCAAATCCAACAATTCCTACCAGTCACACAGAATCATAGAAATCATAGTTTCTCACATGTAAGTAGGATTAGGAAGCCTATGCATCCTGATAAAGGTGATTTTCTTCTATAAAGAAAAAAAAATCAGAAAACAGTTTCTAAGGTTTGGGGAAGTAGTTTGCATGGAGACCTTTTGTTCTTGTCTGGTTTGCAACCCAGGCCTTTTGCGGGCCCATGCGAGTTCAACTCTTGCATTTGAAGCCTAATGCTGAATCCATTACAGGGCTCTGGTGAGACTGCAATGAATTCTAGTCATTCCTGGGAGGATGCTCATGGCTCAGTTAACAAGGTTGAAGTTGCCTGGCCTCAGGCTACCTCTCCTTTTTTTGGGGGGGGAAATAGTACAAAGGTTGAGATAATTTCTTTCCTTTGCCTGACTCTTAACTTTTCATCAGGGATGCATCATTTTTGCTACACTATTAAAATATTTACACAATTGTTTGGAAACAGAAGAACCATTCAGACAAAATATTCATAATCTTCTCTCATAGATTCTGCATCCAAAACTGCTTCAATCAGTGCATTAATTAATTAAAGTACATTTCCTATTGTTTTTTAAAGTGTCTGTAGTAGCTGGAATGCATCTGATCTTGAAGAGCTAGATCTGAAAAAAACCCCAACTGTGCAATTATGCAATATGGGTATTGTTTTAAAATTAAAAATAGAGAAAGACACTGCACTTCAGCACTCTTGAGAATCAGTCTGAGTGCTGTAATTTGGATACCCAGAATAGACAATGGCTCTTCCTGTTTAAGATAAATGAAGATCTTGGGTCCTTCAAGCTTTTTGCAATAATATGTAGAAATAGTTGGGACAGGATAAGAATTGCAAAGAATATACTTTGAATACTTTCATGTGGAAAATCTGGTCTGGCAAGCATACTATGTTTGATAATCAAATGCAGAAAGCAAGAAATATGGTTAATAGCTTACTAGTGTTCAGGAAAGCCACACAGGAAAAAAATGTGTATTGGTCCCAGAGGTGATGAATGTCTTTTGCTTGAGTGATTTGTTTGCTGTAAATGTAAATGCAGGTCAACTGAAACTATTTGCAAGTTTGTGATAAACTTGTTGAATTTATTTAACATAAAAACCACAAAATGCACACAAAAACCCCCCCCTCAGAAACAATTTGGAAAAGTTTTTTACCTTGTTCAATAGTTTTACACTTCCCAAGAAAACCTTGACTATTTTGGCATCATTAAAAACAACTAATTTTTCCATTTGAAATCTAGCCAGGAAGGCAAATTGTTTTCACATTGCTTTTATTGATTCCTATCTGGTAGCACCTGATCTTTGCCAGAAAAAAGGACTGAGAAGATTGTAAATTCTCCAGTTTTCATTTTACAGCAGAAGTCAACCTGTTCCTTGAGACTTAGTTGTTTTCACACTCTAAAGCATAGGATTCCTGAATTGTCAATAGCAAGAACAAAGTAATTTTCATTAATTAATTTTAATGGGAATTTTAAATATACTAAGTTTTGAAAATATATCCCTTTAAGACAACTTTACCTGTTGAGAAAGATTACTTCTTGCCAAGCAAATATCTCTTCAGTATTTTTCAGATGGACAGATAAATCCAGTTCACAGTGATTAGTTTGCTAATGTTTTGCAAAGACTCTCTATATTGTCTTACACCGAAGGTGCAGCAGGCAGACAGAAGGGTAGTACAATGGGGAATAACATCAGAGCTTGGAACAGAAACTGTCTTTAAGAAGTGATTTGCACCTTGAAGCTTTATTTTCTGAGAAAGTGTGGGTCTTAGAGTGTCGCATCTTAAAGCCATGGAAATGACAGAATGAAAATTTAAAAGAGAAGAAACAGGTATGATGACTAGACTGAATGCTTTTGTAAGCTGCTGTAGAGAAACTACCAAGATCTTCTTACCTGGTAAGTGGTTTTGTAGACAGAGAATCCTTTTTAGAAGATCTAGAGGTGAGAATCTTAACTCACTACATCTGTTCTCCTAAAACCACTCTCAGTTGGCTGTTAGCAGTTGCTATGGGAAGGTTAAGGAAACCAGGTATTCTGTCTTCTAGTGAATTGACAATTTGCCTTTGAAAGGTTTTCCATATTCATATTTGTATTTAAACATACCAAGACTGCATTTTCCTACTTTTTACAGTCTATTCCACATTGCCGTTTTTGTTGTCAATTGTGTAATTACTACCACTGCTGGAGTCTTTGATAAAACAGACAGGTCGATATGAACCCACAGCTTGGCTACTTCTGGGCACAAATAGCACTTGAAAAGCATCTGAGTTGAAGGAGAAGTTTCAGTTGTAGTTAACCTTCACCAGAAGCTCCCTATGCAGAAGTAAATGGTGAAATTCCCTGGAAAAGTTGGTGTCTGTGAGACCCATTCAAATTAAGTGTTCTTCAAACATCTACATTCCTTAAGCTCAATCCCATAATAATCAGCAATAATAATCTTGAAAACAAGAGCACAAGAGGGATGTCAAGAATGCAGAGCTAGAAGCAATACACAAGACTGCCTCCCTTAGCAAACTCCAGAAACTCACATAGCGGAAAGGTCAAGTGGTTTGGAAGTCCACCAGTTATAGACCTTTGAGAAAGAAAATGAGTTTGATTTACTCAGTAGAAGTATATTCATGGAGTAAGCAAAAGAAAAAGGAAAGAAATGCCAGCCTATCCTACTTCTGTTGTGGACAGGTGGTAACAATGGCTTTGTGTCAACATGGCACAATCACAGAATGGATTGACCAGTCTGCAAGCTTATAATGCAAAGCCCTTAAATATCTGACACAGTTGAAAAATGCTTAAAATGTGTTTTAAAAGTAATGCTTGAATAAAGCAGACAGTGTTTAAAACAGATCACAATTTGCATTGTGTATCTGCAAAGTATTGTGGTCTTTGAAAGTAACTTCTCACTCAGATAAATTTATTAGTGATAGAGCTTTTCTCCAGCATTAGGTAAATAAAAATAAATGTCTCAAATGTTGGCTAAGGGACTGAGACTAATATACTTGTGTTTCCATTAGTGTAGCTAGCTCTGTACTGGTCACTGTGGAATATTAAATATTGGAAATCAATAGAGTAGGTGTATATGTATAGTACACTTCAAGAGTAATTACTAATACCTAACTCCTCTGTATGTCTACATTCACTTTAGAAAATAATTCTGGTTTTAATGTTGATAAATATATAGTATGACTGGCTGGCTTAATTAAAACTGTTGGGATGGAAAAGCTCAACGCTGTGTGATATTTTATTCAAGCTAATAGCAGGTTCTCTGTCACCAGGCAAAGCAAGGCAAGGGATATGTCAAGTTTTCAAGGACCTGCAAAACCTACTGTGAGTCCAAAACTTCCTGCAGCCATAGAAGAAAGTAGGGACTGCAAGGGACTGTGGGGATCAGGCCACGGATGGGAAGGTGACAGGTTATCCCTCCACCTACTGCTGTCTTCCAGGAAAGCTGCCTAGTCCTTCCCTAGGCAAATGTGCTCTGAATCATTTAGGAAGGATGCTGCATGGAGAAATTTTGTTGCAGTTTTCTACAAAGATAATGTAAGTTGAATAATGAAAAGTTCAATTTGTGCTGCCCTGCTGAGGAGTTTTGAGACAGTCCTGATGTGCCCTTGTCCTCATGTCTTTTCCCTGTTGTCCCAGTGTGAGGGTACTTCACAAGAACTAATAAATTTTCCCTCCCAGAAAGGTATTTTTAGGGAGCTGAGATACATCAGGAGGTACCAAAATGTAATGCAGTGAGTTTCACTGGTTTCAAACTTGGACACACTCAAGCTGATTTGGAGTCACTGTTGCAAGTCTTCACTTTGACCTTAAGAACCCATGAAAACTGTGACAGAGTCAGGAACCAAATATTGAGCTTCCTAAATATATAAAGATACAGGCAAACCCACACTGCTGAAGTAGTCGAAACATGTTGTCGAAACATGCATGCCCAATATTCATGTTGTGATTTTTTTTGTTGAATGAGACAATTTTGGATGGGAAAAAATTATATTATCGAGCTGATATTTTTGTTACATTTCCAAAATGAAATATTTCAATGTTTCCCTGAAAATTCCCTCTAATTTCTTCATGTGAAAATGTATTTCATTTTAGTTTTAACAAAACCTATCCAGCACAAGGTCAGTGAGCTATTTCCCTTATGCATTAAATGAAAAACATTGAACTTAATAATGGTCAGCATTTTGGACAACTTACAGATGAGAAAAGCACTACCAATTGTTTTCTTTCTTTTCTGTTGATAATGTTTTTCCAGCTTATGTTTTAAAATTATTCCCTACTTGATATGTTTCAGACTAATGTAAGCCTTTATTAAATTATACAATTCAATCACTTTGTTTTGCATTAGATCTGACACAGTTTCTGTAAGTTTGGTAAGTACTTTTGTAGTCGATCTGTGTAGTTTTTCATTGTGCCAGAATATAATGTAGAATAAAATGGACTTCTACCAGGTTCCCTAAGGCTACTGTCTTAGAATTTATGTGTCTGTTGACTTTCAATATTACTGTAAATAACATAATAATAACAAAAAGAAGACCAGAAGCTTGTAGCCATAGTTATACTGAAGGAAAATAGTTCACTTACTTTAGATTAAAAATTTATTTAAAAGAACTTCCTGAAGTGGTAGTGGAAGAAAGAGGAAATGCATGGGATTTGGGAAGAGGGGAGTGCTAGCAAAATAAGGTATCACAGACAGGATGATGTCCAAAGGTTTTTGCATGCCTGTGCTGATCTTGTTCTGAGTATGCTCCAAAACAAGTAACGTTCCAGTCTGATGGATTTAACTCTCCTTCTGGCATTGTCCTTTCAACAGGGACACAAGATGCGGTATCATTTTTGCAAATGGGTCCTCAACATCCCATTTCCCCAATCCAAGATGATGATTTCCTTCCACAGGAAGGACTCACCAGAAGTATGAGACTCTGACAAAAAAAATCTGCCATAATTTGTTTTGCTGAACATTATGAATCTTTAAAATGATTTTTAGAAAAAAACCAAACCAAAGTGAAGATTGTCCTTAGAAATAAGACATAAACAGTTATTCTAAATATTCATAGCCAGTGGATCTGTCATCCCTACAGATCCTCTTTGGAAACTACTTTGTCCTGGATCTCTGTAGAGGTTTCCAGCTCAATCCCCCTGTACTTTTACTTAAAATAAAAAAAAATAACTGCTTTGCCAGAGATTTTCATGGAATCATAGAATGGTTTGGGTTGGAAGGGACCTTAAAGATCATCTAGCTCCAACCCTCCTGCAGGGACACCCACCAGGCCAGGATGCTCAGGGCCCCACCCAACCTGGCCATGAGCACTTTCAGGGAGGAGGCAGCCACAACTTCCCTGGGCAACCTATGTCAGTGTCTCACCACCCTCATCATGAATAATTTCTTCCTAATTTCTAATCTAAATCTTCCTCCTTCCAATTAAAAGCCATTCCCTCTCCTCCTGTCACTACATGCCCTTGTAAGAAGTCCCTCCCCAGCTTTCTTGTAAGTTCCCTTCAGCTACTGAAAGGCTATTTATAAGGTTTCCCCAGAGCCTTCTCTTCTCCAGACTGAACAGCCTCAGCTCTCTCAGCCTGTCCTCATAGCAGAGGTGCTCCAGCCCTCTGATCATCTTCATGGCCCCCCTCTGGACCCGTTGCAACAGTTCCATATCCTTCTTACATCGGGGATTCCAGAACCAGACATGATACTCCAGGTGGTGTCTCAGGAGAGTGGAGTGGGGAGGGGGTGAGAATCACCTTCCTCAACCCTCTGGCCAGGCTTCTTTTGATGCAGCTCGGGATACAGTTGGCCTTCTGAGCTGCAAGCACACATGGCTGGCTCATGTCAAACTTCTCATCAATGAGCACCCCTAGGTCCTTTTCTGCAGGGCTGCTTTCAATGATTTCATCTTCCAGCCTGCGTTGAAACTGCAGATTACCGTGACCCAGTTGTAGGACCTTGCGCTTGGTCTTGTAAGCCTCATGAGGTTCACACAGGCCCACTTCTCCAGCTTGTCCAGGTCCCTCTGGATGACGTCCCATCCTTCTGGTATGACAATTCTATCACTCAGCTTGGTGTCATTTGCAAACTTGCTGAGAGTGCATCCAATCTCGTTGTCTATACCATTGATGAAAATATGGAACAGCACTGGTCCCAGTACAGATGCCTGAGAGACACTGCTTGTCACAGACCTCTTTCTGGACATCGAGTCATTGGCCACTACACTCTGAATGTGGATCACAGAATCATTAGGTTAGAAAGACCTCCAGGAACATTGACTCCAACCGTTCCTATCTACCACTAAACCATGTCCCTGAATATCCAACCTATTTTTTATCCAGCAAATAGTCCACCAATTAAATCCATATCTCTCCAATTTAGAGAAAAGGATGTTGGGAATCATGTCAAAGCATTTACAGAAGTCCAGCTAGATTACATCTACTGATTTTCCCATGTCCACTGTTGTGGTCACCCCATCATAGAAAGCCCCTAGGTTCGTCAGGCAGGACTTGCCCTTGGTGAAGCCATGCTGGCTGTCTGAAATCACCTCCCTGTCTCCAAATGGTTTAGGAAGGAAGAATATGAAGCATCAGGATGTATCCTATCGCTAAACAAAGCCTCTCACAACTCCTTTCTTCCTGAACAATCAACTGAAGTCTTAAAAAAAAAAAAAAGAGTAAAGCATGGTATTTTATGGCGTTATTCTCAACAGCCACAAGAGGGGGTTTGAAGAACATGATCAGCTTTGCTCTTTGAGCCTAAGCCTTTCCTTCAGCGAGCGATGTGTTAGTTGTGCTATGAAACCAGTCATTGCCTGAAATGAGTGAAATTTTCAGTCATTTTGCAAAAGGACTCCTTGACTCGCTCATTTGCTAAAATGACAAAGTTTCACGCATTCTTTGGAAAGACTGATGTGCTGGATATTCTGCTAGACTATTTGACTCTTTGCTTCACTCAGTAACAAGCTTATTGTGAAAAGGAGGGTTATTGGATAAGAATCCGTAGCTTGTTCTGCAATGACTGCTGGAGATAACTGGATTTTGAAAGCAGCTTCAGCAAACGACTTTATAGAAAGTATGAGAAGTGCTCAAAGTACATGATACCAAGGGCAGAATACTGTACAACTATTGCTGAAATAAAAAAAGCAACACAAGATGCCAAATCAAAGTCAGGACTTGATACTATCCTCTTGAAGTGTAAGTTTTCAAGAACACTTTTTTTTTGTTTTGCTTTCTCATAATAATTTTTGTTTTCTTTGGCTATGCAATCGCCAATTCTTTTAGATGTTCTCCACTGCTCGTAGGTGTGAAATACTGTGGTGTGGTGACAATGAGAAGCTAATTGAGAAACATTGAAGCAAAGAAGCATTTCCAATATACCATGTGAGCACTGAAGACAGATATGATAATATCCGAAAAGTGCATGTGGCTGCATATTCATGTTATAAAGCATGTAACATCTAAATATGCAAACACCACAAGGCAGGCTATTGAGCTGTTCAGATCTTTCTGAATAGGTGCTAGAAGAAGACATAGAGGGCCTTCACTAATGGCATCAGTGTAAAACAGCCCATGAACAATGAATGTTCATGATGGGGGTGAGCTGACCTTATTGATATGCCAGTTTGGTCTCAAGGCAATTTCAAGGGGATAATGGTGTACCAAGATCACCTCACCAAATTTTGTGTTCTCTGAACCTTTGCCTCAGAGGGACCATCAGAAGTGGCCTTTCAGCTCTTGGATATTTTTACCCCTATTGTGTTGCAAAGTGACAAAGCAACAGAATTTGCTGCTGAAGTCATGCAAGAATCAAAGCTTCTGTGGCCTATGCTTAGCTTCATGCATGAAAAAAACAAAGTTTCATTAAAGCCAGAGCTCTCTCAAAGAGGTATTAAGCAAATGCTTTTAACATGGATGGCAGACAATAATTCAAGGGGCAAGACTGTGGGGTTCACTTTGTCCAGTTCTCAAAAACACCTCTGGTCGATCTGTAATAAACTGCACACTGTATGCAGCTTGGTTTGGTACGAGTCCCAAATGTGGGCTTAGCTCAACCTCGTCCATCAGGGATCATCAACCACCTCTGCAGTCAGCACAATGTATTTTCAGTGCTCGGCAGTCTTTTTAATGACTTTACTGTATCAACATATCCAGAAAATATGCTGCCCCCCATGTCTGACACAGTGGTAGGAAGACAAATGAACTACTGCTAAAGCAAAAGTTAGACCTGCTCCTCTATCTCAAGCTCTGTCAGAGAAGATTCATCCAGATCCACAAAATTCTTCACCCACTGATCCCTCTGAGATGCTTCACTTCTAGGGCACCATCTGCCCCACATGCTGTCCTTGTAGGCAGATCTCATGGTAGTGTAGTCTTCAAATGGGTGAATACACTGAAAAGCTGAATAGATGTAACACTGGTATCACAGTCACTTTGGTTACAAAGGTAAGTTCAGTTCTGGCATGTGGTGTATACGATTGGATGATTTCAGAAATAAATGCAAAAGTCCATATGGCTTTAAAGTAAATAAATGATAAAAATAATAGTAAATTATGTCTATTTAAGTTAATTCAAGCAACAAAGAATCAGACATTTTACCTGGTGTCTCCCTACTAGTTTTACTAACTTCATTAAGGTGTGAAACCTTCTCTTATTTCATGGAATGACTGAATAAAACAGCCATTTTGTGAAATAGCTGAAAATTTAAATAATTTCTTGAAATGATGGGTTTCAAAATATAACTGTAACATGTACAACTCTGGAGTCACCCAAGAAAGGCACGGGGAACAGTAATATTACCCAGAGCTTCATTTTATGGTGTGCTGAGAGGGAGGAAGAAAAAAGAAAAGAGGCATGTGTTTTAAAACCATTAAGACTTTTAATGCTTAAATAAAAATTGTTCTCTAATGATACAATATAGTATATCCTAAATTGGAATAAAATACACAGCCTCCTTGCAACATATATTTAACAATAAGTTGCTGTTCTGGAAGGCATTTTGTGATTTCACTGCAGTGACAGAGCTCAGAATAAAATAAATTGTCCAAATTAGGAAGAGCTTTTTTCATGTGGTCCTACATCTTCTAAAAGAATAGCTTTGATGCCCGTTTTTGCTGTGCACTCCATCATAGGAGCGTAAATAACAGTTCCTGCATCTCCAACTTCGTCCCCTAGAATCCCACATGGTTTTCTTGAAGCGTCTCATGGGTCAAATGTGTATCTCATAGCTGCAGCTTGTTCAACCTTTTCATTAATACCCCTGTTCCATGCCATTTACCTTTCTTCTGCACATTTTCTTTAGTTCTTTTGCTTTTGTAATGAATAACAATTCTGTAATTAAGAATACTGGCAGCTCATAGCACCATTGTTTTTCCGGCTCCTTTTTAGAAAACTTAGTTGCTACCTTTTAAATTTCCAGATTAGAGAAGCAGGGCACAGCAGTGCAGTTCGACAAAGCCATTGTAGTGATGCTGATGCATAAGTTGCCTGGCATGGGATACCACAGAGCAACAAAGTTTCATTATTTAATTTGTATTTGACACATGATCTTGAAAAACGTAAATGTTATATCTATGGAAAATCGAGAGTTCACCCTGTCATTTAAAAGGCACAGTCCCCTTTCTCCACCCCTTTTTCTTTTTCCTGTACATTTTCTGTCCCCACAGAAAAGAAAAACAGATACAAGTTATTTGAATTTAATTACAACTGAAAGATGGGAACCCAATTTTGGGAACCTTCTACAGAGAAGAACGCCTGGATGCTGTGAGATTGTTTGATACTGAACAACTTTAACAAGGCCTTGAGACAAAGAGCTGAAAGATAAACAGGGGCCAGCTGGGAGGAATCCAGCAGCTAGTTCAGTGGGAATGAGTACCAGCTGAAAGAAAAACAATTAAAGAGAACTACCAACATAGTTAATTTTAGTGTAACTTGGTTTCTTAGCATGTGCAGTAGTTTAGTCAATAATATGTTAGTAATAGCTTTATGGACAGCTACCTTTAACCAATAATACACTGTAGATACCCTTGTGGGCACCCAGTTATGTAACCAAAAAGGGTTTATAAAGAAACAGCTAAGCTCAATAAATTGAACGCTCGCTGATCACATTGGTCTCTGTGTTTGCTTCCTGATCAACACCCAATATCTTATATTACAAAAATCTTATAAGCCAAGAGACCAGTTCTAAGGGAAAAGCACTCATGTTCTGTTAGGAAAAAAAACAAACATAAAAACACAGTGAACTAAGATTTTCAAAATGGCCTAAGTAAATTGAACATAGTATTTATTGACCGTTCACCTTAAGATGTTCTCCAAGACTCGATCCAGAGTTACTTTCAATCTCTATACAGATCCCTTGCAGGTCTCTGTCTGGGAAGCACTGAAATTGTGGTGCCCAAAATAATTAGTCACTTTTGAAATTTTTGGTCTTAGACAAATTCTTCAAAACCAACTATCCCCTCTTTATTAATATTTGCTGAACAGATCTGTGTTGAGAAGTGTGTTAGTGGGAGTCGAACATGGTATATGGCTTTGCAGTGGTATTTAAATTAAAGTGCTCAGTGTTTGAAGCTCTTTAGGAGTCATTCTATGAAAAGGCAGTTATAGTGATAAGTTCTACCAGGCAATAGGAGCAATAAACAGATTGCGAGCCGCCCATTGGCTGCAGAATGCTTCCATGAACCATTTGCAGATTAATGTTTATTGACAAGTCAATCTGCAAAGCTTTGAGTGTTTCAGTGAGTTATTTTCAAACAAAAGAAGCAGCTAAATATGTCCAACTATTTGGAAGAAATTTAACTCTGTTAGTTGCTTAGTTGAGCATAAATTTCAAGTGTGAGAATGTATAACTGTCTTATGCTGGTTTCATTCTGAATTTTCTGTCTTGCTGCAGATCTGTCAGGAAAGCCTAATATTTTTGCTAAGTGCATCTGGACAATAGGTAAATCAACTTATTAAAAAAACTGTGGCAAGGACAGTTGTATCTGAAAAATCAATTTGTGTATTCAACATGACAAGTCATAAAATACCATTAAATGCCATACCATATAAAATATTTTCAAAAAACCATGCAGCATGTGAACCCAGAGTTGTATCCTTTTCCAGCCAGGAGTCTGAGCAATGAGAGACAGAAAAGATAAAGAATAATTCTCAGATTGTTTTTGATGGAGGCTTAGTCATGTTGTAAAGTGGTCACTGGAAGAAAAAGCAACACTTTGCTCCCCACTCTTTGTAGTATGGCAAGTCTGCTATGAAGGAATTGTAGCCCTGGCTGTATACCTCACTTGATTTCCTATCACTACAATTTGCTGTCACCTACTAATCTCCTTTTCCAAGCTGAAGCAGACCTGATTTCACACCAGTAATTGCACACATTCCTGGGCTTTTCTCTTTTTTGCAGATGCTTAACACCCTAACTGTTGCTTCTGTATTATATCCACCACTGGCAAATACTTTACATCATTTCAACAGACCGCCATAAAGGACTTGATGAAGAGAACATATCAGATTAGGGGTAAATTTGAAAGGATGGCAGCCAAGAGTAAAGTAATTATTGTTGACTGAGTCCAAGCAATCTAAACATCTTACCTATGACTTTGTCGTAAAGAACTAAATGGAACAGGGCTAAGGAAGTGTGTGTGATTGATTGATTTAATCCTGCTGAACTCTTAATTTTTGAATGGAGACTGAGAGGGTAGCAAGCAATCCTTTAATTTCATTAGCTTTGCACTTTGAACACTGGATAAAGTCAGTTTATTTACTTCTACTTCTTACATCTAAAGCATTTTTATCTTCAGATATCTGGATATCTTCGTCTGTGATATCAGCGCATTTTTCATTACAATTTGCCATTTCATGCTTGTTTTTACTCCTCTGCCTAGGCTTGGGCTGCAGTGCAATTTACATCTACAACCCACAGACTGGTTTCATCTGAAACCTGACTTTGTGACATTTTCACTGGATACTGGGGGAATTCACAAACCAAGGTTGTTTCTATCTGAAGTTAATGCCATTTGTTACTGGTTTTGTTGTTGTCTTGTTAGGTTCTTTTTGTCCAACCCCTCTAAACATTTGCAATAGCGTGGAATTAAATGTATATCGCTTGCACTTACTGTCTGTAACACAGGAAAAACCAGAAGTCATATATTGAATTTCATTGTTTGTGCTGCAGAAACACTTAAATGAACATGGGAACTATACTGGGGAGCAAAATACAATGAGCTTCTCCAAGCACTGTGGCTGGGTGGAGTTGGGAAAATCACAAAGGTTGTGATGACTCTGTTGTATTATGTTAATGAAGAAACTGAGGATGGGGAGCAGGAGATGCAACCTAGCAACATAGTTATGTGGTTAGGCAGTGGCCAGTGAAGATTTGTTACTGGGCAGAAGTGACCAATCAATGTTTACCTCATGTTTGGCGAGCTTGGTCTATAGAAGCAGCCAGTTAACCCAAAATAAAGGACTTCATCTGAAATCAAATTGATTTGTTGTGAAGTTCCCTTTCTTCCTCAGCCACAGAACTATCCTGATGATGGTACTGAGATCCAATCAGAAAATGGTGTTTAGTTCTCTGGGAAATTCTGTTTTTTCAGGGAAAAAATTTTGGTCAGTAGACTTTCATTTGTCTAATAAGAGCTAACATCTCACAGGGAAAAAAGGATCTTTTCATGCACAAATATTGTCAGAAGTTAACAATTTGACTGATCCTGTAAAACTTCTATTCAGTGGTTATCAGGTTTGTGAGGATTCTTTTGGAAACTCTGATTTCCTATAAAATAATATCCGTGTCTTTTTTTCAAAAACATGGATTCCTTTTCTCTTTCAGATTGCCCTTATTTCACTCTGTATCTACCTCTGCCTAAAAGCATTATTACAGCAAGTGGCTCCTGTCAGTGACTTACATATCAATGTCTGTTCTCCCTACCTCAGTTATCCCTGTTTCGTTAGTGCCTTCGCTCCTGCTTACCCTAACAGAGGTACTTTCCTTCCTTATCACTGTGGAAATTGTCATGTTCCTTCCCACTTTGTAAGTCTGGTTTTGAGGTGGGCCTATGCCTGTCTAGAGATTCATCTTGTCCAACCTTATAGCTGCGTTGTAAAAGATTTCTTCTGTAGAACTTCTTCAAGCTACATTCTTTCTTGGCCATCAAAAATGGGCACAGAACCTACTCTCATCCAGACACCTACATAGTAACTATGGCAAAATCTTCACTTTAGTATGGGCACCTGCCACTCTCCCATGTCCTTTTTAGAGTCCTGCTGCAATGGCAATTCACCCTTCTTAACCCTTTCTGTCTCCACCCTACATGGATAATCTACTTTTCACATTACATATTAGCTTTTCCTTTCAGTTTCACACTCTCTCATCACTACCAACCTGGTTTAGGAAGAGCGAAGCCTAAAATACCCATGAAGCAATGTCTGGGTGACACCTATAGCTTTGATCTTGCAGTTATTTTTAACCTTTTTGCATGATTTTATGGTACTTAGATGTAAAGTTCACCTTTGATCTTTCTATTGTGCACCCATCATCTACACATACATGTTCATGCTTTTTGCCATGTTGTCCCTTATCTTGGAGGGAACTCTGATGTCTGGAAACTTTCCTCTTCCTCTTAACTTTCTCTGAGCTATCAGGCATAAAACCTAATTGCTGCCCACAATCAGCAGTGCTACAGAGACCATCCCCACCACGTCATGCTGCCTCCACTCATCTGCACATCAGCAAACCTGTCCACAGCCTCTGAAGGCAGAGAGATGTTCAAGGAGAGACATTTTGCCTTGTGTTCCCCAAGTCCCATGAGGATCTATATGATTCAAAGTCCTAGATGCTGCCTTAAAATGAGCAATGTTTTACGCCAAAAACCTGCGCTAACTCTGGTGGTGTGTTAAGGATGTATTGTCACCCTTAACATGATAACCGTAGGCAAAGTATGTGAATTTCTGCTTGCCTGACTCTACTTGGCCAGCTATTGGTACCTCTGTGTTTGGAATTTCCCTGCTGAAGAGAATTAATTTTCTCCACGCGTGAAGTTACCATATACCCTGGGTAACATGTGCAGACTTCAAAGAAGAGCAAGGAAGAATACCTCAAGGCCTTTTTTGCAGTAGGAGGAACCCTTACACATATCTTTGCAGGTAAGTTGTATGTTTTCTGAAAATTCTGTCAAAGTAAAAAAAAAAGCCCTGGATCAAAATGGAGACCCCACTTCTTCTGGAACATAATGCTTTGATGTGGTTAAACGTGTGAAGTGCAGTCAGCCAGTGAGCTGATTTCCATGGGGGATGTGGAGACAGCACATGATATGTTCATTCTCACGCAACAACAAACCCAGACTGAAATGTGCTGTACGAAAAAGCCTGCTTCAACCTTCCTAACCAAGGAACTTTCAACTACAGAGGCAACATTTCAGTTCTCTTTCTTGGGAGACTTTGTGCTCCTCTGTCTGAGAGCAGAGGAGAGCAAGTATTATGTGAGGATGAGGTTATTGATTGTACCTGTCTGGCATGGGGGAACGAAGCCCTAATACTCCCCCATACAGCCTATGGGAATTAGCACATATGTGCTGGAGGGCTGCACAGGGAGCCCTCTTATACTGCCTTCATGGCATGAGCAGTGAAAGTGTATTTTAAATGGTTTTTATGCATTTACAATTTCAGAAGTTTGGATTATGATTTGTAATATTTGCATGCAAGAGAGAGTAAAGAACAACACTGAAAAGCCAGGAACAGGGGGAGGGCTGTAGTCTGCTTCCTCCATTCTTGCTTATACACTGAAATAGTCCTCACAACCACTGTTATATGGGTGGTTTTAGGCTGAGGTCATAGAGCACATGTAATACTCTGGGGCCTGAATCTGCCTGTGTGCTCCTTAGTGTTGAGGTTCATGTACTCACAATTATGGCTGACGTGAAAACAAGCACAAGTGTTAAAACCAAGCCTCCCCACCCCAGCCCACCATGGTGCTAGATTAGGCTACAGTTATACGAAGACCTGTACCAGCAGAGCAAAGACCTGGAAACCTTTGGTGGTAATGGGAGCAGCAATGACTATCTGGAGAGAGAAATTAGAAAGTTCCTACAGCAAATCTGTCACAACACAGAAACTGTCCAGTGTGTCTGGTTTTGCGCTTCATGGTCTCTCTCCCTTCAGCTGTTTGTTCAGTTTCTACTCTCCCCTGGTCACTTGTTGGGTACCAAAAGAAGATTCTGCACGATTAGCTGCCTGCTCACTTTGAACTCTAGAGGCAGTTCCCTCCTGCAGAAGCTCTGTGCAAAATTATTCACCTCCCAAGAAGTGAATAATTCACCTCAGCTACTTGCTATAAATTGCATTATAGCCTCAGAGTAATAGAAAGTATTTTAGTGACGTCCAGTGTAGTTCTGGATTTTAAAGCCATGGCAGCAGTTTGAGAGATGAATAATTTCCTTTCCCCTTGGAGTACACATTCACCTCTGTGCCTTTTAACGTGTATGCATACTGCTAAGCTGAACAGGTCCAGCCTGACTTCTGAGACCAGACTGGCTTAATTTGCATATTATTTGCATACAAGTTTTATGTTTAGGATAAGTCACAGAGCTCACCACAGTGAGACACTCCAGCACTGTCGGGACCACAATGTGTGTCTTAATTCTCATTTATGCAATTGAGAGTTATAACACCTGATGCATTACTGCCTAAACACTGGTTGCTATATATCTGGAGCTTGGATGTCCCCCAGATCAGTGTAAATACCTTGAACATGATCTGAGTGCACTCTAACGGGGGCTGGAATTGGCTAGAAACTACAGAGGTCATGAAAGTCAGCACGGAAGTCCTCTGAGAGACCTGCTCTTGGCTCAGACTATGGATGCATCCTTAGAGTGTGAGGCAAGAGTTAAGCTAATTTAATAGCTTTGAATTCCATCATGATCCTTCTTTGTTGAAAAGACACCATGTATCTATTTCATTGCATGAGTTAAATTTGTGATGCTACACTTTCTTCTGCTTTTCTTGAATTGTAAGGGCATATAATGCAGTGATTGCAAATGACAGATCTAATAAAAGTACAGTTTGTTGGAATCATATCTGTTTATTTTTTTATTTAAGCAGGTTAGACTAACTTAAATTAATGCTTACTTCTTTTCTCCTCTCTTGACAGGTGGTAGGGTGACGAGAGCTTGTGTTCACACTGGAACACTTTAATATCTGTCATGTGTTTCTTCTTCCTCTCACAGTAAAATGGGTAACATGAAGAAGTGCTAGTGATACATAATTTGTTTTTTTAATAATAAATGCAGTCCAGTGCTTGTAGATGGAAATTTTACTTGAATAACTGTCCAGTCAAGCAGTAATTTGTCATTGAGCTGAAATTATGCAGAACTTTCTTGAATATTGTGATCAGTTTTTTATCTGGGGAGCTCTCGGACATGCCTTCATGATAATCCAGCACATTATGTTATGTCATTTTTACATCCAATTAAATATTTAATGACTATTTTGGTATCAGTGTTTATGTTCTTGCTTCTCCCTCTATGTTTATGAAAATGATTTATAGGAGTAGTATTTCAGGTGTATTCGCTTGGATCCTGTTGGCCCTGCAAAACCAGTGGTAGATTTATGGCAAATCTTAAGACTCCTGTCTGAGGAAACTCTGTGTAACCCGAATCCTCTGAGTATGTTTGCTATTTCTTTCCTGTCTATCAAAAAGTAATAATTAATGCCAGCAGAACTATCTGTAACTCATAACCTTCCTAAATGTTCATTTAATCTTAAAGTACCCTAAGCATGAAAAAAAAATCTCAGGATAGTGCCCTGGCATGTGATGTGTTTGCCTACCCTGGCTGATCTGTGCATGAGCTTTACTAGGCGACACCGACTGTGACAGTTCTCCATTAAGGCAAAACATCAGACAGAGTCCCCTCACCTCCTCCCTTCTGAATTTGATAACAGTGTCTTTTTCTCATCTTTTGTTTGTCTGCTTAGTTGATAATCATAGGAAAACATGTGATAGCCTATGACACCACAGCTGTTTGCAATTCCACTTTTTGTATTTATGCAACTCTCCTGAGACTCTAGTGAGGGAGTATTTTGCAGCCAAAAAGAATTTGCCTGTGTATATTTGGTTTGTAAACCACTTTTTGTGTATCTTTTCACAAGCTTTTTATTCTTGGAGGATTGGGGAGAAAAGTGGGAAAATTTATAGCAGGTTTTTTTTTTTGACTAATATTCCATGAAAACCACAAAATTCTTCATATGAAGTAAAGCAAAAAATCTCCATGTCTGTTTGAACAGGTGACATACACTTATGGTGTCTAAGAAACTGGTTTCAGCTGCTTTACCTCACTGCTAAAAGACAGTTACACATCACAAATTTGAATGAAATACAATTTCTCAAATTCATTTCATTTAGGAAAAGAGCAGTTCAAGAGAAAAAAAGCCAACTGATAGGAGGGAGAAAGTGTTAACAAAAAAGGAGAAATGCAAATTCCAGGTAATTTTGGAAGTGAAATGCTGACACAGTCCATGTCCTGCTTATAAGTTGCTGTTGGATTCTGTTTTGTTTCATTTTGGTCTTTTTATTTTTTTAAGGATGAACTGAAATGGAAATATGTGCCTTTTCATTCTGTCCTCACTTGAATCTTTCCTGTCTAGATTAAAAAATAATTCCTAAATCTTAAAAATAAAAAAATGCCTTTTCCATCCAAATCCCTCATAAGTGCAATATCACGACCATTCAGTTCACAGTGACTATATTCTGGGCCTAATGGTTTTTGTAGCACAGGTACAGAGATGTAGCTGAGCCTACAAAATGACTCTAGAAAAAAAAAACCCTGAAGTTTTCTGTAGCCTTCATGATTATTTTTTGTTTTACAAATGATAGCGTCTCTACTGTAATCTACTCTGATCCCTACATGCGTTTTGACTGAGGAATGGAGATAGGCAATTATTTTTAGTATTCTATTGGAATGGCCAGTTACCGTTGAAGAAAGCATCAGTTTAGTTCCTGCAACAAGTGAATGAATATCTTGTAATACTTGTATTGGAGGAGAATGAATTAATTTAATTAGACAAAATATCTGATAACTAGACTGGGAAGGCAGTACTTGATAGTTTTCTGCCCAACTTCTAACACTTTATGCTTCTGAAAACATTGCCTTTTTTCCATTTATTTTTTTTATAAATAGTACAAGATTTCAAGCTTAAAAATAGGGTAGATTTTTAGACATATGTGTAGTACAATTAATTTTCTCACTGAGCCTCTGCTGTGACCTGGTAAGAGTTTGTACTTATTTTCTGCTCTGGGAAGGAAATAGGTTTGGATTGACAACCGTATGTCAATTGTTCTTACATGCAATAATAAAAGTGAAGCAAGATTTGTGAGAGAAGTAAAATCTTTTATTAGATCAAGTCACATACCTGGAGAAAACAGGCAAGCTTCCAGGCCCATAAGCTCTTTTTCAGGTCTGAAATAGAACCAGTTATCTTCAAAGCTAAAAACAGGTGAAGACCAGTTATTTTGAGTTTAATTAGACTGTTAATCAATTGAACTATCTTACAAAAAATGGTTAGCTGGAACTGCAGTTCTTTGAGTGAAATTTCTGATCATTACTTCTCATTAAATTACCAAATCTCAAAGAGGAAAAATTTAAAGTGTGGTGGATTTCTGTATTGTTGTTAGGAAAGATAAGTGTGGTGTGTTTTAACTATTTATTTCTCTACTTTGATCAAGATTAGTGGACCTTGGCCATCTAATATTAATTCCTTATGGAGACCAGGTAAACATACCACAAATATTGAATACAAAGGCATATGGCAGTGTAAATTAACTGCCAGGCTATCAGTGTATGAATGGAATTAAACCAGCAATACCAAGAAAAGCAATGTCTAGGCATTACCTCCCAAAAGCTAAGAGACAGAAGTAGTGCTGAAGGTCTGAGGATATCAGAAATTTGGGACTCTCTCTAGTAGAAAGTGTAAACCTTGGGGCTTGTGTGATATGTGAAAAAGAAGCTGCGAACAGGTATGGCCTGAAGACACAACAGAAGTCTCTACTAACCCACTGTTTTATAAATCAAACTTAATGTATGTCTTCTAACAGCACTTGTGTGAGGCCAGTTTTGTCCCCATTTTTTAGACAAAGAAATATGGACCAAGATGATTCTCTTCCCTCAAGCAAGACATTCCACTTCTTGATGTCTGAAAATGTAGAAAGAACAAAATATCTGCTCTTATCTTTTCGTGTTTCAGTATACAACATCATACACATGCTGTGACTACGTGCTGTGCTTCTCTTTCCATCAATCTTTGCTGCTCCTGTGAAACTTACTGTGGCCCTGACAAGGAAATAGATTTGCTTTGCCTTCTGAAACATGTGCTGGATTTTGCTGGGATGCTAGAGCGTATTCCTCCCCTGCAGTAAGTGCTCTCTGCTCTTTTTTGCCCATGGACTCTGGGCTCTCAGCAATGCTTAGGAGAGGGAACATGGCCACCTTCTCCTTCTCCTACCGTGGCATGTGAAATCTGTATTGAAGAAATTATGCTCATATTCCAATGGCTTATTTTCAATGTTGTTAACATAACAAGTAGTTATTATGGTTATTAAATAACCCAAATCTTGTTTTCCATCCAGACCTGTGACCTCAATGCTCGGTATGGGCATCTGTCCACTAAAACAAAGGAAAGGAAATGGGCATATCTTAGAAGGAGCAATTTTTGCATTAAACATTTTGTTACCATTCAGTGAGTATTCTTGGTTGTACTATGTCTTCCCTTTGTGTTATGATAGTGTATACTCAAAAACGACAAAACAAATAGACTTCTGAAGGTGTCTGTAGGATGTCAAGAAATATATTCATTTATTAGAAAACAAGCAGACTTACCCTTACCCCTCTCTGGCAATGTAATATGAACTCATTTAACTGGAGATGATCATAAAGTGCTACTAAACTCTTACAATAACTGAGTTTGTAATTGTGTGTATGAATTTAAGAGGAGAAAACTGACCCACTCTTAGAACCAAATCTTATTTGCCAAATTTCTGGTCAGATCAATATCTGCTGAAATTCTGCAAAGCACATTATCGTAATTAGTGAAAAAGTGTAAACAATGTGCCAAATAGTGGGCAAGCATCTGTAAATATTACTTTAAAGATGGAAAAATAAAACCAATATTGTAACTGGGATTAACGCTTTGAACAACGGAGTCACAGAAGAAAACTGTTAGCCTTTGATAAAATTGGGGAGGTTTATTGTAATTTCATTGGACCGATGATTTTACAAGTTATTTGCATCACGGCAAGAAAAAAATACTCTGTAAGGAACTTGTTTTGATTTGAGACCTTTTCAGAGGGCTATTTTAATTTAATTAATGAAAAATCATAGGTTAATTGCCTTCTGCTTTAATGTGAGGGTATTATGCATGCAGGCATATTTTATTTATATCTTGACTGTTTGATGTACACAATCAATTCAAAAAGGGATAATGAAGAAGTGTTCTGCCCTGCATAGAATAGTAATTAGGGACTCTAGTGCAGGTTTTTTTTTCTTAATTGTGCAGTTCTGTAAACATGTTTGACATAATGCTGAGAAAAGCATTTGTCACATTTTGCTATTATCCTCTCTTCTTCTTCCCATCCCTTCCACCCCCACCCTTTCTCCTGTCTAGTCAAAATACATGGAATAGCATTAACCCTCACTGCCTCAGTAGTAACGTAACTTCATATGATAGTGGTCAATAAAGCACTGAGAGAAAGCTGTCACTTGAAACACCTACAGTATGTGAAATACATACATTGATAATATAGATGTTAAGGTTTGTGGGCTTTGGAAGAGTCTGTGAAAGATTTCGAGCTATAATAAGGTCGTGTATCTTGCAACAGCAACAAAGATGTTTTGGGTAGAGTGGTCACTGTGGCAACAAGAATACCAGTTCTTCTGAGCTGAGTGCGTGCTGTGTACAAGCCACAAGGGTGAGAGAGATCACGCAAATGAAACCTCATTGTTTCTGTTTTATCAGTTTCCAGTGAAGTTAGTAATAGCAGAGGATGATACCACATAGTAGACAGGAGCATCTTCTGATGTATGACATTTCCTTGATCCCGTTGCTGACTTTTTTTAGCAATACAAGAAGATACTTAAATTTCATGTGGGCAGTTGTGCCATTGTGTCTCTTTTTCTATTCTTTGCTTTCTTTCTCTTCCTATATCAACTGTAATTTTGAATGTTTAGCAATGCCTCATTTTCTAAACAATTCAAAATTAGCATGTCATAGAAGAAACATTTCTATGTGTATAAGATACTGCAGTGTCTCACAGAGTGAATCACAGTCTTCTAGAGCCTCCTTTTGAAGTGCATCCTTAATTGTTTTACCTTGGGTCCTTTCATGGCATAGGTAGAAGGTTTTGCTGGCTTTATCTGCAACATAGGTTGGAATCATACATGCTGACAACCTCCCATGTTCTGCAGGAGTCAAAGACTGTATTTTTTGAGTTATTTGACTCAGAATTAGTGTAGAAGTGGTATCCAGGGAATAAACTTGCTTTATCTGCTCCACAGACTGCTCCTAGAATAGTTTTTGACTATAAAAGGACTCAAGGTAACTCTATTAATTTGCTTTCTTGGGTGAAATTCCTCAATTCCTCCTGTGGTGAAACTCACGCTAACAGTCATTCTTGTGCAGCCTGTAAAGACTACTCAGTGCTGTCTGTGCATATGGTGGGAACAACACCAAGTAGTAGAAATAATTCCTTAGAATAAGATTGGCAGTAGACGTGATGATGCAAGGAAACTTGTTTGAGCATGTGCAGCCAAATAAAAACCATCTATGTCTAAAATATTAAAAACCCGAGATCACTTTATGTTAACTAACAGCCAGCATTTGATCTAAAGGATCAAGCTGCTTTGTACGGTACTGCTAAAGCTGTGTTTGTCTTGCTGAAAGTAAAATTAGCATTGACAGGATAAAACCAATCACCTAATCTTGAGAGGTATGAGCTGTCAGAAGAGATGGTGAGCAACAAATGACCTTCACTAAGTGTGGTTTTTTTCTGGCATATTTGAAAAGTTGGAGTGCAGAGACAAAACCATTAAATGAGGCCAAAGAGAACACTACTCAAGTCTCTAATTCTCTTGAATCAACTAGAGAAGAGGAAACTGCCGAATTCACAGCTTCCAGTGCATGCTGGAGAGTGGGAGGTAGCAGGGCAAAAGACTTGAACTCATGTGTGCATACACATGTGTACGCTCGCTGTTGTCTTGGTAGCTGGGAACTGTAAGACCAGGAAATACTGCCTGGTCTTAGCAACTCTTCAGTGATCTTCTGAAAGTGTGCAGTGGAACCATTACTTCAAATGTCAAAATGTAGTTCAGATACAGCTTAGATGTAGTTTGGATACATGGAGAACTGAGGAACCCTAGCAAAATTAATCTTCACTCGGAGCCTTCTCTGCCTCCCTAACATCCTCATCATTTGAAGGCTGAATTGACATCACCTTTGGGAAAGGTTACCGTAAAAGAGAGGTCTTTGGTGGTTTTGTGGTAACTGTGTTGTTTGCTCATGATTCTGATTCTATAGCTGTATTTATACACCTTCATGTAGACACAGCCTTCCTTTTCTTATCTGGCAAGAGAGGGAACATAAATCATGTTAGGTTGTGTCAGTTCCACCGCTCAGTAGACCCTCTCCCACGGGAATAAGCAGTCAAAGTAACTTATATATAGAGGAAATAGATGCTGAGATCACAGGCTGCTTACAAACTTCTGTTCTTTTTCCCACCAGAAAAAATATGCATTGTTTGATTTACTCATTTTGTTTCAACACAGTATAATTAATTCCACATACACGATGAGCTTCTTTTAAATACTCAGATCCCAGAGGAAGATCCTCTCGTTTCATTTGGCTTTTCTTGGGATAAGCTTAGTCCTCACAATGAGATAATGAAGTCTTGTTAATTCTTACTTACTAGTCTATTGCATTTGAAAGATTTCAGATGTCATAAATAAAGGCTTATCTTGGATTTCTAGCTTACCTTTCTAAGGAAATATCTAAAGATTTTACAAACAGAGCTGAATCTTGAGAAATCGCTTGAAATAGTGTTATTCAAGGGCAAGACCACTCTTTTGTCCTGTGGATAAAGAAAATAAGAGCTCATAAATAAATGTTAAGGATAAGAAAACCTTATATTCTCTCAATGTTAAATTACCAGCAATGATTATTTGGGAGGGAGGTTTAGATGGAATGTGGTCATTTACTCTTTTCCCACTATAGTTCAATGATATCTCCTAGAGAAGGTAACAAACCATGACCATGTGACTAAATCAACACCTTAATCAGAAAGGATTCATGAGGACTAGTGTTTAGGCCTTCCTTCAGATGAGAAGAGCCAAAAGTTTATCTCAATACATAGATAATAAAGTCACCAAATAGAATTTCTCTATATTCATAACTTTGTAATTAGAACCAGGGGTTTCCTTAAAACTGCTGACAGTTAAATTAAAGACGGATGCATATCATTAGCAATTATTTCAATAATCTACATTTGAGTTTCTTGGATTCCCGACTGTGTGTAATTTACATAATCCTTGAACCAATACCTATTGACCTGTATTCTAGTGATGCAAATATGAATTTCTAGGATATCTCATCCTGGGTCTAATAATTTTCTTTAGTATCTTAGGTGGGCCCCTAAAATTTTAATTATCCATTTTACCTCCAGTAAAATTTTCAGAGTTCAAGTGAGGCCCATTATGGGACATGAAAATCACTGTTCAGTATGGGAAGGGTACCCTCAAAGGACCTGAGTTATTATCTACTTGGATATAAAATTGTCTAATGTAAAATTATACCAAATAATTTCTTTATCAAATATAGTAACTTCTGGCTGAAACACAATGTCTATTTTTGGAGGATTTGTAATCTTGCTTTTAATAAATGATAGAGAAACCAGTGTAAATGTGTTTTAATGCTTGCTTTCCTTTACTTTTAAATTGATCTTAGGTCTTATTCCAATGCTGCATTTATTCATCATGAGAGACTAAGATCAGGTCTGGACTACGTTTTCATCTCCTTAGATAAATAAGTTTACTAACACCTGAAATTTATATCCCATTTGAGTAATTTCTTGACCATATCTCCTCCTGAATAATAAACAGAGTATCTTTAGCTTCTCACAGTAAACAGGGTTTCTAGTTAGTGAAATAATTCTTGGAAATTTCTCTTTTTACATTCTCACATGTAATAAACTTGGAGGCCACAACAACATAGAGAATTTTGTTAGTTATCTCATTGTGGTCTAAGCAGCTCCCACTTTGTATCTGGTGTTCCCTTTCAACTATGTCATAATTTTTATGCCATTGGCAAATTCTACCTCCAAGATTTTCCTCTTGACTGTTGAATCTAGCATTGGGCTAAGAAAATATTACTGCCTGGAAATATCCCCAGAGTATGATCCTTCCCTATTTTAAGATTTTTAGTTTTACCACTTTTTAGTTCATTTAATATGTTCTAAATGGAGTTGATAAAATCTCAGAAAATAGACTATTTAATTGAGACTCCGAGAGAGAACTGCTGATTTCATTAGAATCAAGCAAGACCGAGTCAGAAGCTTTTTACCAGCTAAAATGTTCCAGAAAAAAAGCCGGCAGGGTAAAAAAACCAGCTTGGTTGAACAGAGAGATCTTGAGTGATATCAAGAAGAAGAGAAATGTTTATGGGCTCTGGAAGAGGGGACAGGCCTCTTGGGTAGACTACAGGGGGGAAGTGAGATGGTGTAGATAAAAAATCAGAGGGGCTAAGGCTCAACTAGAAATCTACAAGAAGGGTCGCAGGGAGGATCCAGGGAACTACAGGCCTGTCAGTCTGACCTCAGTGCCAGGGAAAGTCATGGAACAGGTGATCTTGAGTGCTATCATGAGGCACTTGCAAGAGAACCGGGTGATCAGGCCCAGTCAAGATGGGTTAACAAAAGGCAGGTCTTGCCAAACTAACCTGATTGCTTTCTATGACACAGTGACTCAGCTGCTGGATGAGGGAAAGGCTGTGGATGTGGTCTTCCTGGAC
>WAAB01016416.1:40641-53234 GCA_013389865.1 Piaya cayana | reverse complement strand
ACAAGAGGGAATGGCCTCAAGCTCTGCCAGGGGAGATTTAGGATAGACATTAGGAAAAAAAAAATTCACAGAAAGGGTCATTGGGCACTGGAACAGGCTGCCCAGGGAGGTGGTTGATTCGCCTTCCCTGGAGGTGTTTAAGTAACAAGTGGACAACGTGCTGAGGGGCATGTTTTAGTGTTTGATAGGAATGGTTGGACTCGATGATCTGGTGGGTCTCTTCCAACCTGTTTTTTCTATGATTCTATGATTTTATGATTCCAAAATATATATATATCCATAGAGCTAGCTTAGGCAGCCAAATTTGTAATCTCAAGAACAAATGATACAAACATTGCCAGACAGTGCCTTTTTTCTATCATAGATATGCATACATCAATTAGTTTTCACACAATGTTTATCATGCACTTTTGCTCTTTAAGCATCATCACTGAAAATATTACCATGCTGATGTAGTATTATGCCCTAGTATTATAATACAAACTTACACAATTGCATGTGTGATAGACTTCAACTCTCATAACACAAAAGGTGACTGATTTTGGTAATTAGAGGAGAATAGGGGGAAAAATTGTTAAGGGGAACAGGTAAGCACATGAATGGGAACAGATTACGTTGGGAGCAATTCTGCCTGGTAAATAAAATAAGAAAGGGGAGAACGGAGATTGACTTAAAAAAACCCCAAAACACAACAACAAACACCTAGGCAGAAGAAAGAGTCCTGGAAAACTTTAAATTGTTGCTTTCTGGGGACAGTCTAGCAAGAAGAGTGCTGAAAAAGTCTCCGAAATTGCTGGGCTCTCTTAAGAGGGCTGTGGATTGATGGGGTTGTGAACCCCTCTGAGGGGTAGGTGTTGCGAGCTGTCCCAGCTCTGGTAATTAGATAGATTCGGTAGTCTTTATGAGTGGCTTACGTTTACTGATTAATGCTCCACTAGTGCACAGATGTGATTTAGCTTTCTGCTGAATAAACACAACATGGGGATAGAAAGGTGATAACTGCCATACTCAGCAAAAAGAAGGAGCCTATAAATATGCCAGTGGGTCAATAGAAGTGATTTCATTCTGCCTTCACAAGACTGCTGATGAAGTCTGACAGGGAGCTCTACTTCATTAATGCATCACAATGGTGAAGAAAGCCTGAAGGGCAAAAAGAGCCACCTGCAGCAGATTGGAGCTTGGGCTGCAGCTGTCAGAGAACAGCCAGGGAGAAATGAAAAGGGCTGCAACAAGGAAATTAAGAGGGTATCATAGGCAGATAGGGTGTGTTTTCACTCCCGCGTGAAATGGCTGATAGGGGAGGTGCAGTGCTCAGGGCACCAGCTACAGATGAAGCTGTAATGCTTATTAGAAACAATTTTGGGAGGAAGGCCTGGCATTGTGAAAGATGTCTTTGTTATGATATTGAACAGAAAGTGTTAAGTCTAAGGATAGGTAAATGTAGACAAGTTTAATGATTCATTACAAAATAGGAACATCTACAGAATAAAAACTGCTCACAGTAAAATAAGAAAAATAAAAACACTTGGGAGGGAAGTTCAGGGAGAAGTATCAGAGAGTCAGTGTACAGTTGAGAAGTGCTGTTGTATTTGTTCTGTTTCTAAGGGTCTTTCCATAAGCATCTGCTTATGGCTGCTGTCTGTAGTGGCTTTCCACCCTCCTGAAACTAAAGTCACTGCCTCATTTGAGAGGGCCTTGCTATTGAATAACCAAACTAGTGCAGGGGATGAATGAAGGAAAAGAAAGAGATGAATGTGATGGTCATATACTAAAAATAAGATCCCTGAAAGCCAGCCCAGGAGCTTGTTGAAAATTTGATGATCCATCCCACTGCACAACAAAGTGGAGGACAGAAAATAGACCCCTCAGTCACCAGGAGTCATTTGGCTTCCTCTGTTTAGAGTTGTAGGTCAGCAACCAAAGCGAAGCCAATGAAAAGGCTCCCATCCCTTTGTGGTGCCCAGCTTGGGAAGCACATAAATGAACAAGTTCAGAAGTTCAGTAAGGACCTAGGCAGATGCACCTAATCCGTATCTCTTACCATATGGTCTGACTTATGCCCCTTCTTATGTTTTCATGTGGGCAAAAAATCCGATCCCTGCATAACCCTAGAGAAGCCCTGAAAAAATCTGGCTCTTCTGAGATCAGTATTAAAACAACATTGGCTCTGTCTCCTTACTCATGTCCTGTTCCTTGTAACTGGAATCTGTCTCTAACCACTGGCCTTATCTGAATCACAAGAGAGTCATCTATGCACTGCTTGTTAGATGCCTGCTTTATTTTATTGAACTTTTTAAGCATTTCCCTATTGTGTTCCCATCCTGTATGCACAGTGACAGGAAGGAGATACAGACAGATTGCTTACTGATCCTTTCAAATGCTTTCAGAAAATCCTAGGATTTCTCATTCTTCTTTTACCCTGCTGGGCTTCTTTCTCCATCTCTATGGTTTCTATACAGATAATTATTACTTACAGGCAGAAGTGAATTACTTGCTTTCACTAACTGAAAAGATCTGAACTTTCAGCAATGTGTTTCAAAATTATTTTTTCCATTTCCAACACTTGTAACCAGACAGTGGCAAAAGTTGAATCTATCACCTGTGGTACCTCCAGTATTCCACAGAAAAACGCCGCTGTTGTTATACTAGATTTTAAATGAGATGATCTGCCACAAAGCTGACTTCCTGAGGTGAAAGAGAAAATCCTTAATATAAAGATATTTCACTAGAGAGGAGGCCATTGAATATATTTTTGTACAAACCACAGCTTGGGAGATTAAAATTAGAGGCACTTAGAAAAATAATCTACAGAGGGCAGAGATCAGTATTATATAGTCTTGAATCCTCCCCAGCTGACTGTTCTTCTCTTGGCTATTCAGTGACTAATGACATATTCAGATGACATAGCTTGAGCTGCAAACAATTATGATGATGGTAAAGTCAAGAAAAGGAACTTAGAAAAGCTAAAAAACAGACCGAGAGCAGTCACCAGGACCTGCCATTTCCTTTGTGGGTGGGAGGAATTAACTCTCTCTAGAGGAGCTTCTCTCCTTTCTGTGCTCTTGGGTTGGGACTTTGTAAAGGAGAGGGCTGAAATCTCCACCTGGCATGGACTGTTAGTCATTGCCAGTACATGAGGCTGTGGCCATGCCAGGTGGCAGCTTCTAATGGTCTGAGGCCCACACTGACTCCAGCATTGTCACTGACTTTGCTTAAAGCCCCTGGGCTCAGGAGTGGAACTGGCTATGTCCTTTCAGTAGTTCTCATCCCTAACCTCTCTTTTGGTTGGGATCTCACAAGGGCATGCTGGCCAAGGCATCTGACAGCATCTGCAGGTATATGACGGGGGACCAGTGATATGACAGATGCCCACCCCTTTGTGTGATAGGACAGTGACACGGCAAATTGCATGTGAGCAATGCTACTATGGACTCTCTAGGTTTCTCCAGATCAGTCAGCAGATGAGTTCTTAAGGGAAAGTGCATTCCCTTAAGGCCATTTTGAGGAATGTTCCTCTTGAAGGAACATCCTGGAGCTGAGCACAGCAGTCCCTGGCAGGATAAATCAGCATAGTTAAGATTCATGTTGATTTTAATAGATTTCAACATCTACTGTGTTACTTCAGTCATCTTTAACAGCCTTCAAAATAAATAATTTGGACCACACACCAACCAGATCCAAAAGTAGTAAACTCAAGTTACAGAAGCCATCAATGGTCAATTAATCTCACAAGTCTAGTGTCCGACTTTGACACATGCTCTACAAGAGCTACTGTCATGGAGCTGTAATTGATCAGTTCTTGCACTCCCAGCTTACAATCAGAAACAATAACCCAAACCCTGGATCCCACCAGCTACCAAAGCTTTTCAGCCAGGCAAATACATTGTGTGCAGTGCAAGAAGCAACATTCCTGTTACCATGTCTCTGAGGATGAGATAGTATTGCTCCAGCTCCTAGCTTTGTGAGAGGGTTGGGCATGCCTGTGTTTGTAAAGCTGCATATCTCTGACCTTGAGGTGTTGCATCTTCTCAGGTCTTCCTCTCACTAATGTGACAGAATTATACAGCTCTGCCTGGATTATACACAAGACGCACATGCTCCATCTGGAAACTGATGTCTCAAAACACAAACTGGCCCCACTGACAAAAATTGGCCCCTTATGACAAGAAAAAAACCCCAAGGCACTATTCTGGAGACTCAGCGCAGTGTATCTGCATCCCCAGCTGGGATTTGAGATTGTGGGTCCCAGGAGCACCAAGTCAATACAGTAAAGTAGGTACATTAGAGCTAAATGTTGTGTTGGCTGCTGCTGCAAAGCCTCATATAAATATTACACCTTACTATGCGAGGCACAAAATGTTTGGTTTCTGAGTCCATTAATATATAATGAGGATATGGTATAATTAATATAGTTTTGATTTTCCTATAAATCCACATTACTAATAAGAATGTAAAGTAATTACTCAAAAAACCTTTTCAACAAATGGCAGTTTTTACTGAATAAAAATGGAGTTTATGTTTTAAGTGTTATTTATGGGTTTGCTGAAATGAATAATTGTTAGGTTATTGAGCTACAAGATAATCAAGAAAAGTGGTTTTACTTACACACATCAGAAGCTATATCAGGGAGTCTAGATGCATGTGATGTTCTTTATTTTTTCTTTTAATATCTTCTAGAAATTCTGTATCCATTTGCCGACTGGAAAGAGGAAGGTTTTTGTTTCAATTAAAAAAAGTTGAACAGTACAGATGATAATTCTGTGTGTTCAGGTCATAAAGTAGATATTTCTCTATTGTAAAACTTTTTGTACTCTAGAACACTATTGTAGAAATATTTTCATTTATTCGCTAAAGAATTAAAAGTTAATGTATCCAATGAAAATGAAACTAAACATCTTGGCCAAATTTTGCATGCATGCAATTTGGATGCATTCTTCCTATTGCTACATTTGTAAAGAACTGTTATTCATAGCTGATTATTTTTTAAAATCACTTAATTAAATCTATTTCAATCCTAAATCTGAAGGGGGAATTCTTTTTTCAAGCTTCAGAGCAATAGGAAAGGCTGTCCCAAGACGAGCAAGGACTAATCTTGAATGTTAAACCCTTGAAGTGCATTTTGTGATTGGCATGGAAAACTGTAGAAACACGGGAATATTCTTCATATAGGGTATGTGTCCCTTATTATTATTATACCCCAGTTTACGATAGCTTTGAGTCCAGAGCTGTGTGCATTAAGAAGTGTTTTGATTTTGCATCCCACAGGCAACAGCTATGCAGTACGCAAAACTTAGAGGAACTTCTCTGTGAGACAATGCCATCATATTCTTCAGACAAGTTCTTCTGCCATAAAAATCTGGCAGGTTATAAAACATTGATCATGCATTCCTCAAAATTTTTGAGTCTATCAAAGGCATACCTCAGCTAGAGAGGATTAATAGAATGCTTTGAAAGTAATTTGTTGTCCCAATATATTTCAGTGGGAGGGAAGAGTGTCCCAGTGGAGAACACCAGACGTGCATCAAAGAAGTCTTATGGGACCATGTCTTAAAAGGAGACCTTGTCTCTGTCTTACATTGGTCCTGTGACATTAAAAGTCCAGCTAAAAAGCTTACAGGTCAGGAAGTTTCTCCTCTATAACCCTGAGTTCAGTGACTGCTTGATGTTAGTGCCACTAGGTTCGTGGCCATGGCTTATCTCTTGAATCTCCCTCTTTATATAGAGGCAATGAAGAGTCTTGCTCTGAATAGAATTAATGAATGTGTCAGTGAGAAGCTGAGGATATCTCAAGTGAAACTTATTTATTTATCTCTTATCTCGGAAAGAAGTCAATATGACATGATCATGTTTTCCTCATTAAGTGCTTCCTCATTTACAGAATATTGGCTTCCTATCCAATACTGGAGCCAATCAGTATCAAATATCAAATGATCTTGAAGTTTACAATTAGGTAGAGTGAAAATGCTGGAAATAGGATGATCCTCAATAATTCCATGGCATCAGAAAATTAAATTTCTGCAATAACAAATTACAATATAATGAGGTCACATTAGAGGAATAAGAGGCCCAGATGCCTCAATGATTGAATCTGTCTTTTCCTGTAGGCCTGCACCTAAATTTAATGAATATTTTGATAGATAACATATTTGGTTCAAAATAGGTCTTTAAAGACAGTTGTGAGAGTATTATATTTTAAAGATGCTATGATATAAATTCATTTCATTAACTGCCTGATAAGAAAAAATGACTCTGCAAACGCATTGGTATCAGACATACTATTATGACCCATCTGCTCTTATTGAGTAAAGTGACAGTAATGTATCTTTATTGGTCTGTTCCTTGAATGCTGTAGAGGCTCATTTTCCTTGTATAATGAAAAGCCAAGTGACATTAATGAAACAGGTGCTGTATATGCCTCAACTTCAGGAAAGGAAACACACCATCAAATAAAAACCTCTGTAAAGAGAATAGTCAGGTGTAAGTATATATGTGAGTCCCCAAAAGAGGAAAAGAACCCCCATACCAAGAGTGCTGTTTTATTTCTTTTTATTTCCTCTAATGGAAAAGACCATAAGAAACTCTGAAACAGAGATTTGTTGCCTGTTTGAGGTGAGTTACCTTTCAAATGGAGAAAAAAAATTATCTTGTTCACAGTTTATTTCCATCACAACTCTGAAACCTTTCCCTAGCTACTGGGATATTACCTGAAACCAAAGGCTTCCCAAAATAAATACTTCTTTTTAAGAATACATTTTGGTGCAGTCTATCGAAGGTTTTGAAAATAAGCACCGAGACATGACCTGACTTCAGGTAGGAGCAAGCAGAGAAGAGCAAATGGATGTTATATTACCTGGACATTTCATCTTCTTGAGAACAAGTTATCCTGAACTACACAATGGTTAAAGTTCGACCTTCAAGCCCTTGTACCACGACTAGCATTTATTCAGCCTATGGAGGACCAGATAAGGGTACCATGAAGACAGATCATAACCTCCTAGAAAACTATGGGTGCCTAGGGCAAGTTTTCTGTAGCTGACATTTGAGAATATAAAAGAATTTCTCCTCTGAATGTCCTCCTAACTGGGATATTCTGGGAATTGGATTAACTCAAAAAGGATTTAGAATTTTCCAAATTCTTTAGAACTGTTTTTTCTTTCTGGATCATATGGTTTAGATTCAAATCTGTAGCCATGCAAGGGGGATTGATATAGCCAGCTCCTAGCTGTCCAGGTAGAATCTTCAGAATTTTTTTGGTATATACGTATCTCTAAGCAAAAGAGAAAATCCTACCTAAAAAGACTGGTGAAGCTTGAAAGCCAGGAAGCACCAGAGTTAAAATACCTTACAGTCTTGTATCTGCAGACTGTGTACATTCATTGCAATAAAGTCTTTAATCCACATGATACACAACAGTTTCTTCATCCTCTTCTGGTCAGTGGTCCCATATGTCATTTAACACTGCGCTGAGCACAAATTTATCCTTTTTTTCCATGGACTTTACTCTGATTTTAATATCTGTGTCTTCTTTTTAGGTATCAATACATTTATTTATACAACATACCAGCAAGGTAACACAATGGTGTCTCAGTTTTACAAATCAGAAACAGAGGCACTTAAACTAAAGCCAAAATTGCCCTCAATTAATTTTTGGAAGCTAATTTTTAAGACTAGAGCCTGGCTTTTCGGGACATTCTGCTGGTTTTTAGGTGTTCAGAGCAGAGTTCATGTAAAATTTTTGCAATTATTAGAGTTCAATACTCCAGCTGTTTCAGCTTGGGCACTCAGAAAATGAAAAAGGAGTGATCACAGAGAAAGAGTTTGCCCAGCAGCTATGATCAATATCACACGGAAACCCTATGATCTAGAAAGAGAATAAAACTCAGAGTTCAAGATGGTAGTCAAAGGACTTATTTAGGAAGAAATGCTCTGTTCTTCAAATTTTCATCCTGTTTCACCTTGCATGTCCCTTTTTCAGCAACCAGCCAGACGTGGGTATCTTTCTCATAACTATCCACTTCACTTTGATTTATCCTTAGGACAAGGTCTGTCCAGTAAATTATATGACGCAGGAGTACTGCAGATGAACATGTTTATCATGTAAAATTGTACAATTAATTACACTCTAATAATGTATATGTAAGTATGCGGGTTTTATGTTACCTATAGACACAGTTTGAGGCATGTTATAATTTTGATTTCTTCACCCTGTTAATTTAGCATCCCAGTAATGGAATGGGTTTCTTTCATGTTTTTGTTTTGTGTTTTTTATTTAATAATGCTTTTCCTAGTTTTAAAAAGTCATCTTCTGCAGTTTCATAGGCCCATTATTCCTTTCTCAGAATTCAGTAGCCCTATATCACAAATTTAAATGGAGACCTTATTTCTTCCTCTTCCCACATTCTCCTCTGTACTGTGTAGACTTCTTAATCTGATTCAGAGGCTACCACTAAGCTTCGAAATGTGCCAGTTGGTAGAACTAGATGCAAAATATATTTGAAATAAAGGACACAGTAGGAGGAACATCCTCAAGGAGCTGATTTTAAAAGTCGCTTCTGATAAGAAAGTTGTACCACTTTGATCCTTTCAGCACCTTGAACAGGCATGTGATTCTGCAATTTGTTGTGACAGAAGTACAGCAGCTTCTGTCAAAGACTGCAAACCCAATTCTGTCATTATTAGCTTACAAAAGCTAATAAAATTTCAATATCTGAACACTAATGACAACATTTAAAACAAGTTTACAGTCACAGTCTTGTCTGCCTTCACTACCTCCACCTCAAATAATTTTTCTATTCATTAAGATGGTGCTACAGCTGAGAAGAGGCTTGCAGTGTAGTAGGCATTGCCACTCAGCATCTGAGCTTCTTGGACCCTCAAACTGAAGATAAAAAAAAGCTACTTTCCTTTATTTGCTATTCTGATATATTCATAACTCTTCGATACTGATTCTAGGGTACCCATATATAATGTCTCAGACACTCTTCTCATCAATATAGTTTCTCATAGTAATTCTTCCTTTGTATTTTGTTTAATTCCATATTAGAGACTTAGTTTACTTTGGACATATCCTCTTTGATGCTTGTGAGACTTGTCATTCATATGTTAATGCTCTAAAATGAAGCTGACGGAAGAATTGCATACACACTTGGATATCTGCCCAAGTGTGCTGTTTATTTGCCCTGATAACTTGTTCTTGTTTAGTTAGTAAATGTGTCTTATTCAGTTAGCTGTCTGGTACCTGTTCTTCAATAGTTGCCTTTGAGTTGTCTTGAAGGAAGAATCTTTCTGTCTATACACGCTCCCAATGATATATAATCCATTCTGGAGTACTTAATACTTGCGGTCCCTGATCCTGCTTTCTTGCTTGAGTACACAGATGAAATGTATCTGATCTGTTCAACAGCTTGTCTGAATTTTGGTGCATATATGACTGCGCGTCCAGACTTTTGCATAGACAGTGTGAATACATCCCACTACCTCAAATCCAAGGCAGAACATATCCATCCCTTTAAACACAGCCTGGAGCTGTACTTCTTGAGGTTGAATAGCCATCTGATTTCTGAGCATTAGCTTTTTAACTGTATTTTTCAGAAAAGGAAGAGACAGCAACAATATGAACAGACAAAATAATCAGTACCAGTCCAGTACTGTGTGACAGCTCCTCTCTGTGATCTCTCGCTGCATTATGGGAATAGAAGCACACATTCATACAGTGCACATCTCGTATATTAATGGAGGAGATACTTTTTAAATAAAACCAGCATTCCCAGTGTGTGTTTGCAACTCATTATATCTAGGAATGAAGCCACATACCCCGTTAGGGCTGCATCTGCTACAAAGTGCAACAGCTTGTCAGCTTTCTGGCTGCTGTATGTACTTCAGCCTGGTGCTCTTCTGTCTGTGTTGGACTCATCTTAGACTCTCAGCCTTGTCAATTCCTCTGCAGGATGAACCAGAGCTGCATGGGAATTTTTTCTTTCTGCCTCTCCAGCTGGGCCTTTCAAGGAAATTATATTGGTCTGGGGTAGAAAACCAAGGTCCCCTAAATAACTTCTTGATTTAGAAGGAGAACAAGATCACTACTGCATAGGAGAATTTTCTTCACAGTGATCTGGCTGTGATGTGATGTGGCTCCCTTCTGGCAGAAATAAAGGCAGAGGGTGCAGAAACATTGCTTGACCAAAGCCATTGCCAGGGAATGCACCCAGATCTAGCATCCTGGAAGAGAACTAAGGTCCTGAGTCTGTCAGTTATGTGTGACTACAGTACAGCTCCAGTTGCTGTGACAATTCCATCCAGAAGCCAAAAAGTGACCTCCTCACTAATCAATCACAGTATCATGCTGTCACTGAGGATGGAAGGTACTTCCAGAGAGTGACTATGCCCAAAGCATGGTCAGCTGGATAGACTAGGTTGCTTAAGACATTGTCCAGATGGGTTTTGTATGTCTCAAGAGGCTCCACAACTTGTCTGGGAAATCTGTACTACTGTGTGACCACTCTTGTAGTAAAAAAACCCCCTATAAAACAAGGTGGTTTTTTGTTCTTGTATCTTATATTTTCACTAGGTATCACTGAGAAGAGCCTGGCTTCATTTTCTTCTTCTTTACTTCTCTCATCAGACATTTAGACTAGGATCCAACTGTTGAGCCTTTCCTTCTTCAGGCTGTCCTTGCATGTTATATGCTGCAGACCTTTATTCATTTTTGTTACCCTTCTCTGGAGTCTCTTCATTATATCTGTGTCTTTTTTTGCACTGGAAAACCTGGAACTGGACCCAGGATGCCAGATGGGTCTCACCAGTGTTGAGCAGAAGGGAAGGATCACCTTCCTTGCCCTGCTGTCAGTATTCTGCCTATTGCAGCCTATGATGCTGTTTGACTGCCTTTGCTGCATGTGCGCCTTGCTGGCTCATGGTCAGCTTGTTGTCTATCAGGATCCAAAGGTCTGTTTTTGGAGACCTCCTTTCCAGATGTTTACATTCTTGTACCTTGTATTGTTCTTACAGTATCCTGAAGTCCACCGTCCCATGGTCACTGCAGACAGGGCTGCCCCGACTTTCACATCCCCAACTAGTTCTTCCCTGTTTGTAAGTATGAAGTCCAGCACATCACACGTCTTCATTGGCTTCTTGNAGGATCACCTTCCTTGCCCTGCTGTCAGTATTCTGCCTATTGCAGCCTATGATGCTGTTTGACTGCCTTTGCTGCATGTGCGCCTTGCTGGCTCATGGTCAGCTTGTTGTCTATCAGGATCCAAAGGTCTGTTTTTGGAGACCTCCTTTCCAGATGTTTACATTCTTGTACCTTGTATTGTTCTTACAGTATCCTGAAGTCCACCGTCCCATGGTCACTGCAGACAGGGCTGCCCCGACTTTCACATCCCCAACTAGTTCTTCCCTGTTTGTAAGTATGAAGTCCAGCACATCACACGTCTTCATTGGCTTCTTGATCACCTGTGTCAAGAAGTTATCATCAAGGCACTCCAGAAACCTCCTGGATGACTTATTCCCTGCTGTGCTGTCCCTCTAGCAGATACTAGGTTGGTTAGTCTCCCATGAGAACCTGGGCCTGCAAACATGAAACTTCTTCCATTTTTCTTACATAAGTCCCATCTACTACTTCTTCCTGATCATGGTTCTGTAGGAAGCAGCCATGAGAACATTGTCCACATTTTTTTACCCACTAGTCCAGATCAATAACCTCTCAGCTGGATCCTTGCCCATTCCAAGGCAGAGTTTCATCCCCACTCAACACTATCCTGGTATGTCCTTCCCAAAGAGCCTGCGTGCAGTCACTGTATTGTTTGTCATGTGAGCTGTTCCACCACATCTCCATTAACCCAGTGAGATCTATATAGCCCTATATAGATTCTGTACCTTCACAAAGACCTATGCTCCTTCCCATTTGCTCCCTATACTACATGTGTTAGAGTACAAGCACTTCAGAGGCACTCAGTTATGCCAATTACCCCAAACAGATACAAGACCTTCCTCCATCATTGGTGTCCTGTATTTCCTTACCTGTGAGTATGTACTTGGGGTGGACCCCTTCTGTCCTATTTTGATAACTATTAGTCTTTTTTCCACTTCACTCTGTACCAAATCAGCCCACCTTCATTCCTAGTTTAAAGCTCTCCTCACAAGGTTGTCTAGCCTGTTGTCAAAAAAGTTCCACTTAGTCAGATGGAGCCTATGGTTTTCTGGAAGTTCTCAATTTTCAAAGAAGATCCCAGGGTCCTAAAAGACAATTTCTTATTTTCAATACCATCTGTGCAAACATTTACTGATACACAGAAGTGAAGAATCTATGCACTCACCCCTGAGATTTTCTCCTTCACCAACAGAACTGAGGAGACATCAATGGGTCCCCATATATCTGTCCTTTGCTCCAGAGCCACATAATCATTCTTGATACAGTCCAGATGGCCCCTGGTTGTGCCATAGATGCCCATTTAGAAAAGTAGTGGGGCTTCTAGCACAAGGACCAGATAAGCCTCAGCAGTGCCTCTGCAGATCCAAGCCCCTGGTAAGTAGAAAAACTCCCTGGGCAGCAGATCAGGCCAATAAAGAAGCTTCTGTGCCCTATTTCTGCC
>WAAB01016416.1:0-39427 GCA_013389865.1 Piaya cayana | reverse complement strand
CCCAGTGAGATCTATATAGCCCTATATAGATTCTGTACCTTCACAAAGACCTATGCTCCTTCCCATTTGCTCCCTATACTACATGTGTTAGAGTACAAGCACTTCAGAGGCACTCAGTTATGCCAATTACCCCAAACAGATACAAGACCTTCCTCCATCATTGGTGTCCTGTATTTCCTTACCTGTGAGTATGTACTTGGGGTGGACCCCTTCTGTCCTATTTTGATAACTATTAGTCTTTTTTCCACTTCACTCTGTACCAAATCAGCCCACCTTCATTCCTAGTTTAAAGCTCTCCTCACAAGGTTGTCTAGCCTGTTGTCAAAAAAGTTCCACTTAGCCAGATGGAGCCTATGGTTTTCTGGAAGTTCTCAATTTTCAAAGAAGATCCCAGGGTCCTAAAAGACAATTTCTTATTTTCAATACCATCTGTGCAAACATTTACTGATACACAGAAGTGAAGAATCTATGCACTCACCCCTGAGATTTTCTCCTTCACCAACAGAACTGAGGAGACATCAATGGGTCCCCATATATCTGTCCTTTGCTCCAGAGCCACATAATCATTCTTGATACAGTCCAGATGGCCCCTGGTTGTGCCATAGATGCCCATTTAGAAAAGTAGTGGGGCTTCTAGCACAAGGACCAGATAAGCCTCAGCAGTGCCTCTGCAGATCCAAGCCCCTGGTAAGTAGAAAAACTCCCTGGGCAGCAGATCAGGCCAATAAAGAAGCTTCTGTGCCCTATTTCTGCCCTTGTTCCTTTCCCCTGTGCTGCCAGTTGTGCCACACACCACCAGCAATGGACATATCAGGAAGGAAGGGTTGGGGCTTTGCCTCCATGAGGACTCAGATAAGATCCAGGGAACCTCCTTCCTCGTCTCTGATGCCACACAGACACTCACCAGCACCCACCACCTGTGGGCAAGTAGCCCATCTCCCTGATTTCAGCCTCTACAAGAGCCCCAGGCATCCTTGCAGCCCAGCTTGGAGGATCATGTTTTGCCTTCAGGAGCTCAAGCAAACTTCAGAAGGATGAAGTTTGCTTCTTCATATATCCTTACACTGTCATAGACTGCAGTCATCTCATCTACACACACACACACACATATGCATGCATGCTCGTGCATCCTAGAGAATGTCATTTAAACAAATAAAGCCCTTTTTTCTACAGACATAGGGAGAAAATACTGGTGGAATTTTGTCCCTTATATATGAGTACCAGAAGAGGTAAAACAATTGGTGCAATGCAATTTATCTATAAAGGCAGATTTGTTTCATCTTTAGAGAACTACTCTATCAGCTAGATTCAACTCCTGGTAAGTAAACCTGCAGATAATACTATGGAGCACTGGTGCTTCTATTCAGTCATGTTTATTAAAATGCTTAGCTATTTTGATTAGCCTAATAGAAATACAGCATGAAAATAAAATCTTCAAAATATTTCCACAAAGCAGGATATTATATAAAACTGTCAGAATGTGAGTCGGCATTGTACTGTTTTGTGCAGGAAGACAAGCAAAAGTATTTATTTTGAAGGGGTTAGAATACAGAAGGATCAGAGATACAATTCCATTCTCTGCAATCTCCTTCCACATTTCTAAGTCTCTCACAAAGCAGATGTCATTTTGAATATTCAAAATAGAAAACCACTAAAAATCAGCATTTTTCAGGAGTGCTGCTGTGCTTTATTCCTATTTGCCAGTAGAAAATATGGGTCTTGAATTCTAATTTTATATTATTTTAGGAAGGCAGAGGACTTCATGAGGCAGCTATAAAGCAAACTCCAAAATGACACCATGGGATGACCTCATTGGTTCCAGTGGCTGGTGCTTTTCTGTAATAGTTTTTGTAGTGCTGCAACTGTTATTTAACCCCCAGAATCATAAAAGACACACAAAAGCCTTTAGAATAAAGTTTAGTTCAACAAAATTCAGTATTTAGACTTGTTGCTAAAAGTGCCAGTATAAGCATTAGGAGCACTGAGATCCTCAGTTTCTGATTTTGCAAGATGAAGGCAGAGAAAACAAATTACTCATTAAAAGAGATGCCTCTTATCTGGGTTATAGGCAAAATCCACTGAAAACTATCTGCCTTGATTTCATAAGTCTTTGATAGTAACCTTCAATGGCAAGTGCAAGAGAAGTGCTGGATGGCTTCCCACAGGTTGCTGTGGAATGATGGCTCTTTGGAGATTCTTTTTTAAAAGCAACTGGTTTGTGTAATGTCTCTGAAAATAGTGACATTATGAACAAATTTCACCAAGAGACCATACTAATCCCTTAATACCAAAGACCAAACTAACATCTCTGTGCCTACAAGTAAGGAAAGAATTGCCTATCCTTTCTGGATTTAGGCTCTTTTCAATAAACTATTAAAAAAACCCACGAAGTACAGATTCTTTAAAAATCCTGGGAATGTTTCTCTCAAAACTGATACTTGCTTGAGTATATAATTAAGTTGGTTGGAGTTGTGAATGGGAAATATCCTTCCAGCTGCAAAATCAATCCACAAAAATGTGGTGTGACCTCTTGAGGCTAGATGATAGCTAAGGTAAGCTTGATGAGCAGTGTTCTCCTGCTTGCAGTTTCAACTGAGTTGTGTTAATACAGACCTACTTCTTTGTTTCTTGCAGTCTTCTAGACACTGAAATGGGGTAAAACTCAGACCTCTGAGAACCAGGATGCTGGCTGCTATTTCAGCATTGCCATTTATAAGCAATATCTAACATATCTGCAACACAGGTGCCATTTTACAAAAGCCATAATTTAACACTAGATTACCCCCATCCATCAAAAGAAAAAAAATTATATAATTCTACGATTCTAAAAGACACACAGATATTCCCAAAGTCCCTTTGCTGCTCTTGGTAAGGAGAAACAGCTGTTAGTATAGTTCTAGATCTCATCAGTGAAATACACTTTGCTGAATTTCTTTCAGTACATACCAAATAGGCACTCGGGGAAATAATACTTATCTAGCTCCCCCCACTTACTGTACTGAATGGAACTGAAATAAAACCCGATCATTTGCATGGACTCTTGCTCACAACACACTTTTAAACAGCTTGTATCTGACTTTGGTTTTCAAGGATTTTATGTTTCTCAAAGTCAGCATTGTGCAAAAGCAAGATACATAACCAGGTAAACATAATGTGGGACTCATGAAGACTTCATGTTAAATCTTGTGATAACACCTAGTATCTCTCGACTGGGTGGCACAGGTTTTAAGTCTTTAGTCTTAATTTTGCTCTTCTCCCTTTATAAAACAAAATGTGCAGGCTGAAATATGTGTGTTTAGAATTGTTTCGTCCCAGACAAGTGACATGTGAGACACAAGCACATGGCCTCAAGCCACCCATAGATGTACTGTACAGCTTGGCATGGATTTTTCATTTGATTCATTGAAGAAGAAAATTAATAAAATGTTGAAAATTTTGTAATTATGTGTCTCCATTGAAACACGTCAGGAAGATGAATGTTTTTTTAGGAAGAGATGTTTCTAAAATCAGTATGGTGACATATATCATTAAAAATGGCATTTTTTTATTTTATAAATCATGTCAAATACATCCCAAAACATGTTTAGTTGCTAGTGGCAGAAACCCCCCATATGCTTCTGTTTTGTTGGTTGACCCAATAGAGATTCTTGTTAAAAAATTATAAGCATTGGAGTCAATTCCCTGGAGTGTCCCCAAAGTATTTCCTGGATAATAATGACGCAATAGTTTCCTATCCTAGTGATGGTTGTCCCAGGGCACCTCAGAACAAATGCTTCCATTCCCTGAAAGCTGCTCAAGTACCAGGATGCTGCTATAAATAGTTGAAATGTGATTCAGTTTCCCCTCCAACTTCCCCCAGCTCAGCCTAATGGGGATTAAGAGCCATTAAAGGCTCTTTGCAGCATATGCAGTTGCTATTGATCAGCTGTTTTAGCCAATGATCTGATTACAACTGTCTTCTCTTTCCCTTGCTTTTCTGGCAGAAAGAAACACATAAACATACAATAAAATGTAAGGAATGAAAGTACTGGGCCTTTTTTGTTTCTGGAGTTTGTCTTGCCAGAACACGTTACAGTGAATTTGCATTCTTTGCTGAAAAACAGCAGAGCTTAAATGAGATGAGTTTGAGCGCTTTCCCCCTTGCATTGCTGCAAAGCTTAGGAAAACTTCTGACAGGTGGAAGAGCCAGTTCCTGTCCCCTTGAATTGGCAAAGCGGTTCAACTCAGCTTTTGTGTGTGCTGAGTCAGCATTCTACCCCCTAGGCTTTTCACATAGGCAGGTATTACTCTCTTCTACCATTTCAAAGAACCCAGAGGCTACTCTTGGCTATTCTGAACCCAACTGTGTGCAAATTAGGTGAACTCAGAAAGCCGCAATGAATTGAATTGAACCCCTGCGAAGAATAATCTGGGCAGCAGTATGTCAACTTTCCGATGCTTCCAGGGCTGAGCCCTCCAGGTCTGTCGACTGTGGAGGCTGTAGAGGATGCACAGAGACAGACCTGAAGCAGTCAATGTCAAAGTGAAATGTACAGAACTCCTATGAGGGAATGTGAAGCTGAGAAGAACCTTACTGGAGAGCAATTATGTAGTCTCAGCACTCAGTCTCACCCAAATTCTGGTTTTGGCACCTACATTCTTATAATATCTTGAACATTCATCCTCTGAATGACTTTTCTGGCAAGATGATCAGGGAATAAAGAGCACTGAATTAAGAAGATTGTTACAGGAAGCCTGAGGCACAAGAAGTTCCCCAAAACTCTTGTGCCCCTTTGTGATCCAGCTCTTGGGGAACAGAGCAGGCTTCATTTTCCTGATTGTGACGCTCTTTTATGAGACAGTGGCAGAGCAGTAACATGACATTTCCCTCAAAGCAACAGAATTGCTGAGAACTCACTATTTCAAAGTGTGAATAGGTATTAGCTTCAGGATAAAACATTTAGCAGCTCACATCTATGATCCAATATGTACAGGGTTAGTTTGCTCTTTGTAACTGGACGGGAAATACAACACAGACATTTATGCCTTCCTCGGGATGTAAATAATTTTGGAGAACACTTCACTAGCAAAGCCACAAATTTACTCAACCAGGAGGATGTGTCACTACTTAAATCGGCCCTAGGAATCTCTCAGAAGATGATCCAGAGCGGTAAGATGTGTAAACACTGGGAAAAAATACCAGTACTGCACTTATGAAAGTGCAGTATAAGTGGGTGTCCAGTGCAGAAATGAGATCTCTGCCTGACAGTGAAAGGAAATGTTAGCAATGGAACGAGAGTTAAGGAAAGAAGTGGGAGAGTGATGTCGTCTTCTCTGACCACTCCACTAATTTGATCTTGCTTTGTAGAAAAGGCAACATGTGTTCTGTATTTCTCCTCATTTCATCATGAAGAAAACCCATCCCAGAGCGGTCTGGGTCTCCAGACTGCAGAGTCCTCTGTGCTCAAAGACACCTGGCACAGAGGACAACGACCTGCTTCAGAAGCATAGGCATGAGCATAAGATTTATACTTCCCTGGCTTTGGAAGTCCCAGTGCTTACTGGCAGCTAATGACTCCCCGTAGCACTTTGGTGTTCTTAGAAAGGACAAAAAATTAAACAGGATCCTTTAAAGCTATTTAGTTCAGTGGCATCCCTGGAGAGGCAGTGGTGGCTCTGTACTGATCTCTGATGATTCAAGCCTATTTATTTCTTATATACAAAATGTAGACATTCATAGAACATTTTATTTAGCCCTTATCTGATTCATGGGTGTTTTTCTTCTTGTGACACAGTTTTCAGCTGAATATTTCAGTCATAATAGAGACCACTGATTTTCATAAGTAAAAGATCACAATGCCCTAAAACATTATCTTCAGCAGGCACCACCAGAAAGCATGTTTCCTGTGAAATGTCCTTAGACCTCAGTGGTTAAGCTGGCTGATTCTTTTCCTAGGCTTGTGTTTCTGCAGGTGTTCCTGTACTATGCAGAGATCCTGACACAGAGAATGGGAAGCATGAATGTCCTTGTGGGCTGGTGCTTGGCTAAAGTAGAGAACTCATTCGTTACTCTTGCCTTCCGCACAGTAATGAGCTGGGAGTCGTCAGCAGCCCCTGTTGATGGAGATGCCACTGGCACAAAAAGTTTTCACTATCTAATGCATAAGAAGGTACAGCTGGAGGGACCTGTCGTGAGAATCAGAAGGATCAAAGTGGGCATGGTCATGTCAAGAGAAACTACGAAGAGCTGTTCAAATGCTGCACCTGCAGGTGTTTTGAAAGGAGAGCATACTGTTGTAGACTCTGTGTGGGAAAGGAAAAAAATCACTGTGGACTTACAACTGGACACATGATAAAACACAGAGTGAAGGGGAGAATGCAATGCTTTCAGCAGAGCTTGGGGGAACCAGGACAGTAGCAGTGACACAATATGGAAAAGATGGCTTCAGTAAATTACTACTCTGAGGCAAATGTCCATGGCTAGCACAACAAATTCATGAAGTGTAAGTCACAGCTCCTCTCCAGTTGTTTGCTGGGTCTTCTACCTGCTTTTCCTTCTTCAAAACCTCAAATTCAGGCAATCCTACAGCATCTGGATATTCCACGTTTGCATGTCTGAATCTTATATACAGGACTATAATAAGCAAGCAATTCTGCCACACTGACAAACCTTACTTTGTGTCTTATGCAGGGCTATTTTCCATCCAGCAATGCAGACTGAGAAACTGTCAGCAAAATGCTGCCAGCAGCTACTTGCTATAAAAAGCTAATAGTCTTTTGTGGACCATGAGAGCAATGACAGAAATACAGCTTAAATTCTGGACTGCTTACACTATCCTTTGATGAAACGATGCCCTAACACCAGGATGGTGAGAACAGTTTCTCTACACTGCAGTCATTGTTCGCAGCAGTGGTAGGTCAGAATTTTCCATGTCAGTCATTCATTTTACCCCTGACTTTGAAAATCCACAGTGCTGCCAACTCTTTTGATAGTGAAAATCATGCGACTTTAATGACAGAGTTATTTTACTAATCTTTTAATAGTGCTTGGCAGGATCCCTGTGCTACTTTACAGTCTTAGGATTCCTGGCTCAGAATGGATGCCATTTTGTATGGAATTAAGGGATAAGTCAAAGTTGTCTGCCATTTCCACAGAGCAGCAGCTTCTAGCTCAGGTGGTTACCTTCTCACCTTATTTCACTGGATCTCAGTTACTCAGAGTATGGTTAAGTTTTTTCAGTTGAAGATTATGAAAAAGATGTATTTTTTCATATATGGCTTTTTTATTTTTCATGTTACAAACTTGCAATTCCTGGCTTAAATTTATGCAAGCAAATTTATAGTCCTGGAGTCTTTTGAGCTATAAACAAATGTATATTGTTAAGTCTTCTAACTTTTAGAGAGTTAGAATACAAATACTTGAGTTTACCCTAGGTGAAGCATCTGGGGCAGTTATGTCTCATCTAATGCTTAATGGCCCAGTTGCTTGGTAGACCCATTCATAATTCATCAGGCATCTGATTAAATGTAGTTTAGTCTGACTTGTGATAGTATTTGAGCCTAATTTGAAGGCAGAACATTATAGTGGCACAACTTGCCAATATATGCTAAGCATGTAGAATGAACTCTCTCCTTCTGATAAAAATATATGAACCATTTTATATGGTTCTGTATTCCAAAGCATACTGATACCTTTTTCCGTGATAGCAGAAATTTCTGTTTATATTGCTACTTCTTTCTTTTCCCTTCTTTTTACTTTTTCTTTCTTTAAAACAGCAAGACGGGTTATACTGTAAATCTTTCATTTGTATCTATTTCATATGCTGTAACCTACACAACAGATCCAAGGCTGGGCATGTAAATGTGGCTTGGGCAAGTGATAAAAAATAATTTCTCTGTTCTTAAATGTTATGCAAAATACAACAGAACTGCATTCTATCAGTACTCCTCATTTGTTTTCGAGTTAGAGTTCAGTATTAGACATTATTTCTCTGACCCTATATCAAGTTGATTGTAGCTTTTAGAAAATGTCAAGTGACTGCAGTGCAGTACAGTGTTAACATTTATATGATGATGATCTTTCTTTATTTAATATCGTACACAGCAAAAATCTTACCCAGTATATACATTTCTTGAAAAGTCATACCAAATAGAACCACTGAAAAAATATTGGAGCAAAACTGAAAATAATCTCAGTTTCACAAAAAATAAAATGAAAAGCAATTCTGGTGATTAATGATATGAACATTTAATAGCTAAGTATAATATTAAATGTAAATGTAATAGATTTATATAACCTCACAAGGACAATGGAACCATAAATAATTGAAAACATGAATCTGTGCAGAAATAGGTGTTATAGGTAAATGGGATGTTCATAGAAGGTGGACATGCTGAGAGAACTCATTGTGTGTTATTATGGAACGATCTGACCCGGTCCTTTATTAAGGTGTGAATTTTACATTTAAAACAGGAAATCAGATCTCTTTTGTCTGAAAATTATTAGATATTCTTCTCTTTTGATTACAGAGTACTATTTCTGAGAATTCCCAAGTAGATTCGCTAATTAGAGTTAAAGAAGCCTTTTAAAATTCCCTTTAAGGAAAGACATATAAAATCTTTTTTGTTGTCCTGGGGGATCTTGACAACACAGGCTCTTCAAATTCTCCACAGATTAAAAGTCACTGGAATATTATGCTTATGCTATATTTGAAGATTTCCTTAGGAGTGATTATCTTTCTATATTCATAAATCATTTTCTTCTGCTGTAAGGGTTGTACATAAAATATTCAGAAAAGCTAGTAAGGAATTTCTGTCTTTCCAGCAGCTACCATCTCCCATTGTTCATAGGCACATGGCCAGAGTCTGAACTAAGCAAAGGTGAGCATATCCATCAGTTATAAAGAACCTAACAAATCCTAACCCAGGGTAATTTAACTTCATTCTCATTGTATATGCTAGAGAAAAGTAGTCATACTTGTTAAGGCCGACATCAGTGGGTCCTAAAACAAATCACTTTACAACCATTATTAGAAATCATATCAGTCTGTTAAGACTCAGATGATGAAGGTAGACTTCTCTATTACTGTCTTGAGATAAAGTCAAGAATTTTTGAGACTAAGGATTGAGAAAACGGGAAGAGGGGGTAGGTAGAGGTGGGTCAGAGCTGAGGGCAGAGAAGGAGATAGATAGAAAGACAGAGAGCTGTGTACAATCCATATATTGATGGTACTGCAGCACAAATGCTTCAGTCATCCTTAGTATTTTGACACACACATTTACTGGGGAAATTAATGAATGAAGTTCTGCGATAACTGAGAAGAAAGCCCTCTTGGGGAGGAGCACTAGTGGCACTAGCGGGTTAGCCTTATTCCATGACAAAGAGATGGGGTAGGTGAGCTGTGTATTTCCACTGTTCATTGAATGCCAGTAGCTGTAGCTGTACACCAGCCTGAGTAAAGCAGGAAAAATGCTTCACTGGCATTTTTGTCATTTCAAAGCAGAACTCAGTTTTGCATGTGTTTTGCCTCTTTCAGTAGCTCTTTGATAGTAGTTGTAAAACAATGGTTTGATCGTGCAGCTGTTAAAGGAAAATGAATTCTAGATGGCTAGATAACAAAAGATGTTTGATTCAATGGCAACAAGACTTATTTAACTGTAAACCAGACTCTTTTGTGGGCAGCTTGGGAAGAGGACTCTCTCCAGAGAAAGAACAGAGAAGATAGCACATGATGTCAGCATACAACTCTGAAAAGAACCATTGCAATAAATTCAGAAAAGCCATTCAAAATCTGAAATGTGCTTTTACAACAGTTTCTAGTAGTGAAATGCCTTGTAAACTTTTGATGATTCTTAGTTCAGCGTAAGAAGAAAAAATACTATCTTGCATAGACTCACTGTCTTTTAATTGCAGTTTTTAACTTTCACTTTTTCCATGGAACAATTAATTTTTCCACCAGATTCTTTTCCAGCCTCCTAGCCAATTTCTCTGGAAGGGTAGCTTTGTGCTGCTACATTCGCTTCTTTGTCTGCAGAGAAAGTGATATGCTTTTTGTATGCTATTTATAGACCTGCTCCAGAGATGATGTCCCCTCCCCCCAATGGCTCTGAGCATCTTCATACTGTGGCTACCCACCACCTGATGTCCTATTTTCTCATTGGCTCTAGCTGTTCCCAAACCTTGTGACTCCTGTGAGCTCACGCCCAGCTGTACCAGCTTTGAGTCTCCTGTAGTGAGGCAATGTTTACTTTCACTTCTATCATTTGTCCTTAATATACCAAAGCATCTTAATAAGTTCTTGCATTCATTTCCAGAGCCTCTGGTCCTAGGTTCAGGCTGGAGGTCACCATGAGAATAGATGTATTCCTCAGCTTGCCAAGGTGGCAGGCGGCTCTGTTACAAGATCTCTGTTACTCGCTGGAGGACTGTAACCCATACCATCTCAACGGAGACAGAGATTTTATATTCGGATGACCTTTTATTTCCTGAAATTGTAAACACTGTCTTATCCTACATCTGCTGTTCAACTAAAAGCCCAGTGACAGATTAACTTTCTTGATGGGTTTTTCCTGTGATTATAAAGCCAGGTGACTGTGACAGGGTCACCAGGAAAAACAACCTTGTGGTTTTAAGCTTGACAGAAATCTGGGTGGAAATACGGATGAGAAAAATGTCACATTTATGCAACAATAACCCTAAATATCAGAAACTGAACTCAGAAATGCTTTTTTTTTTTTTCAGACCATCAGAAGGGTTCATGAAATATGTCTGTTTGTTCATTCCTCCAGGACAACCTCTCTGTTCTTACATCTCAGTGTGTTATGATAAATAATGCATTGCCTTCCCAATAGCCCTGATAAAACTGCTTCCTTAACCATATGAGGAGTACATTTCAAAAAGAGAACAAGCAGAGCACAGAGATGGAAATTAACCCCAGGACCGCCAGCCTCCATTAGCAATAATAGTGTCTGACAATTCCAGGGTTAAATGAGAAGTAGGTGCCTTTTTACTGAGTTCTGCTCTTTGTTCTTGCTTTAGTGTGTGTCATTGTGGAGACTGTCATGTAAGGTTAATGACAGCCTCTCATTACCCTTGTCAAATATGTAATAATGTGGCCCAACAACAGGGCTGAATGGCTCCTGCTTGTCAGACCCCTATGTTTTGCCTAGCAGATGGTCACTGTGTTTGGAGAGGCCCTCAGATCCATCAGTGCTATCCTGAACACGTGTGTGAGGGAGGCATTTTTCCCTGATGGGACAGTTCATGGATGGAATATTAATTGGGCACAGCAAGACAACTGAAGATTTATTAATTTTTGTTCCTGTTAGAAATATGTTATGTTCTAGGGAGGGGAGGAGGAGGAAGAAAGAGGCAAAGCCCCGTTTCTACTGCCGCCAGCCCCTTTTGTATTGTCTGACTCCTTACACTGGCAAAATCAGTGTGTGCTGTGCCTTATGTTGAAAATCTGGGCTCTTTGGCTACAGTGTCAATGGGCACAAAAATTCAGGCTTCGGTCAACTTTTGATTCTGTATTTTGAATATCTGGCTTCTATTCTCCTACCTCTTAAAAAAAAAAAAAGAAAAGAAAACAAGGTTTTTTCTTATTCACTATGAGCTTTAGCAACCATTATATTAACATACCCTCATGATATTACCTCCCTAGTTATTAGGTTTAAATATTTATATTGTGGTAGCTGACCCTCCAGTGCCAGGTAGTATGCAAACAAAATATCTGTTCATTCTCAAGGGAACACAAGACCCTTTAACATTAGTTAGATGATGTGAAAAGCAGTGGTTTGTATTGTGAGATATATGAGTAGCCTACTTTGAAATTAGGTACACTCAGTCTTTGACCATGCACCCCCGTCTATTAAACAGAGAGCTCTTTGCATCAGGAACTTATGCTCCTCAAGCACTTGGAGTGGGGCTGCCCCAGTTTGGTCATTACATTTTTTCTTAATTATTACTTTCCTTGCTTAAAAAAAAATCTTAATTCCTTATAGTTCAAGATACAATTTTTTTGAATGCAAAGCCAGTGCAAAGTGATGAAATATCTTCTTTCCCCATTTGGGAAACTTTACACTAATGGAACTCCATTGTTCTTTGTTGAAAATGCCTAACATGAGCAGCCTGCAGAGCCATAAAGCAACGCTTTAGCTGATGTGGTTAGGTACAATTCGTCTACATCAAGGAGTGGGATTGATGTGACTAAAATTAGAGTAGTTATAATGGTGCAAATGTTCTTAATGTAGACAATACCTCAGTCTGCAGAGCAAGAAAAATTTGTTCTAAAAAGAACAATCAGCTCTATTTGTTTCAGAGGGATGTTAACTTTGAAACTTAAATATACCACTGTAGAAATCAACATGGTTAACTACTTCAGTGCTAAGCCTTATAATGGAGATAATCCATATAAATGGAGAATTATTTTATTTTCCTAAGAAGTAGATTCAAACAATGCAGTACAAAAACAACAGTGGAGAAGTGCAGTGTTTACTTTATTCCATTTTGTATTACAATTATTAAACCATTCCATTCCTGACTCTAATGAAGCTGCCCTAGAGCTCCTGTTACTACCATCATGGTGGTGCACATTGCAGCAGCAGGTCAGTTTATTGCAGAATTCATACAATGAAGTCTGTTGCCAGTCCAGAAGAAAAACTGAGAGTCAGGAAAAAGTGTTTTACCTCATCTTATCATGTGGAAAGACATGAAAAACTCACATGAAAAAACCTCATCACTTCAGGAGTGTGAGGAAAACGATGCACAAAAGCTACTCCTAAGAATGCCCACAAGTCTTTTTGGGAGATTTAGTCTTTTCACTCTCCCATCTCTTTCAAATCTCATTGATATTTTTTGGGGTTTTTTTTTTAGCAGTGAAATTACTAATTTTCCATCTGTAAGTGATTCTGGTAAAGGCCAGATACAAAAATGGAGGCCTAAAGTGTAGAAGCACATAGAGCTTAGTCATCTCATCTTTTGTGGCTGAGAGAACAGGAGGGATTTTTTTCTGGCAGTAGGCTTTTAAAGAAGAATTCTGCAGTCAGCAGACATTAGTGTTTTTTTTTTAAAAAGACATTTACTGTTAATATTGCTTAAGGTGGCATAGTTCAATTTTTTCTCTACTGCTTCTCTCTGAAACAGCAAAGAAATGGGACAGTTGTGGTAAAAAAAATAGTTCAGGAGATACCTGCTCTGTGATACTGGTGTTTTTCCACACAGAAGGGATCCTAAGAATGGAAGAGAGGAAATCATGGGAAGTTACTGCAGCTTACTGAGGGAAAACAAATGAGAAATTGAAAGGATGCAGTACTTGAGTTGGCTTTCTACCATGCCCATATATATGATAACGCACAGTGTCCTAGGGAAATGGGACACCAGAAAAAAATGTTACCATTACAGTACATCCACTTTCCTAAGGAGACTAGTGAAATATAAAAGTGTAGGCCAAGGCTGCCAATTAGTATAGATGGTAAAGTAACAGAGTTATGTAAATCAAGACAGCAATTACAACGAGGGACATTCTCAGCAAGTGTCTCTGAAATTAGCAGACAGGTTGTAAACTTAACAGCCATCTTTGCTGGTTTTCACAGACAGCGCTTTCTGAGGCAATGCAAAGCAATACAAATGTGGAATTGAAAACGCTGTGTTTTTTTAAGAAACCCCTTTCTAAAGCACATTGTAGATTAAGCTTGTATTTTTTTTGACTCTATGGTCACTTTACTAATGCAGTGCAGTTCATGACTTCACAAAATGCTGAGAGATAGACAACACATCCATGTGAGCCTTATTTTAAAATAAAAGCCCCTCAAATTAAAGGTAAAAACTCAAGCCTGGGAATACGCGTATTTTTTGGCTAACCAGGAGGAGTGGTGAATCCAATAGTATGTTAACAAAAGACTCACAAAGTAGCCTGATTTTCCTGTAGGTAAGAACTGAAGTGCAAAGATATTGCTGTCCACAGAGTATAAGTGAATATGTTGAGAAGGCAGAAGTGATCTAGGTGTGGTAAAAAGAAATTGTAGAGGAAAGAAAGGTATCTCCTAAGCTCCCAGGATGAAAGATGGGTTTGGAGGCAATGTCTGTTATGGATGTTCTCTCACAGAATGCGAGTGGGTCCAAAATACAACTCCAGAGATGAAGAAAATGCTAACTTCTGCATTGAGATTCACAGCTGATTACTCCAAGGCAATTAAAATGAATTGGCTGAATTTGTTTATTTGAAGGTACTATGAGTGAAAGCTCTCCTGTTTAGGAATTCAGGTAAGGCTTTCCTCTGTCTGGGGAGAGTGGGGGAATTGATTTGACTGATAGAATGTATTATAGCTTACTGTTTCAAGAGTATTGATATGCTGGAGCATACTACATAACCTGGAGCTACATAGATTTTTTTCCTAAACTGCCTGTCTTCTGAATATGAAGTGAGAAGGGCATCAAGATACTTGAGTAAGCTAAACTACAGTTATATGGGTAGCAAGCAAAATATGTTTTGAAATGTTAGCTCCCTGAAAACTTATAAAGCCCATTTCTTTTAGTATTTTCTGTATTAAACAACTCTCCTATCACAGACTGACACAAACAAAAAATAACAAACCCACATGAAGGAATGAAGACCTGCAGCTGTAGGGGAGACAGAAGGTCTTGGGGTAGCCATATGTCTGAACAAAGTTGAAAGTAAGATGCAAATAGTGATATTTGGATCAACTGCTTAAATTGTGTTTGAGGGATGAGACATTATGTGGTAATATTTGATATATGGATTTTGGTTCTTGTCAAGAGAGCTCCAGTGATGAGATCATGAATTGTTCCTGTTTTGTAGATATCAGAAGCTGGGCAACATTGTTGTAGTTACACATGTCTAGACACAAAGGATGACATCGGGGAAAAGTGGAAAAAATAATAAAGCCAAACATGAGTCAAACCCACGGAACCTTCTTGAAAAATAAAGATAATTATGACTTGGGGTCCAGTTTCTTAATAAGCTTGAATTCTTGAATTAAGCAAGGCTAGAAAAAAACACAAGTCCATAGAAGTATGTAAAATGGACTTGTCCTAAACTGAGCTGGATGACCTGTTGCCCATTGCTGCCAACACCTGACTTTTTATATAGTAAAGAAGAGAGGTGGTCATGACATTTAGTATGTATATTTAAATAAGCTGTTATAACTTTCTCTCTACATTCTGAGCATACAGAGACAGTTTAGTAGCTCTGGATATTGGGCAGTCTGAATAGTTGAATTTAGATATAATATGCAAGCAAGTTTATCATGGTCATTGGTCTGAAAATGGTCCCTGGTAGGGCCCTTCTTTCAGTACAAGCTACCTTGGCTAACATTGTAATGAGTAGAAATTTTCATTAGAAAAATAATTTATTGTGGATTACTTCCCCCTTTGTTACTTTTGGCTAGTGCCTTCATTTACGTGTCATAGACTCCAATGAAAATATGTTTACCTTAAGTTCTTTGGAATTAGTGGAGTAGATTGGCCGCTACATGAAATGGCAGCTTCTTCCACTTGCTGAGCAGCCATAAGCAACAGTTTTGATTTTTTTAATTGAAGATTTTTGTTTTCCACAGTTACAAAATTTTCTTTCCTAATGATTTACCTGCATGTGAAAACACTGAATAACACAAGGAATTGGATCTGAACATATTTAGCTGCCCTCTAAAGCAAAGAAAAATGTACCTTAATTTTGTGTGGATGGCCAGAATAGTTCTGTCTGTTCCTAGTTATTTTGATAAGGTCCTTTAGTTTTTTAAAACTACTGATGAAAACTTTTTTTTATGGTAACTAAAGCTTAAACTTTAAAAAACGAGATTTTTTTTTCCCTTAACTGTCACTTAATTATCACTGCAAAAAGTAAAGTAGTTTGAAAAGGCACAGAGCACATTTTTTTAAAGGAACTGCTAAGTTTAAGACTCCTGTGTAGCAAACAGCACAGGGAAAAGACAGGCAATCTTCTCCATTTGGAATAGCCATGATTTAATTGGCTCCTACTGATCCCTTATTAATTAAAAAATATTGTAGGCTCTTTGAAGGCTGCATTTGCTTCCTGTCTAAAATCACGCTTGTCAATCTTGCCCCTTTCCTGCATTATCATACATTGAGTGCATGCATTTTAAGGATGCAGGGAGAAGTCTGTGCTTCTTCCCTTCTGTGTTTATCTAGGACTGAAAGGGCTGCCAGGAGTTGAGATGTAGTAGTGTTGCCTAGCTTGCACATGACTTCTCTAACAGCCCAAAAGAGCTGAAGTCTTCCCCAGTGTCTGCTCTAGAGCATCAAACCCAACTTTTGTGTGTACAATTTCAATCTGGGATGACTTCATTGCCCAGAACTTAAAAGGCAAAAACCACTCTGCAATTCTTAATGAGACCCAATTAAGCACAAAATTCAAATGCAAGGTTCTGTTTCCTTGAGTGATTGTCATGTCAAGCTATGGCAAATGGTCATGGTCCCCAGAAAAAAAATGACAGTGTGAAGAAGGTGACTGAATAGAAGATGTTCAAGAATTTGAACATCTGCAAACTCTCAGTCTGAAGAAAGCACGCAGCACATGCCCTACTGATGGTCTTAATGGTGCACCACAGTATCTCTCAGAGGAAGACAGAAGAAACATAAACAAGCCTTACTTCCCCTGAACTTCTTCCTGAGTCGAGTGACCTCTTCTTTGGGAGGAGCTCTGACATGTCCAGGTGCCAACAAACCCATTTAGCTTCCATGGTGATTTTGGTACATTCTGTACCAGGGTATCAGTAGCACAGTCTGTTTTATTTTGATGTCTGTAATATTCTGTTGAGTTCTGACAAAATCTGAAGTCTCCTATCAGTGTCCTTTTGAAATATGAAAAATGAAAACATGGATAAGCAAGATATATATCTGTACAGACAGTTTTTATTTTAATTCCCCTGCTACTGGTAAATTAGATTAGTGGAAAATAGAAGTGCTGAACAATATTTTAAAAACTTGCCAGATGATTAAATCACACTTTCCCCCAATCTTCTTGGCATATGGTGTCAACATGGGCATCATTTAAAGATTCTAGTTTAGATTACAATCTTTAAAATGACATTAAGCTTGTTTTGATGTTCCATGTGTGTACAGGACAAAAGCCCAAGAATCAAATGATTGCTAACATTGCAGCATCATAATGTCGCAGCCTCAGACTGCAACCAAAGTGTAGCATATGAATCTATCCCAGAAATGTTCATGATTCTACATTGAATCATTTTATCACTTCATTACTTCTATTAGAAAGANTTTTTTTTTTTTTTAACAAGACTAGGAAAGGTATCTGGGGCCTGTTTTTCTTAATAGTTTCTGGCACTGATTTAACTGTCTTCTTTGAGTTATATGGAAAGGTTTTGGTTTCAGGAGTTGCAATTGTACCTTGGTTTTTTGAGTTTGTGCTGTTCCAGAGTTCCTACAGGAGCAAGTTGCAGGTCTGTAAACCATTAGTGGTCTGGCTTTTGGTAGTTTTTTTCCTTTGCAGAGGTTTCCTTGGACTAGTGGAAGGTAGTTGCCATGAGAAATCACAATATTTATTGGGCCAGGTATACTCAAGAACAAAATGAAATTATCAGGTTTTACTAAGTTGTTACCCATCTACTGAGCTATATTAATTTTCCATTCTTGAACTGTTCCAGCTATAAGACAACGTGGTTTAGCATTAACCTCTCTTGATTAACGTTAAATCGAAAGGCTTCAATTAAGTAGCATCTCTTTATATCTGGGATGGGCTAACAGTATGCCCACAGTCATGTACCAGTGATTACAGTAGCTTGGTCAACAAACAATAGGCTGGCAAACTCCTCTAATGTGATTGTGCATCACAGTCTTCAGGTACCTTAGTTTAGAAACAACTTTGAAGAAGCTGCTTCTTGTATGAAGTAGACACAGCAAGCTATGTGGACCCAGGGATAAGTACAAGGCATGAGGCTGAAGTGCTGTCAGCAGTCTCTGCTGCTGAGCTTCCAGGAAGCACCTTTCTGAACTGGCTGTAGGGTTAGTAAATCCTGAATTACCTAATCCCTGAACATTTTGATAGCAGCTCTGTTGATCACTAAGGCCTGGCTAAATTCACCTGAGAAGAGAGGTGCAACTGGACAACTCCATGAGGAGATCTAAGTTTTCATGGCCCCTTATTATAATCCCTAGAGAGTCCACACTTGTTTGTGGCTGCCTTATTCAGGCTACTGTAGTAGCTGTAAAAGTGTTACAGTTCAGGTCTCTGGTTTTCCCTACTTCAGGATGTACTTACACGAGAGGTCTCTTGCTTGTGAATCATTGATTGCAAGTTGATAAAACTGGCTGAATATAGGAAAATCAGAGGATAAGAGAGAGATGCTTTCAGGAATCAACATTCCTAAAGGAAGGATTTTAAAAGTAAAGGATATAACGTCTTTGCTAACCACAAAATATGACTTTAACTCAGCAAAAAAAAAGTACTTTTTTTCCATTATTGAGTTGGTAACAGGGAAGTTCCTATATAAAGAGCATTTTTCCTGTTGACCACCAGAGTATGCTTTGAATATGACTGTAGTCCTGCCTAATGTGAAGTACACAGTGGTAAAATCTCCTGGCAGTGACTAAAACCCTTGAGAATACAATTGCAATGCTAGAGTTCAGAACCCTGAAGTAACAGAAATACAAAGAACCTGAAATCTTGTGAGACCAGGTTATAGTTCCTATAAGCCTGTCCAGAGAAAGAGACACTTCATTTTGAGTTGCACATTAAAGCTGCTCTAAGCTATGCAATATGTAAACACAGTTTATGTTTCACCTGGTGTAAATACAATCAACCTTGTTAACTGGTCATGGTCTCTGTAGTACCTAGAGACGGGGAGCTCACAGAAATGCCTCAGTAAGTGCCATTCAGGGAGCAATGGGGCACAGAAATGCCAATGTTCACATCTCTGTGTGGTGTGCTGCAGTTTGCTGGCTACTTGCTTGATAACTGGCAGGGAATCCAATCCAAAATTGACAAGATTCATGTCTTCTGCAATGCTTGGACAGCAGGGTCCTGTCCGTTACTTTCCTCTGCCAAGCAGCCTGGCACAGAGAACAGAGTGCAGATGGAGCAGCACAGCTCACCTGGGCTCTGGAGGCACTTATATCTGCAGTCTTACTGAAGACTATTTGTCTTTTTGCTGGTATTTTCCCAAACTAAAAGCTGAAATTTAAAGCACTGCAGCCTTTACTTAAGTCTCCTTGATAGCATAAAATGAAAAAGGATAAATATCACTTTAAAACTGACAACTGCATTTTATAGAAAAGTGATAAAAGTAGTCACATATTTAAAAGTTTTAATTTATCACAACATTGTCTTAAGAAAAAGAATACAGTTTATTTACCAGATACTAGTGTAAGCAGTTTAAAACATCATACCTTTATAAATATTCTGTGTGTTCTTTGGATCTACTTTTTAGCTGTTTCTTATTTCTTCCAGGGCTGGCGTTGTATGCATAAAAAAAAAATTACCAGTTAGTACTGAAGAGAGAAACAACGTCAGAGAAAGTCTTAGAAAGAAGTTGGCACTATATAATTTAAGGAATTGTCAATGGGATTTAAAGCCTTTCAGTCTGTGTGAACCTTGCTGATAGGAACTTCACAAACAGCTAATGGGGATAAATGGTTTGTAGTCCTCATAAAGAAGGAAAACTGCAGAATGCTGGAATAGCTGGTATTTTCTGAGGGAAAGCTGGAAGCAGGATAAAAAGAAAAGTTTATGGGAATAAAGGAAAGAAAGAGGTGATTTAAAATGAGGGAGATCATAAAAGATAATTAAAAGAAACTATTTGTGTCTCTGCTAGGTTGTCTAGCTCATCTTCAGTGAAGACAAGATTCTGTAAAATAAAAATGTTATTGTAAGTATTCATTTTCTCAGGATCAATGCAATTATTCTCAGCTCAGGGTATGTTAATGGTTAAATAAAAATAGTTTCTATGGACAATTACAAGCTGAGAGTCCAGAGTAACTTGTGCAAAATATTTTGTGAACTATAAAATCATATCCAATAGTTTTGTTGGAATGGGAAGCACAGGCTACTACACTTTCTGAGTTTCAAGGTAACCTCAGTTTGTATTTGCTGTAAGCTCTGACTCAGAACTATCCTTTGTGTTCATATTTCATTTGTCCTTTTTGTGAATATTTTGGCTTGTTGATAGTTGCAGTTTTAGGTCTCATGACATCCATATTGTAGCCATGTTAGTTAAAGAATTTAGAACCTGTAATTATCAACATTCTTACTTATTTTAGTGTTTTAGAGACCTACATCTTCCAGAGGTTAAAGATGAAAAAAAATGACATTGATTTGTAACATCTATTGATCACAAGTATGTAATATCATCTCTGGTCTTGAGGACATCACTTCTTACAGTCAAAACCACATTTTGCTTTTAGCCTTATCCAAACAGGCTATTATGCTGGCAGGTGAACTGGTCATTGCCCTTCTCTTTCCATCTCAGCTCCTTAGTGCAGTATACAAACGGCATGAGCATGTTAAGGAAATGTGGATTTCAATGTAAGGCAGTAAAAACAGCAGGGAAAAATTGCCAGCTTGGTATTTTCTCACCTGAGCTGACCAGAAGGTCCCCTAAAGTTTGGGGAGGCTGAAAACAAAAATCATCCAGTTTAAGGGAAAAAAAAAGTAAACATTCTTAATTCAGGCTTTGCCCCTAGAGCCTGAAATCATTCCTGCTTCCCTTGTGCCGGTTTCTGAGGCAAATAAAAGCATGCAGTAGAGGAAAAATGTGCCCTGAAATTTTAAGGAGAATGTGCATTGACCTGTAAGCAACATGCACACCGTTGAAGAACCTACCTACCAACAGGCACTTCTAAACCACCCGAGGCCCGTGGGGAATTTAGCTGTGGTTTCCTGCTTGCCCAGCTCCTCTCTTGGAAGCAGCCATATTTTGCAGCATGACCCTGACAGGGAAAGCTGTAGGGAGGTGCAGAGGGGCTGAACCAAAGCGTGGATGCTGTGGTGTCACAAATCAGAAATCTGCAGCTCAGCCACTGCCTCTGCCTGCTGCTTTGTCACTGCATTTAGTAAGGAGAAATTTCTTTTCAGTAAACTGTTTTCACTGAACCTTTGGTTCTTGCTGGATTTTGCTGACACCATTGTAACTAATCCTTCAAGCTCTGATCATACTCCTGGCCTGGGAGAAGAAAAGCTATCAGGCTGTCTATGCCATCAGGATGCACAAGGAATAAGAGGGTAATAGAGCAGCACAGTAAGCCCTTCCAAACAAGCAGAGTGATGGTAGGGGTCAGAGCTTCCTTAGAAGGAGGTGTAGACAGGCTCTGCTTTGAGGACCTTTCTGCCTGTATCTGGTGGGGGTTAGTGATGCGTGTTCCAGTCAGGCCCTGTCCTTGTCCCAGTTCTTGGCATGCTGCTGGTAATGTCTGAATAGAAGGGTCACAGCTGCTGAAGAATGTGAGCCTTCCTTCACTCAGAGACGGGTGAGATCTGATCACACATGTCATCCAGGTGACTAGACTTAATCTTTTTTTTTGTTGCACATCACTTTTTTGGGGAACCTGGCAACATTATTTTTTCACTTTATCCCTGGATGAGTACGACTTTGCCATGTGTACATTCCCTTCCTTTTCCACAGGACAAAATACATTTATCTATTAAATGCACAATCTGACAATTTCAGAGTGACTTTATCATCTTCTTTCTCCTACTTGTGTCCTAAAAGTAGTTTTAAAAATAATTTTTCTTGTGTATGACAAATCTCAGATTACATGCAGCATTTGTGTTAATTGATTTTTATTCTTGTTACTTTTTTCCTCTGTAATCATGAAACTGCTGCTCTTAATGTAAAATACTATTACATTGCTTTAGTAGTCACAACCACACTGTTTCCACCCAAACTTGTTACCTCTGCTCTTCTGGGGAAAAAAAGAAGAGAATAAGTTTAACACGGACAGCTGTAATTTTCCTAACAAGGTAGAAAACAGCCAATTGGAAGCCCTTTCTCAGTAGACACTGATGAGACACCAGAATACTCGCTTCTCAGGTGAATTCAGCAATCACATCCCTTGCTAACAGTGTGGCACGTAAACGTAGTTGAAGATGGCGAGCTGTAGGCTGCCTGCCTCTGCTATTTATATCATCAAGAGCTTCAGGGTGTGAGGCAAGCTGTTTTTAACAGTGTTATTTTCTTCTGTTTAATCATAGAGTAACAACATTTTTAGTAAGTCATTACTTCTGCTTAAGGGAGTTGAAAATTTATGCTTCTTTACCTAGTTAAATAGAGGTGTTTGTGAGATTTTTTTAAAAAATATAATCTTCCTAAGACTTTATATGGTTTAAAGGCCATTATGTTGTCTGGCAAATGTAGAAAGAAACAAAAAATCGATAAACAGATGTAAAAGAAAGAGGAAAAATACACCGACGCACATCAATCAGGCTCCTGTTCTCTTTTTTCTTTTTTGGTCCCATCCATTGTGCTGCCAAACAGAGTATGGAGATCCCATGCCCAAGAAAATACATGGAAACCTTCCTAGACAGAAACAGTTCTTGCAAGATCTCATAAGCAAATGAGTAGACCAATCTGTCATAACAGATTAGCTGACAGTCCACAAGGATCTTTTCCTTTTCTACTTTTCCCTCAGCACTTTCTCATGTAATGCCTGAAGAGGAATCCAAGTACTCAGACAGAAGTATGCCAGGACCTTGTCTTTCTGCAACAGGGTTTAAGTAATTCCCACTGAGTCACATAGTTTTACAGAGATGCACAGTATGCAAACCATAAAACGATGTTCACAAATTGTTAGGGAATGAGGGCAGAAAATCTCCAGTGAAGGACTTCTTGCGTTTTGACAGTGTCACCTTTTCTGGTAGGGCCTAGGGTCTTCCATGCACTTTCTAGAACTTGTTTATCTTTGTGTCACACAAAAAGGTGATTGGAAGTCATTGGGAATGCAACAGTCTTAATTTAACTTGAAAGGAGTCATTATTTTGCACATTTTAGTATAGCAAGCACCCTCAGCTTGTTTTAATTCTTGCAGTTCAACAGAATTCATAAATTTAAAAGAAATAATAGAAGAAACTTCTGCACTTTTTGGGCAATTATATAGTTGGATGTAATTTTACATTTAGAAGCTTGCAATATTTTTAGCTTTCTTCTTTCTTGCCTACAGAAAGCAGAGTAAAAGCAACAAATATGGAAAAAACAGGTGAGACCTGTTGGCCTGTAAGATGCAGCAAATGTCCTCATGAATGCATGAGTGACATGAACAGAGGAAGGAACAACCCACACAACTTGAAGATGGATGAGTTTGTTGCTTGTTTAGTATTTCCTTTCCAGACCCAGCTCAGCCCAAGACCTATCTACATGAGTCAGATCAACTTCTAGGACAGCTGGAAAAACTGATTATGACCTTGAGAAGGTCCTGGAGTCAGTGAAGCAAGACTTGAGCATGTGGGACAGGCAGAGGGAGCCAGAGGTCATGTGGGCAGCCAAGCAGTTGGAAGCACCAGACTTTGTTATCCATTTTCAGGAACTGCAGCAGCTACAGACTTCCCATGTGACCTCGACCTTCAACTACATCTCAGCTGTGAGACCAAGAAGGGCTCTCAGCTTCTCAGCTTTGGTGCTGGATCTGGTCATGTCCCATCTCTGTGTCTGGACTAGTCCCTGATATGAACCTTCGACTTGGTGTTCTGGAAAAGACATGTACTTCTAGCAGGTCCTGTTTGCAATGACCCACAGACAGGTCTTGCCATGCTGTTGACTCAGATCACTTAAGTGGTAGCCTAAACCTGCAGCTTTACTTTGATTCCCCATATGCAAGACAGAAGTGATAATTTCTACCTTGTGTACGTCAATCCCTTTCCTGAAAAATAAAGCAATGCATGTTAATAATCGCAAGCGCTAATATTAATGAATCTCTGTAAATACATAAAGAGCTAAAAGGGTTGTGAAGTCCCATTATGCTGAAGCCAAAATATGGACATTATTCAAAAAAGCAGATGTTTATTGCAGTCTATCTTCCTGCAAAGTCTCTTCCCACCTCCCGTCTGCCCTGCAAAGGTCTCCATGAAGTCAACAGCACCTTAGGTACTTGGATCCATGTGACTACAAGTAGCTGTTTTGTCAGGAACTGGGCTGTGAGATATAAATTCTGGGCCAAATCATAAGAACTAATCAATATTTGTTTTTTGCTTTGGCTGTCTAAACAGAGAACACTCTCTGAAGTCCTTAAGAGTCCTCTGAAAAGACTTTCTGATTTTAGCTCTTTACACTTTTTTTAAAGAAACATCTTCAACCCCTGCTATACTGTCTCCTATATTAATGAATAAAGTCATGAATTTTTAGGCTGATGAGGTGACTTGGCCTTAGGCCCCCTAATTATAATGCACCTAAGGCCTTAATTAATTTGTAGGACTGAACAGAGGATGATGTCTGAAATGCCATCTGAAAGTCAAGTTGAAATCCTGTGCTTATCAAAGCAGAAATATTAAATCAGGGCCAGATGTAATACTTTTGCATCTTTTCTGGAAATTGGAATGGGTTTTGAGGGAACAAAGTGCTATTAGGCATGTTATGATTTTATATGGGGTTGTTGTGCTCAAGTTTACAATAAACCACTTGTGTAGGGCTGTTGCATTAAAAATAACAGTTCATACTTGGAGAATAAGATAGGCCATTTGCCTTAAGGCCCTTTGCTAATGCTGTTTAAGTCCGAAAACTTCTGCTATTGACTTCAGCAAGACCATGATGACACATGCCATGAGATGTATTGCCTGACTCCACAGAACACCTGCAGCTATCTGAAGTTTTACCAATAGAGGGCTCTATTGGTTTGATTTCAGTCACAAAGAGGGGGGGGAACTAGACTTTTGCGGGGGAAGGGGGAGGGGAGTTTTCGGTTGTCTGTAGGTTGCTATAGTAAAACCTATAACCTATATAAAAGTGGAGTCAGCCAAAGTGAGTTGAAAGCAATGCTTAAAGGGATATCGTTTAAGTGTCACTCTGTTTTGTTGCTCCTTTGTTTTGGTATTTTGGAATACGGATGCTGGCTGACTTGCTGATCTGCCTTGGGAAAGGCACAGTCCAGAATGCTGTGAAGTATTTTAGGAACAGGAAAATATTAGCAGTGTGCTAATTTTAAATGACCTGCAATGTTTAAAGTCTACCAAAAATAAAATGATATATCTATACACACTTTTTCAAATATTATTTTAGTAATGTTTGTTCTTATGATTTATGTTTTTAAGCATAACACACAAAAATAGATGTGCATATTAATTAAAAAAAGAAAACTCATATTAATAAACATGAAAGAGACTTAAATGAAAATATTTGCTTTCTAGCTAGATAGGGTTTTAATTATATCTCACTTAAGATGGAACATACCATTGCTTCAGCTGTAGGATGCCATACAATAAACTGAAAAATAACCTGGAGTCTGGGGTGTTTGATTGCTACCCAGCACCTGACCTCTCTTACTAAACAATGTCTTGGTGCTCTGACTCACCTCTTCACTCCCATAACAGGCCTTCCTATTATACTTTTTGGTTTTTATTATCCATTTCTCAGTCATTGGAAAGATGCTAGTCTCATACTTTATCCATGCTTTCATGGGTTAGTTAGACTGCAGTATATGTGTTCTGTAATGCACAGCAAATGAAAGTGACAGTTATTTCTACATGGACAACACTGAATTGAATACATGAAAACTGAACTAACAAACGTGCTTATACATGCACAATAGCTAACATACACATTTGTGCATATATATATAAAAATATGTATATCTTCTTCATGGAAAACTGTGATTTTTAGGTGTACTTGCCTTCTTAAGACACCAACTATATAACTAACTAAGCAAAAACCCCTCTCTGCATAATATGTATTTACACACATGCATAAGGAAAATATATATCTAGTGTATAATTTCAGTGTGTGTGAATAGAGTGCATTGAAGTTTATTTTACCATGCAAGCATAGCTCAAATTCCACTTTTATGCAATGATGCAGTGACAAGCTTCCTATAAAATAAATATGGGCCACAAATGAAAATACTTTAGCTTGCTGTTCTTACATTTTTTTCCTTGTAATGAATATGAACTTCAACTTGGGAAAATACAAAATGATCCTGCTTTCAGTATAAATGCCCCTCCAAAAATCAATTCCAATTTCATCTTTGTTTTAGTGAAAAATAAAAGAACAAAAAGATCAGAACTATAAATAATGACTACCTGTGGTTTTCATAAATAAATATCTCCAAAGCAGTGGAAAGCTGTAGAAATGCATGGATATTTTATTTTCTCTTCTCCTGTGAATTTGTTTTATTGTAGGAATGTGTGTAAATAGATGGTTAGATATAGTATGGATTCAGATTCAGCCATTTTCTCCAAATAAAAGCATATGTTTCTCTTGGAACGCATTAATACGTTAATAATGGAAAGACTGTAGTAATGTATGGTCTACCTATGATTTTTTGTTAAAAAAAATCTCATAAATATGAATCTATAGGTATAGGAAAGCTGTATTTGCTTATACCCATGTCATAAATCATCCATCCTTTGTTTAAAAAAAAAGAGTGGGGGAGGAGGGATGGAGGGTTTTCTTGTTTTCTCACTGGAACCTTTTAGTTTTGTCAAGGGAGGGCTCAGAAATACAGCCATTGACACTTACCTAGATGTTTTTACAAAGTCATGTCCCATTCATTGCTCCACTATAGAAAGGATGTTTTCCTGTTCTTTAATCTTCAGGAAGGGAGAATCTTGTTCTTCTTTCTAACCTTGTAAGTGGGAAATGACTGCCTTTCCCCACCTCGAGGTTACAACTCTAACTCATAATCCCCCTTTCCCAAGGAAATAAGTAGATGTGAACGTGATATACAATGTGAACTGTTTTGGGAGACTTTTAGTCAGGAAGTGGATACAACACTTTGCTTTCAATAACTGCACGTGGATTTTTATTCTGGGGTCTATGCTATGTTTGTCTAGAGAAAGACAATTATACTAACCAGCCTTGCATGTTCAGCTCTGAATAGAGTGGAAACTATTATTGCATTAATTGCATCTCATGAAGGCAATGTTATCTCTTATAGAAGGAAAGATGAGAAAAACACCTTACGGAAAAAAAAAAAGCTTAGCTGATGGTGCTTATCTTGAGAGTCTGCCTTCTAATAATACCACACTGGAAATACCAGTGTTCTACAGCATTTTATTTTTGGTTTTGTTTGGAGCAGATTGGTTCAACCAGCAGTTTATTTCTGTAACAATATTCCTGCAAAATGGATTGCTAGATTTAAATGTACTAGACAGTGTTGCTGACTAATATAATGTTATTCTGTCCCTCCCCCCTCTGTAATCAACAAAGCATGCATAACAGTGGAGACTTTCACAGTAATTTTGGTGATATTTTGCCTTACTTGATTGGAAAGTGTTTCTGAGGAGGATAAATAATCTTGTCCCCAGACTCTCCCCTCTATTTCCCTTGCTGAGAGTCGTTGACTGCAAGAGGTGAAACAAGAATTACAGTAGACTGGAATGCTTCACAGGGAACAAAATTTGCGACTCACTGGCTTTTTCTCCCATTTGTATTATTAGCACCGTATAGATTTAATAATTAGGTGATTGAACACATTTTGATGAGGGAGCGGTTTCTATGATCTGCAAAAGAAAGCATCTGTTTTCCTTGTGTACCAATTAATTATTTACACAGCTGAAAATACAGTAGACTACCTTGAGGATGAGCAGGTTGAGTGTTTGTGTAACAGCAGCAAGGCCTGGTCTGGAAATGATGCCATTCTGACCTTCAGAAAAATTTCTTTTCAGCCAAGCAGTAAACACAAAGCATGCTCTTCTGTCTTTACTTTCACCTAACTTTTTGCCCTCCTTTTTGCCTGACAGGCCCTAAAGAGGGTAGGTACTGGTCCCTGCCAGCTTAAACATTACCTTTCCTTTTATTTACTATTTTCTGTCTATGTATTTCATTAGCACCTTTTTTTTGTTTTATTTTACGGTCCTACAAAATGATTCAACATTAGCTTCATACTTCGCAAACTCTACTGTTCAGAGTAGGCACTGTTCTGCATTGTGGGAAATATGCAAAAGAACCCAAGGCTTTTTATTTTATGATCGTCAGGCATGGAATCATTTTGGGAAATACCTATTTCTAGAGGCCAGGACTTACTAAAGTTTGCAAATGAAAGAAGAGCATATCCTTGGATCTCACAAAATATGTTGCTTTGTATTATGACAATGCTGCTCACATGCCTGACATCCTCATAATAATATTAAGCTCTTTTTTTCTAGCATTATATACTTTATACATTTGTATAAATGTCACAGCTTGTAATCACTTCCTTTGTCATTGACGATTAATCTAAAAAAATCGAATAATTCACTGCCCCTTGCCATTTACATATCGCCTGCTACCATCTGTTCTTCTCAGCAGCAGTAAATGATGGGTAATTAACTCAGTGCCTTTGTCTTTCCCTTGCTGAATGTCTGACACATATAGATTTTCCTCTGTGAGTGTGTGTGTGCATGCATGGTGTCTGCATGTGTGCGTGTGTGCATGTGCATAGAGAAAGAACAGGAGCATAGGAGCAACAGAGAGAAGGGGAAAAAAAGATACTGTAAGGCCTGACCCAAGGGAAAAAAAGTCAGTATAAAAATATTTACAAGGAATCAAACAGGACAGAAATGTTGGGGCTGAGTAGGGTCTATATCACATTGCCTTTTACTCCCTTAATGTCTAAAGAAAGGGGGACTTAGCTGTGGACAATAGCAGCCCTGCACATGCAAGTAGCCTTCTCTAAAGCTGTAAGGTCAAGGTCAAGATGCACCAGTGAGATAAAGCTTCCTATGTTCCTCTTGTCAGCCTGAGTGCAAAGGGGGAACATGAAAATGAGGCCAAATGGAGGGAATGCACAATGCCATTTGGCTTCTGGACTAGGAGCCAGAAGGTTTGCAACGTGTCATATTGAAACTATGATATAGTGGTTCTGCATATTGCATCCTTAGACAAGTGAGCATAAAGCAATATGCAGTGTAAAATTTAAAAAAAAAGTAATATCTAAAGAGCTTTTTGCCCTTCCAGCTAAACACTACAAGCCACCCTGCCACAGGCTGTGGAATAGCAAGAAAAGAAGGTAATCCCTTACCATCATAAAAAAATATGATATGATAACATAAGCACTATTTCCTGGCATGTCCCTTTGATATTGTTTATAAGGAAAAGAAGAAATAAAAACCTGAAAATGGTTCAAAATTCTTTTTAGTAGTGTTTTTTTAGATGGAGAAAGCATAACAATGTGTCTTGACTACCGTTAAATTACAGTTTATTCACATGTATTATTATAATTTATTTGTCCTTAGGTAGTAGGTAGAAGCCTTTTTCAGGGTTCAGGGCCACATTGTGCTAGGTACTGTAAAAACATGTAGTACGACATAGTATTGTCACTCACAACATCCTCGGGGCTTGGCCAATGCTGTGTGTGTTGTGCACTGTATTTCATTTAAAAAAAATAAAAAGTACTTAGTTCTTTTTTAGTGTGATCCTATTAATCTCAGGGGAGTTATATTGCCCAGACAGAGCTTTGTGCCAACTTACTTATTCTGCTTATGTTATCTCTATGCCACATGGTACTGCATATGAAGCTTTTTTTTTTTTTGAACATGAGAGAAATAACAACTGGAGATAATTTCCCTATGATTTAGGATTTTCTCTTTCCAGCACTTTGCCCAAAAGCACTCTGTCTCAGGGCTTTTTCAAGTCTTTCCAGTCAAGGCCATGCTATAGGTAACATCCTTGGCTGATTTTATGCAAAATTGCTTATGGGTGTACATCTCTCCAACATTCCTTCTACTTGGTATGCCCTTATAACCTTCCTCAAATATGACTCCCATATTACTCTGTACTACTTGAACTCAATTCCCTGCATGTGTAATGAGGCTGGGAAGTGACTTGTTCTGGTTCAGACATTGTAATTCAGGGAACAATTTTAATTATATTTAACCTGAATGAAAGATAGTTATTTGATCCATCAGCTTCAAAGCTGAACGATGTAAACTGGTGTGATGGGACATAAATTATAGTATTTGTGGGAAGTCCAAGCAGCACCTACACTGCTAATCCAGCTAGAGTTTCTATCATTAAATTTTCCATGCCCTAATAAAAGATGTCCTCTTACATGTTTCACTACACTGGTCACTTCCAGCTTCTGTAAGAGAAGCAGCAGCACTGCTGTTAATGCCTCCTAGTAGATTTCCATTTAGGGTGGGAGGAGAGAAGGTTTCCTGTTGCAACAAACTACTGATAGTTTCTTATAATATTTTATCTCCTAGTTTTCCATCTAGCAAAGGGATGCTCAGGTTAGAAGACTGGCTGTATTTTAATATACAACCACAGGTGCTTGGCAAATGGCCTCAAGGTGTCTATAGGAATGAATAGAAGAGCAATAAAAGTAAAATAAGCTAACTAATAAGGTTTTACCTCATTACAATAGATATGGAAGTTATAATCTAGGATAACTAGAATAACCCCTCTGATTTCAGTTGGATGACACATTTTTTCTGTACGTAGTGCATGATAAGTGTGACATGAACTCATGAATAAGTGTCCAAATAAATGAGGGCAAATTATATTAGTAATTAGTATTTCTATTTCATATTGTCATGGTGCCTAGGAGGCTTTATCGCAGACCAGGAAACCAATGAGGGAACTTACAAAAAGTTTGACCATCCACCAAAGCGCTTAAAGGCTAGCAGATAGCAGAGGCCACAGGTTGCCAAAAAAGTGTAGGGGTGAGGAGGAAAGACATGGGACAGAGGATAATAAAGACACACTAGGCAACAATAATGACACTCTAGGCAATCATATCAGTCATCCACAGCCCATCTCACATCTACAGTTTTTTTCAATGTGGTAGTAAACGTGTGCTTAAAGGAGGGAAATGAAGAGGATTTTCTGGTATTTCTGAGAAGCACATTCAAAGTGAGTTAAAAAGGGGAGAATCAGGAAAGAGAGAAAACATGAAAACATTTGAAATATTGAGTAATTTGGTGATGAAGGCTCTCACCAGGTGTTGATTGGAAGAAGCAGTGTATCAACTATGATGTGGTCAGCAGGACCAAGGAAGAGATTCTCCCCCTGTACTCTTCACTGGTGAGGCTGCACCTCAAACACTGTGTTCAGTTTTAGGCCCCTCACTATAAGGAAGACATTGAGGTCCTGGAGTGCATCTAGCGAAGAACAATGGAACTGGTGACTGGTGAAGGGGCTGGAAAAAAGTCTCATGAGGAGCAGCTGAGGGAACTGGGGTTGTTTAACCTGGAGAAGAGCAGGATGAGGGGAGACCTTATCGCTTTCTACAGCTACCTAAAAGGAGGTTGCAGAAAGGAGGATGTTGGTCTCTTCTCCCAAGTGATAGAATCATAGAATCATAGAACAACCAGGTTGGAAGAGACCCACCGGATCATTGAGTCCAACCATTCCTATCAAACACTAAACCATGTCCGTCAGGACCTTGTCCACCCATGCCTTAAACACCTCCAGGGAAGGTGAATCAACCACCTCCCTGGGCGGCCTGTTCCAATGCCCAATGGCTCTTTGTATGAAAAACTTTTTCCTAATATCTGTCCTAAATCTCCCCTGGCGGAGCTCTTATCCTGTCCCCTGTCACTTGGGAGAAGAGGCCATTACCCTCCACTCTATAACCTCCTTTCAGGTAGTTATAGAGAGCAATGAGGTCTCCTCTCAGCCTCCTCTTCCCCAGGCTAAACAACCCCAGCTCTGATAGGTGATAGGAAAGAGGGAATGGTGACAAGTTGCACCAGGGGATGATTAGATTGGACATTAGGAAAGAATTCTTCACAGAGAGGTTTATCAAGCACTAGAACAGGCTGCCCAGGTGGTTGAGTCACTGCCCCTGGAGCTACTTAAAAGGCAGGTAGATGAGGTGCTTTGGGACATGATTTAATAGTAGACAGGTACAGTTGGACTCACTGATCTCTAAGGTCTTTTCCAACCTAATGATTCTATGATTCTAATTTTTATTGAATGAGATATGACAAGATGGCCAGGGCACAGTCTTGAAAGTAAGTTTAGAAAGTCATGAATCATGCCATAGACAAAGGGGAACTGGTGTAGGTATGGGTAGGGGGAGAGGGGAGAAAAAAAACCCACATGACCTCTCTGTCAATAAAGACAGGAGGAGACTGGATGGCACAAAGTAATAAAGTGGGAGATGAGGATGACCTAAAGAAAGGGAAGCTTCTAGCTGAAATGGAAAAACTTGAGTGACACACATTAGGGAATGTAATAACCTGTAGCATGTAGTGGAAAGACATTTAGCTAGACTTAGAGAAACAAGAGAAAATGTGATACAGGCAATAATCTTGTATTATCTGGCAGATGGACGGGATGGCTGAGATCTTTTCCACCTCTTAATACCTCTGATAGGCGTACAATTTCTGTACTTTATGAAAGCACATTTGTACTGTAAAAATATGTAAGTGAATACTGCCCTGGCAAAAGACAGTGTATCAGAATAAGACTTTAAAAATCTTTGCATATGAGGCAAATTTCCAAAATGTATGTCTGTGTACACATATATGCATGTAGTTCTCCATATATCTGTAGACAGGTATATATATCATCGAATTCCTCTGTTCTGTTAGAAGTAATCCTTTCCACTGTATTCAAACTATGCTTCATTTACAATATTGACATGCAACTTGAGATAAATCTAAAATCCAATACTTTTTTTTATGTGCTGTGCTATTAAAAGGCAATGATGGTAAAAATCATACCTGAAATGCATATTTACTAATACATATCTCACAGCTGTATACTCATTGAACTGAAATCTCAATTCCAAAGCCACTGTCAAGTGAAAATATATAGTATGTTTGTGCATTTAAGAAAATTATATATGGAATTATCAAGGATAGCACTACTTCCATGTGTGCTGCAGATCCACTGTTTGCAGTGCAGATATCTAATGCATAGCCTATGCTTGTTACATTAGCAACAGACTTCTGGTTTTTTTAGCTCACAGACAGGAATTTTGACTGTAGTCTTAAAATATATTTGAACTTTAGGAGGTCTCACTTCCTGAAGGTGTACAACCACTGTTGATGTAAATGCATTGGATAAATACAGAAAAATGAATGGACAACTGAACACAGACACTTGGACATCCTTGGTGTTGTCTGAGTTAGGCAAAGCGTGACTTCATTGAACTGATGTTTCATTTTTGTTGAGTACTAAAACAGGAACATTTTTCACTTGTATCAGTCACATTGTGCTGTATCACCACACTGAGAAATCGTCTTATAACCACTTTCAAAATCTGGTGTATTCATAGTGAATTAGCATTCAATGAACTGCCATTGAAATATATTTGTGAATATTATATTTTTTGTTGGGGGATGGGGAATATCTATTGCATTAAAGCAGATAACTCTTGAAGCTTCCAAAGATGGGAAATGAACTGCAGTAAGAGAGTGATTATTCTTTCAGAGGGAACAATACACTATGTGATCTGTGCAGTAGGTCACTAAGGAGGATTTTTGATGGCCTGGGAGCTTTTCATTGAATGGAAGTGTTGATGACCAAGACCAATAGGCTTTAGCAAAACTGACTAGTTCTAGTGTCCCCTAGCTTCTCTCTATGTCAGTAGATAACGCAGTCTCAGTGTGCACAGTTTGGGTCTGAAGTTTGGGGTGGTTTTACTCAAGCATTTTACTCCCTCCAGCAAAAGGATTATTTGTCTTTGGTTAACTGAGTTGTGAAGTGGCTTTCGTAGCATACTGAGCCTGGATTCTGGAGTACAGAGAGATTTTTTTCACAAGACTTGGTTTAACTTGAAAATTTCTCAAGGTGTCTCATAAAAAAACCCCCAAACAAATACAAAGTACACAGAGTAAAAAAAAATTTACACAAATCAAGCATGCACACTGGAAGAGTGAAAAATGTACTAATGTCTTACCACCAGCTGATAAAACCAAAGTATTTCAACTGACACATTCACTGTATCATTCACTCTTGTGGTGCTCCTTGATATCTCAAGCATAGATATTTAAACCTCAAGCATTTAATAGACCCAGACTACTCATTTGTATTGATCCACCTCACTCCGTGGCAATGGTGAAGTTCTTTATTCCCTCTCTGTAAAATGGAAGGAAATCAAATCAAAGTATTCTAAACTCGTTGATTCAAAACCATTTCATGTACCAGTACAGAAAAATAGGTTAAAAAACTTTTTCACAGTCTTTCTTCCACAAAGCAAATTGAAGTGACCTGGCTTAAAGTAACCTGGATTTTGGTCATAAAAGCAATATACCACAACAGTGGCATATCCAGAATTTGTGACTCATGGTTATCTCATCTGCACTTAGCTTTATTATTCTTTTCTGCTTAAGTTTAAGAACCCATAACACTACTAGGATCTCTGAGGATTACATGACCACTGAATTTGTGACAAGGTAAGTTCAGGACTCAGGAGCCTGATTTCCAACATCTTTTTTGTTCAAAAGTTGTGGCTTCTGAAAGAAAGAAGTGTTATCCTTTTTGTGTCCTTTATTTCTTATTGCTGCTTAGTTTTGAACTTTATCTTTACTCCTTCCCCCTTGATTTTTGGTGAAAACAAAGAAAAGTTGTTTTTTTAGTCTCAAGAAGAACCTTCAGAAACTCTGAAGTCCTTTAGGTCTTCCTCTCCTCTGAGCTTCTCAGCCACCAATACCTCCAAGTCCTTCTCCTCAGGGCTACTCTTTATCCATTCCCTGCTCTGTCTGCACTTTTTCCTGGGACTGCGCCAAGCCAGGTGCAGGACCTTGCACTTGCTTTTGTTAAACTTAAAGACATTTGCACAAGGCCACCTCTCAAGACTGTCAAGGTCCTTCTGGATGACATGACTTCTCAAATATGATGGATAATGGCTTAGAAACTTCATCCGCCAGTTCCCTGGGGCCCCATGGAAGTATCTCCTCAGGTGATCTTTAAAATTCCTTCCAATCCAACCCATTCTATGATGCTGTGAGTTGTCCACCTTCAGTTTCCTTAGATCCTTTCCTACAATGGGCAGTTCTTTAAACTCTGCATCCCTGCCTTTGACTTCTGTGACTTGAGTGGTGTGGCTTGAGTCTTCCTCAGTGAAGACTGAGGCAAAATTAGTTATGTCTGTCTGGACTTTTGATCTCCATACCTGATCCTTGGATAATTTTTCTACATTCTTCCCTGGCTACCTTCCCTTGCTTCCACTCTCTGTAAGCTTCCTTTTTGTATTTAAGTTTGTCCAGGAGTTCCTTGTTCATCCACATAGGACTCCTAGTGTTTTTGCCTGAATTCCTCTTTGTTGGAGTACATTGTTTCTGAGCTTGGAGGAGGTGATCCTTTTATATTAACCAGCTTTCTTAGGTCCCTCTCTCCTCCAGGGCTCTCTACCACAGTACGCTCCCAAGCAGATCCCTGAAGAGGCCAAAGTCTGCTCTTCCAAAGAGCAAGGTGGTGAGCTTGCTGCACTCCCTCCTCATTGCCCTAAAGGTCTTGAAATGTACCATGTCATGACCAATGTCCTGTTTTATCACATTAGAGAAGATCCCTGTCTCAAAAATATGCAGTTAGTTTTCAGAGAATGAAGTTACTAACAGCAAGTGAATTAGTCATAAAACTGACACTAATTTACCTCAAACTACAATGGATATGAAGAAAGAATTGTGCGTCTCAGAACTTGCATATTATTTTCTAAAATGCCAACCAAAAGACATCAACTTTCTTTTCAAATATTATTTTGCCCATGTTACAACTGCCTTGGGCTTCCCTGGAGCTTCAAATGGGCTTATGTTTCTATCACAATTGTCTTGGACCAGCAGCATGAATATGCCAGGGTCTCTATAAACTTATGATGCATCTGTGGATACTTGCTGAGTGTTATTTGTGGGAAACATAGCTAAGAATTGTGGGAAGTAACTGGAAGAACTGGTGGCTGTAGTTCAATCTCAGCAAGCAACCAAGCCCCACACAGCCATCACTCACTCCCCACCTCAGCAGGATGGGGAAAAGAACTGGAAGAGTAAAAGTGAGAGAGATCACATGTTGAGATAACGGCAATTTAATAGGAAAAGCAATAGCTAGCCACACAAGCAAAGCAAGGTGAGAAATTAATTCACTACTTCCCATTGGCAGACTTGTTCAGCCATCTTCATGAAAGCAGGGCTCCATCCCATCTAACAGTTACTTGGCAAGACAAATGCCATATCTCTGAACATCACTCCTTTCTTCTTCCCCCAGCTTTATATGCTGATCATGATGTCATATGATGCAGAATGTCCCTTTGGTCAGTTGGGGTCAGACAACCCATCTATATCTTTTCCCAGCTTCTTGTGCCCCTCAAGCCTACTTGCTGATGGGACAAGACCTTGAGTCTGTGTAAATATTGCTCAGTGTAATTAAATCATCCCTGTTTTATCAATGCTGTTTCCACCACAAATCCAAAACATAGCCCCATAACTACTATTGAGAAAATTAATACCATCCCAGTCAAACCTAGCACAGCGGTGAAACTTCTTTCAACACCTATCGAAAGAATATTTTTACTTTCATAACCCACATGTAGCTTCATTATTAAGTTCGTTGAAATTCTCATGAGAACTCAAAGATACATGTACTGATTTAGTCAAAGGGTAGTAAATTTGTAGAGGATAATCACAAAATAATTTGCCCAGTTGTTAATGCAAAAAAAAAATCTTTACTTCCATAATCTTAACTGAATACATTGTTCAGAAATTTTTGCTAAGGAGACAGTGTGGAAACAGAGAAGACAGAGATTATCAGTATAGTTTTCAGCAAAATAAAGCAACAGGAAAATAGTCAAGAATGAAATCAGCGTCTTAGCAGATCTCAGGTGGTTTTCCCATGTAGCTGGCAGAAAGCTCTACAAGAAATCATGAGTCAGAAAAGACTGAGCCATAAAATCAATCTGAAAATTGAATAGAAATTGAATGAGAAGATGAACTTCTGGAAGTTTCTAGATGTCATCAGGTTTAGGATAACTGGTCATAATGATATTCCTAATATTGTTTCTGTTTCAAGTAACAAGCTGCAAACTCTTGCTTTTGTGCTCCTCAGTGTAATATTATGCTTACATATATGCCCTGGGGAACATAAGGAAATTAATGATTGTATATTTTAGGTTGTTCCTTGACTAGAGTCTGATACTAAGTCTTCAGGAGGTTTGACCTGGCATCTGTTGTGTACAGCTGACTATTCCTACACAACAGAGTATTCCCCTTTCTCTCTGTGCCTTTCAGCAGCAGTTTGGTCCACCAGCACTCAGTTTTAGGCATCAGTCTCTTCTTGGTAAGCATTATGTTCTGCATAACATAACCCACTAATGGTTATTCATCACCTTTAGTGGCTGAAACCTCTATATGTCATGTCATGTGCTTCTAGATGAGAAAATAAACCTTAGGCTATCTATCTGAAGTGTGCAGTCTATCCACAAGGGTCAAGTTTGAATTCTAAAGAAAAACAGAGAATTTTACTAGAAAAAGTATTTTCATTTAGTTTAATAAAGCAATAAGGCAAGAATCACACAATGACTACTGTATGCATGCAATACTAGCTGGCCTAAGAAGAAAACAGGTTTAAAGCTGTGGTTTGAAAGTTGCAGTAGGTGTGCCTGGTGATTCAGAAAAACACATTCTACCAGAAAAAGAAATTTAGTAAATATTCTCATATTGGTGTAATAGACTGCCCTATGTCTAACCCAAAGGGGAAGAAAGTGCTATACCCAGTAATTTACAGGAGCTTAATTGTCTCTGATATCATAGGACTCTTGCAACAAAATCTGTGGGATTATATGCTTCTTCCACTATTGGCTGAATATAAGGTATTGATTGTCCTGAATGTTTGTATATAATGATCCATTTTACTTGAATAGATTGACCAAGTTTAAAAAGACCTTGACAATGGGTGGTTATTTTTTTTTTATTGGTGAGTATTCTTCACCAAACTGTCTTGGTAAAACTGCTTTTAAAACTATAAGTAGGGATGGTTACTAGTAGAACCTAGACCACTTTTTGTCATTCTGTGGTTCCCAAGGAGATAGAGATAGGATGTCTAGGCCTTGATTTCATGTTTGGAAACAACATTGTTGGAAAGGAGTATTGACTTTCAAGTGAGCCTTTATCCTTTGTGGAGTTTTCAGAATTTTTCTTTGAGAAATTTTTATTTTAGCGAATGTGTTAGACTTGAGCCTGAAATATCATTTAAAACATGCACGTGTGTCAAGCCATAACTTTTTGCTTGTACTCAAATACTGGAAGGCTTTTATGTGTGGATGAGGAATTTTTAAATCCTCCCTGAGACAGAATTAAAAGAAATCAAGGGCAAATACACCCAAATAAGTAAACTCCATTGATATTCAGGACACCTTTATACTGCTTTAATGAAGCTAGGTTATCTGAATCTCTTACAATTTATGTTTCAAACTACCCATAAACCTTAAATTTTGCATTACAAGGTAAACCTTGGATCTCCTATCAGTCAGACAGCATCCACTTTGTAGTCTTTCAACAATACTTTCATCTTAAACATGGTGAAAAAGAAACACATCCATGTGTGACAATGTCTGCTGTAAAATACAGCATGTTTTATACTGCAGTCATGTCCTTAAAAATGTATCATATACTGTCCCACCAGGAGATGCTTGCTTACTGGGACAATAGCTTCATTTGTAAACATCCCCCATGGCAGTTCAGGAAAGGCTAGCCAACTAACTGTCAGCAGCGTAATATTCAAGTCATAGTTCTAGTGCAGAACTGAATATAGAAGAGAAGGAATGACTAGCTATTGAACTGCAGTGAAGAAATTTTTTGTGCTGCCTGCTGGTATATAAAGCATATTATGCACAACAGGAGTTGTTTAGTTCCCCTGGCTTTTAGGTTTACTTCTCTCCGCTATGTTGGTGGAACATCATGCACTGAGCAAGTTTATTCTTTCTTAAGGCTTGGGCAATAATTTGGCATTGATTTTCCTGAAGTTTTTTCTTGTATGTCAGCTTTTTGTTGGCAAACTTTGCAGAAGAGTTTGATCAAGTTTGATTTGATTTTATTCCCTGATAAAACTCATGCTTCTTAACATTTCTAGCTATTCTGCTTTAGTAATCAAAATACTCCAAATTTGCTCTACATGATGGAACTGCTTTCTCATTTGAATTTTTTAAGCAGTGACTCTACACTAATTCAAAACTAGCTGACCAGTTATGCTGAAGTGATACAAAAGTACTGATTATGCTGAACTAAAACAATGGAGCCTAATTATTTGCTATTAAACTGAAGTATTTATGAGATATTTTCAGTCATATGAAAAAAGTGTGAAGTACCACAGTTCTGATCTGGTATGAGTTTTCATCTTTTTTGTACAGGTAAGATTGAATATCTAACATCCAAAGCTGTGAAGAATCATAGAATCA
>WAAB01016415.1:14206-92938 GCA_013389865.1 Piaya cayana | reverse complement strand
AGCTGCACTCCAGTTATATGATTTGCTGAAGTTTATGTAAATTGTGCATAATTTGCATGTCTACCTGTAAAGTCTTTATATACTGGAGTAGCTGCATTTTTGCCTATGTGGTACACTAATAAATCTTTAAATACTTAGCAGTGAATAGGAATACAATAAATATGATAGGGAGAGGAACTAAGGAAACGTATTTGAAAATATGATAGTCATTAAGCCGTTATAATATTATGTTATAGGTATATAACATTGATCTCCTGACTAAACACAGTTTCTGGGAACCACAAGAAAGGGTGGACTGATCTATTTGCCACCAAACAATTTCTTTGCATATTTTGTAGAGCAGATAGCACAATACGTAAGAAAAAAATCTACACCCTCTGTTCAGTCTCTACCAGGGTGGTAAGTAAATATATAGAAGACTAGGGCTGACAGAAGTTAGGCACCAGCTGTTGAGTGGTGCCAGATGTGGGAAAGTGGCCCAACCTGGTTCACTGTTGTAACAACCAACCCAAAGCCCTGCAAAAGACTAGGGAGTTACTGTGGAGAAGCGAGCTGTAATCAGCCTTTTCCCCTAACACCTTACTCCCTCTGTCCCTTGGTGTGAGTAGTACAGGCTTCATGCAAACCAGCCTCTCCCTACTTCTTTTACAGTACAGCTTTACCTGAGGAATTGGTTGGTAGATTATATTAGCAGTAAGCACAAAGTAATGGCATTTAAGACCTTGTGGTGAAGCTCCTGAACTGTGTTAAAGGAGAGCAAATAAAACTGAAAATTATTCAGATTAGAAGAAACCAAAGGAACATTTATTCTTCATTCAACACATAGTTAAGCCTTGAAACACTTGGACAGAGTTTTAACTGTTTGAAGAGTTTTAAAAAGCAAGACAAGTTTGCCTGGACAAGTTTGTGGAAATGAAATCTAACAATTTTGTAGCATTCAGGTATTTATTTAATATAGAGATATTACCTATATCCAATGATTGTAGCTTTCTAGAAAACAGAAAGTTTTGGTGGGAGGGGTGCCACACTTGCTCTGCCACTGTTCTCCCCCTTTAATGTAATTTATTCATCCTTTCTGGCTTTTTGGTGTTAAATGGACCTTTGATCTAACCGTGTCCAGTCATTTTGATGGCCTGAAAAAATGAAACCTTGCACATTGTAGTTAATTTTTGCTGGGACTTCTGTACACAAAGTGCTATCTCTGATATGGGTGAGACAATTCATGAAGTAAGTGTTCGACTCGTCATCCCACTTGAGTCTCACTTTATGTGTATAAATGAGTTACATTGAGTCCATACTAAGAACTAAGAGAGGTCAGCTTTCTGTGTTAGCTACAAGGGAAACTGAATAAAATCATGTGTGAAGCACCAAGAAGTAAATAATATGAAAGTAGAGAGTCTAGGTTCATCTACCTCCTAAAATAAATAAATAAATAAATAAATAAATAAATAAATAAATAAATAAATACACTTTTTAATGTCTTAGCTGATCCAAACTGAAATGGTGGATTTCTGTCTACCAGATTTTAAGAAGAGGTGGAATTCACCATTGTTTGACTTCTTATAACATGTAAAAGCACTTCCTCTCACTGCAAGGGAGAAAATGATAAAAGGAAGTTAAGTGTTCTGGTTAGCAGTTAACCATAAAGTAAAATCCTAAAATATTAAGTATTAATTGACAACCACTAAGAAGTCCCTCCTAGACGCATAACAATGTGAAAATGTTACTGGAGACAGGTGCTTGTCATGAAAAGAGACAAGAGGTTTCGGTTTTCCCTGGCTGTTTTTTTCCTTTTGTCCATTGCCAGCTCAGTTAGCTCACTCAGCTGCTGCATTCGAAGTACCTCATAGAATCATAGAGTCACCAGGTTGGAAGAGACCCACCGGATCATCGAGTCCACCCATGCCTTAAAAACCTCCAGGGAAGGTGACTCAACCACATCCCTGGGCAGGCTGTTCCAGTGCCCAATGACCCTTTCTGTGAAAAATGTTTTCTTAATGTACAGCCTAAACCTCCCCTAGTGGAGGTTGAGGCCATTCCCTCTCGTCTTGTCCCCTGTCACTTGGGCCAGCACCCTCCTCTCCACAACTTCCTTTTAGGTAGTTGTAGAGAGAAATGAGGTCTCCCCTCAGCCTCCTCTTCTCCAGGCTAAACAACCCCAGCTCTCTCAGCTGTTCCTCATAAGGCCTGTTCTCCAACCCCTTCACCAGCTTCGTTGCTCTTCTCTGGACTGGCTCCAGAGCCTCAACACCCTTCTTGTGGTGAGGGGTTCAGAACTGAACACAGCTGAACACAGCTGAAGCTTGAACAAACAAGCTGAAGCTTGAACAGTGCAAAAGTTATTGTCTGCATACATAAAGTTCTAAATTATCACCAAAACCCTTTAAAAAATTTTCAGGAAATTATGTCACAAAGCATAAACTAGCTCCCAGAATGGTGCATTTCTTTTATAGCAAGTTTGGGGGTGGATACTTTTCCAGCTTGTTAATAAATCTATCTGGAGACTGCCTTTAACTAGATGTCTGCCTCCTAGTGTAACGTCTCAATAAGGGAACCAAGTCTTCACTTTCAGGCTTGATGGATGCACTACGGAAAGAAAGAAGCAGCTAGCCAGGAAATGCACACATTGTGGAAATATCACCTGTATCATAAATCTGAGTCCAGAATGAGCACTGTTTGTCATATGAAATATGTCTGTCTGGAAGATCAATGGTGGTAGGTACAAAATACACCAATTTTGAGCAAGAGGAAGTAAATTCTGGCAAAGATGCTGCATGTTTTTCTTCTTCTTCCTGGCACATATAAATGCTAAGTAAAGTTGTCTTCTTTCTACAGGAATGTGTGCCACAAAACATACTGATTTGGCCAATTTCTGGTCCTTTGCACTGTGAAAGAAACAGAATACTGTCAGCAGAAAAAAGTGAGAGCAACATATTGCCCAAAAGATGTGTGACCAAAAGCATTCACAAAGCAACAAGGATGGAACTTTTCAGAAAATTATTATAACAAAAGGAAGATTTTGATTTCAGCAAATGTTTTGATAATGTCTGTACACGGTACAATGTAAGAAACTCAAACAATATATTCTACTCCTTACTCACTAGGGAAAACGAATACTGTTAAATTACAAAGAAGAGAGACTCACAGCTACAGGTGTTTTTTAATGCTTTTTGTTTACCATTTCATATGGTAAACTCCTACTTATCTTTTAGTACTGTTGACTCATTTTCTTTATGCTTTACTGAAGAAATATCTCAATATCTCTATCCCACTTGATCCGTACCTCTTCTAGTTTCTACTGGATCTTATGGTTCTGTTGCCGGCTGCTTCCTTTCTGCCTGTTCCAATGAAAAAGAGCCTTGGGTCACAGAAAACAAGCAGCACTTCATGAAAGTCTTTGCTGTTGTTCTTTCTTTTTCTTTCAGATAAAAGGGGGCGGGGGGTGGAAAGAGAAGAAAGAAGTAATAGCTTTACCTAAATTTGACTCTTTCGTCCCTGTTTCTATGGGAACAAGAACAGATAAATTGCCAGTCATCAGCTAGATTGCTGAAACTCTTGCCAAGGCAACTGTTGCTGATGAGCAGCTTCAAGCTACATTTGGATTGTCCAGTAGTTGCAAAATTTGAAATGGTTTTATCTTGCAGTGAGGAGAAACAAGGAACTGTGTCAGGTTTAACTAACAGTGAAATTTTTTTCTGTGATCTCTTCAAATCTTGTGATTATCAGGACAAGCTAAGAATAACATCTTATCTTCTTGTAATTCTGGTGCCAGGCATCTCCATTCCTCCTAAACTTGACATTTCACCCAGAGCCCGCAACCACCAGTTACTCATCAGCTTTTCTTCCCATGTGCCCATTACTGCTGGCATCTGATGTGACCATAGCAGTGGCTGCTGTGGGTTGCAGAGTCCACTTTCCCTTTGTTCTGCCTCCTTCTTCAGGATGGATGTCAGATTTGAGGACACGGGTTGTCTTTACCAATAAACCATCCTAACAAAGCTCCAAAAAGGGTCAAGTAAGGCATGCGAGAAAGTTCATAATAACGATAATACAGAGGACTTCTTTTTATTGCTTCTACCTGAAGCTGAGCATGTGTAAAGGAGAGTTATTCAGGCTAGTGCCACAATGTGATACAAACTGGTTGCTAGCACATGCAATGGGGCAACACTGATTTAATTTAGAGGACCTGAGACTCTGGTCAGCAGCTTATAGTACCTACTGTTCTGTTTGCTTGTGCTCTGCTTCAGAAAACACCAAATGGAAGTGTTTAGCTACATTTTGTGCCAACAAGGGCACGCATAATATGAATTTCTGCATGAGAAATAGTTCTCCTTCTTTCCCAATGGTTTGATCTGTCAGTTCAGATATATTTGCCAACTTCTGACTCTTCTTTGCCTTTTTCTTATAAGTCCCACTCAAAGTATCCACCTTTCAGAAGAAAAATTGATAGCCAAGTCTCTGTCTTAGGCTAATAATAATTTTGTGTTAAATAATACAACATAACACAATAAGTGAGGGTAAAATAAGGTAATCAGTCTTATCTTTAGCTTTTTCCAAGGAAATGAATATTTTGGTCTGGTATAATTTTAGAGTTTGGTAGAGCTCTTCAGCATGGATTTACAAATCAATCATGACCTCAAGTGGTATGCTGTTCATCTGAACAAAACACCTGCCAAAATACATTAGAATTGAAGTACTTCTGAGTTGCTAGGTGCCACAGTGTTCAGACCTAGCAAGTTCTACATCAAGTGTTTCCAAGATTATAAGAAATGGGAACACATCTACCCTTTATTAGCCTCCATCTCTCTTTTACCAGTCCTGCAGTCAGATTATAAAAATACACTAGAAACACTACCTAGACCATATTTTCAAAGTGAGCTGCTGTAAAACCAATTAAGCTGTGTGTTTTAGTAAAAAAATGTAAAATTAAAGAATTGTTGAACTCTAATAACCAATTCTTCCTCTGTAGGATTTGTACTTCTTTAAGGCTAGGTAATGAAATGAGGCTGTTTGTGCTCAGGGCTGGCTTTCAAGCTCTTTCCTCCTGAAAGGTGTCTAGTGAGAAACAAAAATCTGCAGCAGCCAGAGGTTCTTAGAAGCCTCTGAGTGGATCAAACCCTGTGGCTGTACATGACTTTCAGTCATTATAAAGATGAGTTCATGCACTCCTATTTCAAATGTTGCCTGTGTTAGGCTTGTGTTTGTTTGTGGGGTTTTTTTTGTTTTAATTTCATGGTGCTGTGAAGAAATCAGTTCCGTGTTTTGTATCCATGTTATCTAATATGGATACAAAATGTTGGATACATGGGAAATGAGAGACAGCAGCATCTTTCTAGGGGAGGAGGTTGGAAGGAATGGTAAGAGCTGTCTTGCCTACAACCTCAAGTCACCCAAGTAATTTTTGAACCCTAAAGCCTGACATATTGACAACCAGGAGAGAAGTGCCCAGGAATAATCAGTGAAGCACCACAGGAAATGAGGCAGAGGGAAAAACCTGGCCACATGAAGAACCTTCCTGCCTGTCATGGTTTTCAGGAGGATTGTGGTGAGTTTCTTAACAGGTGCTACAGATAGATGCATGGTCTCTAAAATACCAGTGGAGTTCCAGAAAATAATACCCACTATTTCCAAATAACACTACTAAACGCCACTCATCAGTGACACCCTAAGGCATAAGCACCCCTATAAGGAAATAATTGTGGCAAACTACACAACAGGCATGCTTTCCATTGATTTTGCTAGATATTAGCCTTACAGAGACTTGCTGACAGACTGGGCTCTCAAAGGGCCCTGCCCCTTTGATTCCCTGTAATTCCTGTGTCCTCATGGATGAGAGTTCACTAAGGACAATTGAGCATGTCTGGTTTTCTGTCCTAAGAGTGCTCCGGCCTGTGCCTGAGAGAATATGTTTCCTTAGGACTGCAAAGTATCCAGGTAAAATGAAGGCCTACTACTTAGCCACCTTCAGTCAGAGTAGTGGGGTGGGTCCCATGAAATTTCAGTTAGATGCTGCTGATCCTTCCATGCAAGTGAGGAAAGCAGGCTATGTGAGTTAAATGCATGCACACGTAAGAGTATGAAACTGCTTATGGGGAGATTTTTAGATGAATAAAAGGGATTTGGATGCCTAAATTCAAAGTCAGCTTTCACTTAAATTTGCCTTCCTCTAGTTTTTATCTCATTTTTGTAAACAGAATCTGGTAGCCATCCATCAAAGTTCAGCAGTAAGCACATCATCTTACAGAAGTTCAGATACAGACATCAGCACCAAGAATCCAACATCTATTGGTACAAAGATTAAAAGTGCAGTTCAGTCTGTTTGTGTTGGAAAATGTAGTTCTTAATATTTAACTCTTTAATCTGCTTTTTGCCACAGCAACTGTGATACTAGATACGTGGATCTTCAGTAGAAAAAACATGAATACTGTTTCTAGCCTGAAGTTATCAACGTAAGTAAAAAGAAAGAGGTATCGGTGCTCTGACCTTCCCCATTTTACCTATTTTTCTTTGATGAGTCAGCATGTCATTTGACTTAAACACGAAGACCTGCTGTGATAGAGTTGTAGTTCTGTTTGCACTGTTGGCTCTTCCCTGCTGTTTAAATGTCAGAGTTTTGCATTTGCAAAGACATAAGGCTGAAAAACAGTCCATGAAGGACTGTAATTTGTAGATCCCAAGACAAACTGGACAATTTGTAGCAAACTGGGTGGGGAGATTGGCAATGAAAGGTGAAAGGAGCAGGCATATCAAGGACACTATAGTGATGCCAGTAACACATCCAAAGGCCTGTGTACTTTGTTCCTTGGGGATCCACCCTTTCGGGAGCAGAGACCACAAAATGAGTACCCATCTGCACCAAAAGGAACAGGCAACTTTCTGTGTAACAGCACAAAATATTTAAGTAAATCACCTGCTTGAACCAAAACTCAGTATCTTTTGAGTCACACAACTGTCAAGAAGTATGAGTGGTGTGGAATTCCTCATTGTCCCCTCTTGTCCCATCAAGCACCCAATGCAGCTCTTTCTCCTTTATTTGTGCTCAGTTACTGGGTTTTGCATAGTGATTTGAAGCAGTTGTTGAAATTGTCTGCATAGGAGTTTTATATAGAACTCAAGATTTAAGTATTATGCAGCCAAAGGCTCCAATCTCTTTTACAGTAACAAGTTAGACAAATACCAAGCTACTGCAATACATCCCATATATATCATCTCACAGAGAGATAGAAAATTTCTAGCATTGCCTATGTTACATCTCAGAGAGACAGTAAAATAAGCAATAAAAATGAGGAGTGGGATTACACTTTTTAAATGGATTGGAACAGCTATATTCTTCAATAGGAAAATCCGAGAAGCCAGCAATGAGCTGCATCATACATATGCAACATATGCATATAAGATTATGAAGTGTTTTAAGTGTTTGTCAGGAAAAGCTAAATAAATAAATATGAAGGAAGGTTAGAGAAAGTTACTGCCTGATCTTACAGCCCAAGCTAAGACAAGAGGTTATGAGAGACATTAGATAGTAGTTTATCAGGAATAAGCCAGCACACCACTGGGGTTTCCAACTAACTTAAGAGCCAGAAAGACCAGTTCTTCTGTTGTTTAAAATCAGCATTCATAACATAGGCACAAATACTAAAAGGAAAAGGATGATGAATGGGATTGATAAACCTGCAAGCATTCTTTTAGAGTGTGTTTCAAGTTTAGGCTTTTAAGTAGCCATTACGAAGGGCATTATTTTTCATTTCAATTTATGGTCTGGTAATCAGTCATACACAGAACTGGACAGCAGCCCTTTGGCTTTTGCATTAGACAAGAGCAAGCAAATAGAAATGAGGATCCTGAACATAATGAGTTCTTTTTCTACCTTCAATTCTAGTTAACTGAGCTGACTATGGATTTTCAGCTCTGAACGAAGCAAACCTGTTGTACATAGTAAGATTGCCTTTGTTATAGTTTAACCCTTTCTTCATTTCTAGTTCTGCTTGTCCTTGCAATTATTCTTCTGGTTTATGATGGCTCATGTAGGATATCAACAATGGAGACCAGAAACTGGCTGACCATATAGACAACAAGACAGAAATATTTTGGGTTTTCACATTTTTGCTTTCAGAGACCTGTAGCATCCTAATATTAGTTCTGCTATTTGTTCAACTAGAAACTAAGTTAAGTTGAGGTTTGAGTACAGTACCTAGGAAACTCCTTGCTGCCTACACATTGGCTTACACTCTGTAGAAGGATAGAGAATCTCCTTCTTCATGCAAGGAATTTCAGATACAGAGGCTATAGCTTGATAAAACTGGGCAGTGCACTTTCCTTCTAGCCCTGTGGTCAGATTATCTATCTATCTATCTATCTATCTATCTATCTATCTATCTATCTATCTATCTATCTATCTATATCTCTCAGTAGTAACTCTCCTACAGATCAGGTGGTATTTAGCCTTAGGTCTCCTCTGCACCTTTGCATGGTTTCCCTCTATCCCTCAGTCATATATTCAGAGGCTGGAGTCAAGATAGCCATACTGCAGTCCACCAGGGAAGAATATTCATAGCATGAACCAGCGGATGTGTGCTGTACATCCTGAGAGGTGGCCCTGAGGGCATGTTTAAGATCTTATCACTGTCCATGATAGGACAATGCCAGAGAAAAACAAGAACCATATCAGTCTTGGCCACACAATCTACTAGGAACAGTCTGTTGCATGTGTGTATAAGCTCTGTCTGGGAGAGTGCTAGTTGACAGAGTCCAATTGAGTGCCAAAAAAAAAAAAAGCTAATTAATTGGTATGAACTATCAGCAACATATTGCTCACCTTCACTTTCTTTATTAGTTTTATTTAGCAAAATAATTATAATCGGATTGTGTCTCAGCCTGTTTCTATAGACAGTGTGAAAGCCTTCAGCTTCAGCCATCCTGCACAGCAAACCGCACCACACCTATTTACTTACAGGCTGTGAGCATGGACCACATAACACTCAGTAATGCTTTTATTTGTCTGAGCATCTACTTTGTGCTGTGGTGACAGGGGAGAGGTTGTGCTGCTGCACACTCCCATCCCACCATGACTCCATCCAGCTCTGTCTTAAAGTATTTATGTTTTGGCACAACCACCTGTCAGCCAGTGTTTTTGTCAGTACAAGAACATTATCACTTCTTACATGTAAAATATTCTTCCCTGTGGATCTCCCTGCCAGTTCTGTTCTGGTATGAGTCATGTGCCTGATGGAGGTGTGGGGAAGAAATGCGTTGCCTGAGTGACACAGTCTACCAGCACTTGCTCCATGAACTGCTGTGAGGTGGTCCTGAGCTTTTGCTGCCTCAGGGCCCATCAGTGCTACAGACAGCGGAAGGTACCAGACTAAACCTTAATCTAGGGCTAAAGCACACAGGACAAGGCAACCTGAGGGGAACTCTGCCATGCCTACAGTGTCACCAGCCCAGCCTAACTGACCTACAGCTATCTTAGCTCTCCCTACACTGGCACAGTTTCCACATACTCAGTATAAGGGTGTGTGTAGGCACTGTTAGGTGTCTTTGAGCTCTGAAAATTGGACTATGCTGAATTTGAGAGGCAGCAGACATATGGCACTTGCACACTTACACTCTATGCAGCCATCTGCATTGGAGTGGAAGCAGGATGAAACACAGCCAAATGAAATGTGCATTGTCTTCACAGTGGCAAAAATGGACACTTAAAGTGCTGAAAAACTCGTTCACATTTCCCCAGTCCAGATGCTGGGAGCAATCCCACAGTTCATTGGGGAAAAATGTCCCTGCCTCAGCTTCTATCTTCAGGTTTAGTTCAGTTTAGAATGGCTAGGTAACTGCGGTCATGCTCCACAAGGATGGGCTCATCCTGAGCAACACGGTTTCCTTAAATCGATTAAAATTTCATTCTACTTCCAACACACTTTAAAATCCAATTGAGTACAAGCAGCTCTGATTTTGAAGGACTCCAGTAAATAGGAGAATTGCCCTAGACTCTTATTCTTCTGTGTAGCCTTGAAAGGATAGAAATAGTTTGGCCCCATGGATGTATAAGCATTGATTCTGCTGTTGAAAATATCCTATGTAGCAGGGTTAGTAGAGTTGTGAAGCATATAAATAAAATTCTGTTTCATATAAACTCCAGATATTCAAATTCAGCTTCAGGTCCAAGAGGCAAACCACAGCCTGTTTCTCTTGCACAGTATCATCAAAGAAAAAAATATAGTAATTTTTTTCAAGCTAAATTGTGGCTCCATCATCAGATATGCAATTCCACAGCCTTTAAGTTTTATAGCTTGAAGCTCTCTTCCTTCCAGAGGAATTCAGTGAAGTCTGATAGGGGAAAGATTTTAACACAAGCACCAATTTTTCATATATTCCAACTGAAATGAGTTCGTGAGGAGTATGTATGCATTATTCATCCCATGTACTTGCTAGAATTAATAACATATTGATTGCTTCTGATGGATTATCAGTACAGAGATTATCAGTACAGAACTGTTTACCTATATTGCATTTAGGTGAAATAATGTACAGACGCAGGTTCACTTGCTTGAGAACATGATGTGAAATTTAAGGCTCAAATGATCACAGGAATTTCTTCCCAAAGTTCCTCAGTTTCCCTGGGCAACACTGTCCTTTATACATACAATTGATCTGTGTCTTCATTTGTGCTGGTTTCATTTTAACACGTTTCTCTTACCACTCAGACCAAGGGAAGAAGGAAAGTCTATAAATCAATGCCATCCTGACTAGCCTCATTCTTGCTCTCTCTTCCTTGCTTCTTGAAGTTGCCACTCATTCTCTGAATTTCATACTTCTCCAGTTTTGGCAGCATCAGTTTTCCTCACTGCCCTTGTATTAATTTTCTTTTAAAATAGCATCCAATTAATATTAAAAAAAAAGAAGATGAGATATGAAAATTACTATTGATTGCATAAAACTATACTGTAGTATTAAAAAAGTCTCTTCAGCAACAGTAGTTTTGCATAGATTTACATACATCTCCTCATTTCTTACAGCAAAGAACCTGTAATTTGGCACAAAGTAGCTCCCTAATTGTGTAGTGGCATTTATAATGATGGTACCAAGTAAATAACTCTGGGATCCAAGGACAAAATTCATCCCTTAGGGTCATTATCTGGATTAATATAAGAAAAATCCCTGAAGGATTTTAGGAACTATATAGCTAGGAAATGAATTATACTAATCTGTGAATTCAGTGGTTATTTTGTGGACTGACAGATAAAATTCAGATAATATTTACCATTCAGTGGAAACACTCTTAGTGTTATCTAACTGGAGTTATTAGTATTTTAGCAATGTATTTATGTCCACTACACATTTTATACAAGACACAGTTATACCAGCTGTGGGGCAACAGATAATCACTTCCAGCAAACTTCACACTACCAAAAAGCTTTTGCACATCTCTGCTATACAATTTTGGACAACAAACCCATTTATTGTCTAGGCTTAGTCCCTTGATTTGAATTGCTTATGTCCTCAAATCTATGTTTGTCTCAGATTCACAATGATATTCTTTCCGCTCAGTCATAGTCTGCTGCTCTCCATGGAGATGGCAATTCTCGGTGAAGAACTGTTTACTTGTGAAAAGGTTTAGCACTGTCCCCATATGCCAAAACCCCACTTCCACTGGTTCCCTATAAGACCCTGACAAGCTTACTCAGGATTACTTCGCTACTTGTAGTTCGACAGCTGCAGCTCTGAAGAGGCAATGTCACTTTTAACATTTGTCCAGAAGCAATGTGGCAGAGGAAAAAATGTGAAAGCCTCAAGCGAGTTCGAGTGCAGCTCTTCTGCCCCCAGGCTTGAGCTGGCTTGTGACAAGCCACTGCTGCTAGAAAGAACAGGTGTGGCTGTACATACCTAATTATGTGATGCTCAGTAGTCTGCTGCTGCCTAAAGCCTAAATACACTTATATTTCTTCCAGTAAAATTTGCAAGTGATCAAAATGAATTCTTCTAAGGAGGCCCAGAACCAGATAAGATCCTAGATCTGATGGGATCCATGTGGTGGAGAGGTCTCCCTTTTATAGGCCAATCCCAAATGAGAACGCAAAGCAAGGCCACCAAGAGATTATGATGGTACTACTCTCCTTGCTCTCTCCCTGCCTGTATTGCAGTATCTTTATAGTAGAAGTGCTCATGAAAAATGAAGGAGAGGCTAACTTAAACTCTGTCTATATCTGTTTTGATATCCTTGGCCTGGAACCTGAATGACATGCAAAGATCATAATTACCTGCCCATAAAATCATGGTTATTCATTGTTTAATTATTTTATGTACAACAGAACAGTTCTAAGTAGACATAAGGTGCTGTCGCAGGAGAGCCTGCAGTGCTGGCTAGGTTGCTCTCTTGGGAACTGAGGTGCACTGGTTCAAATTCTTGCCCTGAATCAGCAATTTCACTTCATTTTGGGTGCTCTATCATCTACTTGCGAATTCTTCAATGATGATTGCTGCTGCTGTTCTTTGTTTTTGTATAAAACTTGTACCTATTCAACAGGAATAGAATATAATGCTTTTATTTTTTTAAAAACCCCAACTAATTAAAGCCCTATCAGGTGAACGGAGAGACCTGAATTTCAGTTCCTTTTTCAGGCAAAGCAGAGGGTCCTCTACAGACTCCTCAGTTCAGTGGTTAAGAACATGCTTACAAGTTCACTTTAGGGGGAAATGAGGACAAACCCTGAGTTCCCATATCCTTCTGACAGTTGGGAATTGGGGCTACTCTGAAGGACATTGTTACCTCATTGCTCCAAGTGAGAAAATGCCTACTTTTCCTACAACACAAAGGGGTACTAAAGTGCACAGCTGTGTTTGTGCAGGAGTCAAGCCCTGTGAGGCAACTACGTTATGCGACAGGCTGTGCCTGTTGGCTCTTTCACATCCCATCTTCAAGTACCTGTGGGAAAATCCACAACCTGCAGCAGGACACTGTGCAGATGTCCCTAGAGCACGCGCTGACCCAGGCACCACCCATGGCAGAGAGGAAAGCAATGCAACAACTTAGTGTGACAACTTTGGCTAAGCATGGTGGCTGCAAAGAAAGCTCAGGAGGCAGTAAAATAAAGAAACCATAAAATAAACTGCAAGATAATTTGTAATTAATCACTTTTATACAGGATGACACAAAGTAGACTTAAAATTAGGGAGAATTAGCCTGGCAATTGTGGCTTCAGCACACACTGTCATGGTTACTTCAAAACTGTCTATTTACCACACTCTAACAGGCTTAAAATAGTTGAAAAAGAACTTTTAAACCATTTGCTTTTTAAATAAAGGATGCTATTTGTGGCAATGCTACTTTTGATTAAGGGTTCAGAGTCAACTGTAACTGATACATATGATTGATGTCCATAATAATTGCACACTTGTGTAATCCTTCCTCACCCTTAACAATTTTGAGCTTACATTTTTTATATTACTAATGCTCAGCCAAAAATAACTTGTGGACAATATCATATTCTCAACATGGTTGAAAATTAATCTATTTTTTAAAAAATGTTTTAAGAATGATGGATACTTCTTCTGCTTAAGTAAACACTACTTAATTTTTTAGACCTCTCTTTTCAGTTCATGAAAATACAAGTCCAAATGATTTCATGGATATTTAAGGCATGGTGCCACATACTGCATACACTAACAAGAATTTCTCCACTTGATAAAGATCTGATATCATTCATTACACTGCTAACACTTCAGTACTGGAGTTTTGTTGGGTTTTAATTTGTAAGAGAACACAATTAATTTAGAAACAATCAAAAATAGAGAGAAAAAAACAAGGCAGCTGAAATGTAGCTGTGGAAAGAGACTCCAAGTGAAACTATCACATTTTTATTCTAGATAAGCAACAGGGCAGCTTGGAATAACCATGGATTGAAATTTTCTTTGTCTCTTTAATGAGTTCAGAGACTTAATAAAGACACAAGAGTTGAACATTGCTGTGTACAACACAGTAAACAGATTAAAATTTTATACCTGAGCAAAAAAAAAGGAATTTAACTATTAACTACAGCATGCAGAATAACTGATAAGTTATCACATAAACCTAACATACTGTTATTAGCTTACAGTCATTCAGATATACTTATTTTTACAAGATGGAAAAATCTCCAAGACAAGATGAATGTGTGACATAAAACTACAATAAGGAAAAGCACATTACCATCTAGCAGCCTTTCCAGAGGATCAAAATTATCTGCTGTTTTATTACCTAGGAAGAAAGGAGCAACAATTCAAAGACTGTGGAGTTAATAACACATTAAACATTTAAGCAGGTCCTGAAAATTAAAATATTGGCAGTTTATGAAGTGCTTACAGAAGACCTGAGCCGGCATCCCTGCCCTCAAATGCCACTTGAAAGCACTGCATCTGTGAGTTGTTCCCAGCACAGAATGAAAGGTAGGGTTCTGCAGTGAATGACGGATACTGTCACAGGCCTGTGATTTTCTCACCAGCAAAACCACAGCTAATTCTTAAGGAATGATTCTTTTGCCCTGTTTGATTGACCAAAACCCACATTTAATTATGTATAGAAACATGACCTTTCTTCACACGGAATCTGTTGTTTGGGTAGTTTTTTTTCTCTTTTCTCTTTTCCTTTGTTCATCTAATTAATTTCAAATGCTCTTGTTTTAAGTAATTCAGTAAAAGCCAAGAAATAGTAACATAGTTCTCTTCTTAATTCCCTTTTCTTCACAAAAGATGCCTGTGAGAGACAAGCTGTCTCAAGTTTGAGCTTTAACCAGCACAGCCCATTTTCCCCAAGATAGCCTTCATTTTCCTGGCATACTTTTGCTTTCCCTGATCTCCCTATCCAATATAAAAACTACCTGCTCCCACCATCAACATTCCTGTTGTTCAAATCAGCCTTTCGCCTTCCTATAGCAAAACCAGCAAATTCTGTCATATAGATTTGTCAAAATGTGATGGGATGGGAATTACCCATCTTACCCTGTTAGAAACAGCCTTGAACAGTCTATTTCCCTTTTATTTCCTTCCAATTGAATGGTTACATACTCTTGATGCCATCAACTCTCCTCTAATCATACCACCTGCTTTGACTTTACTGCTACTTTTCATTCACCATTTATGAATAAAACTGTGCATTAAAAATGCATGTGCCAAAATGGATTTATCCCTTTGTCCACAACACATTCTTTTCTTCTTTAAAGTCAGATATGTTAGACATTGGTAGGTTGTGTGAAAGAGTCTCCAGGGAATTGAATCCTCTTTGCTTCTAGTTTCTTCCTAGCTTTGAAAGCTGCTGATGCTTCAGGGTGGATGGAGTCCAGACGCTGCTCACACTGGAAGGCTGTGAGGAAGGCCATCCTGTAGTTGTTATTCATCCAGCCATAGAGAAGGGGGTTAGCAAATGTTGAGCACATGGCAATGACATGAAACACGGTGTAGATCAATTTGTACTCTTTCAAGTCCAACACCTGACTGTCAATGTCACTGACTAGCTGGAAGGTGTGAAATGGCAGCCAGCTGACAGCGAACACCACAACCACACTCACCAGCATCTTGGTGGTTTTCTGCCGCCGCTGGTGATAGTGGTCATTCCCTGCACCAGGACTAACATGGTTCTTGAGCTTGGTCCATATACGGGTGTAGGCATAGGAGATGACTGCCAGAGGCAGCACGTACTGGATTAGGAGCATGGAGATGCTGTAGATGGTGCCATAGTTGAGCTGCCCTTCCCCTGGCCACTTCTCAGAGCAGACCACAATCTTGAAGTCAGGTATGATCTCAATCAGTGAGTACTCACGGAAGATGGCCAGAGGACTCGCCAACAAGGCACTGACTGTCCAGGCAACTCCTATAATCAGGAAGCTGATACGCTTAGAGATTTTACTTTCCAAGTGGTAGACGATGCAGCGATGCCGATCCAAAGCAATTACAGTCAAAGTAACAGTAGACACATGCACAGCAAGAGCCTGGGCGTAAGGCACCAGGTGGCACAAGACTGGGCCCAGTTTCCATTCACCCAACAGCGTGTAAACCAAGGTGAAGGGCAGACACAACGTATTCACCAGCAGGTCAGCCACGGCCAGGTTGGCAATGAAGAAGTTAGTCACTGTACGCATGCTTTTGAACTTGATAATCACATGGATCACAAGGGAATTTCCGATCACCCCCAGCAGGATGATGGAGCAGTAAGCAAAGATGAGGATTATCTGCACTTCAACCAGCGTTGTGCTGTCCTTCAGTTCTGGCTTAGGATCCAGAGCCAATTCATTGAGTGGTGTGGTGTATCTCGGCACGTACAGCTTGGTGAACAGCTCCATTTTCATTTCACCTGTCTGGTTTTCTTCACCTCCTGTTTCCAGGGGCCCCATCCTTGCAGCAGCCCGCTCTAAGCAACAGAACTGTCCCTAAAAACAAAACAGGACAAGAACATGTGGAAAAATCAGTCTGCAGTACCTGAGACAAGAAGTAATGGCTAAAGCTATTGCTCTTTCCTCCTCTAACCCACGTTCTACATCGCAGGATTAAGAGAAGATCTGTCTTAATATATTTAAATCCTGTTGCCCTTACATTTGAAGCCCGATCCTGTAATATTATTCAGGCATGACTCCTGCTGAAAATTGGGACAGATTTCAAAAATATTTCAAAGACAAAGTTTGCCTAAGTAAAAGCAGAAGGATTAAGATCCTGCTGGGCAGCATATCTTTTTTTACAATCCAACACCTAAAACTACTGCTGATTTAGCACAAAACTTGCGTTAATACCTATGGGAATTCTACATGGAACGGCGCTATCCAGACTGTTATTAGAATAATAATCTTCCAGTTTTTCCTTAATGGAAAGTGTTTCCTTTCAGTAGTTGCTAAATTCATATAGGTTTATGCCCCTCCTTGATACTAGAAAACTAATTCCTGAAGTCTTCATTTAAGAAACTTCCTTGTGCCACAAGGCAAGCAAAAATACTGTGCTAACAGAACTGAAGTAACAGCATTTACCTGAAACAACTGTGCAACTTATTCATGCTGAAATTAACTAGAGAAACAATTAAAACTCAAATATACATAATATTTCCTCTCTGTGTAATATTTGAGAAAACACAGCTCCTTGGAGACTGCCAATCAGGGATTCATTTCTGATGACAGTCATAGAGAAGAGCAAACCATTCCCCTCCTGATGTCAATAAGAATTTCACCACTGGCATCAAAATCACATTTCTTTGCCTTCCCTACACAGGCTGAGCCAAATTCTATGCTGCCCTAAGACTTCAGTAGGCACAGATGGACATACAGATGTTCTGTAGTTAATTACTGACTTGGACTTAAGTCCTGTGTAAAAAGTTCATATCCCATGCAGACTTCCCAGATCATGGGTGTCATGCTAAGGGAGTATCATACACCTGGGGATAGTTTGGCTTGACCTGCACAAATACAAATTGCAGTTAACAGTGGGCTCACTGAGGAAGAATTACTGTTTGACACTAAGGAGAAAGCCAAAGCTAAGTTACAAACTCTACTTCCCCATTCATACATTACCTAAGGTAGGAAAGAGTAGAGAAGGAATGTCACTTTCTTGCCATTAGGTGTTACACATAGTTAATTACCTTAAATTCAGATATGCCTAAAGAGGAAGTCAAGTTATTAATGGCTTCAGTTTCATGAAGCATTTTTAAATTTTATTTTATTTTAGTCATATCCACTCCACTGTAGGTTTTCATCCCTACCTTTGTCCCCACTGACAACCTGTCAGTGACATCCTTAGATGTGACTCCCTAACTGAGAAAGGACTGCTCTCTACCAGCAGGCAGCTGAGCCCTTTGTGACTGCATCCCACACAGTGTCCCAAAGAATTTCTCAGTGCAAGCTTTTTTTGCAAAAGCAATAGATCAACTGCCTGAACCGAAAGGCACTTTCCCCCCCTCTAAACTGGTCAGAATTATGCTATACTGTTTAGTCTACATTTACTGTACAATTAATAGTGTAAGCCTGAGGTGAGAAATGCTGCAAGATACCTGAGATGTGCCAGCTGTTCACACAAGTTAACCCTGCAAATTTCAGTAATATAATTGGTTATCAACTACTAGTCTAAGCACGGGTAGCAAGCAAGGATTCCTCATCAATACACCTTTACCCCACCAGGCTAAAACTGTAAGAGATCCACCACAGTTTGCACACACAAGGCTATTCAGAAGTTCAGAACTCTGCTGAGCTTTTTCCTTCAACCCATGTACCTACAACCGAGAATTATGCTTGCATGTATCATATGAGTAGAGATTCAGTGAAGTCCCAGGACTGCCACGTGATCCAAAATAGCATTTTTTTTTAGTGCAAAGAGCATGTCATACGTAGACATTGTAGTAGAAAGGTGAGAGGTAAGGCAAATTTCAGATTTTTTTTCCCCTTCTTTGCTATAAAACCAGGCAGGAGGATGCAACTCAGCCAAAGAATGTAGCAAGCCCTTTTTCCCAAAAATATTTTCACCTGTTTCTGTAGTCTCTGACTTTCTGTTGATTCCTACTTCCAATCCCCCTTTTTAAGCGAAGCCTTCTTTTGTTCTGCCACTTTTACTTTATTTCTTCCTGCCCTGTTTGGGCTGATGAAAGGCGTTTTGGTCCTGTTGATAAGACAAAGCTGAGAGGGAAGACAGAGGACCAGAGGTTCAAGCAAAGATGCGCTGGCGCATCAGTAAGCACGAAGTAAACTGGACAAGATTGACGTTGCTGGTGGGACAGCTAAGTGTGCAAAGGATCTGAAGCTTTCAGAAGATGGGGGGAAATCTGCGATAGCGTTTGATACCTCAGGTGGTGTTTTACAGGATACCTTCAGCAATTTTTTGGTCTGCGCTCTCCAGCTGATAGCACTTGTTTTCATACTGCACTGCACTAAGGGGTGGGGGGACCCTATTTTTTCCTTCCTCGGCAGTCAGATCCGCAGGGTCGGGCATCAAATCGCATCTAACTTTCGGCAGGGGAAGGCCCCCAGAGGTTTTATATCGGTCCGAGAGCAATTAAGCAAAATACATGACATCAGCCAGCACCGCATCCACCGGTGATGGATGCGCGGGCGCTGCCGGGGGTGAAGGAGCAGCGCTCCAGGCACGCACCCGCCTGCCGCGCTCCCCGGGGACCCCTCGCCCCACGTTCACCCCTCCTCAACCCCGAGCGAGGCTTCTGCCCCAACGCCGGCACTTGCCGCGGGAGCCGGGCTCGCAGGGTAGGGCGGAGAGCGGAGCCCCCCACTCGCCGCGCAGAGGAGCGGCTGCTCCGGGCTCCGGCAGAGCTCGGCTCGGCTCGGCTCTGTNGCTCCGGCAGCGCTCGGCTCGGCTCGGCTCGGCTCTGCACGGCTCTGTTCGGCTGCGCTGGGCTGGGCTCGGCTGGGCTCGGCTTGGCACAGCTCAGCTCGGCTCGGTTGGGCTCGGCTGGGCTGGGCTCTGCACAGCTCGGCACGGCAAAACTCGGCTTTGCACGGCTCGGCTCGGCTCGGCTGGGCTGGGCGCAGCTCGGCTGGACTCGGCTTAGCTCGGCTCCGTTGGGCTCGGCTCGACTCCCCCCGCCCGCTGCCCCCCCGGCACTCACCGCTCTCCTCCCTCCGGCAGCCGCACCGCCCGGCGCGCCCCGTCCCAAGTTTTGCCGCTGCGGTGGCCNGAGGGAGAGAGGGAGAGAGGGAGGGTGGGAGGGAGGGAGGGAGGGAGGGAGGGGGCTGTGGCGGGTCCCGAGCTCGTTTCCTGGTTTTCCCGGTCCCCGAACCGGGATGCTTGCGCTTCGAACGACGAGTGAAATCCTCGCTGCGAGCACCGCAACTTGTGCGGGCGGGTTGCTCCGCCTAAGAAACGTGGATATTGCTAAGACAGGTGTAAGGGCGAGTCCTTCACTTATTCTGTCAAGACGTTTGCCGCATTTACATATTCTGTCATGACCGAAATAACAAAGTGCTTATTTATTTACAAAGCTGCAAAGACCACAGGTGCTGTATTTATTTAGTTCGATATTCAGTAACCTTTCAAAAACAGCTCTCTTGCCAGCCAGCTTAACGGGGTACTAGCTCCAGCCAGCACCGCTGTCCTCTGGGTAGGGTCTCGCTTCATTAAAACCATCAATAGGTTCTGCTTAGTATTTTGCTGTGTGCCTGGTCGTAGAATCATAGAATCAGTAGGTTGGAGAAGACCTCTTAGATCATCGACTCCAACTGTTCCTATCTGCCACTAAACCATGTCCCTGAGCAGCTGTCTACCCATCTTTATCTCCAGGGATGGTGACTGCACCACCTCCCTGGGCAGCCTGTTCCACTGCCCGATGACCCTTTCTGTGAAATTTGTTTTCCAGATGTCCAGTCTGAACCTCCCCTGGTGCTGCTTGAGGCCGTTCCCCCTTGTCCTATCACCTGTCACTTGGGCAAAGAGGCCAGCACCCTCCTCTCTACAACCTCCTCTGTTGTAGGTGTAACTTCGGAGGTTCAAGGGAGCATCTGCTCAATGCATAGTTGGAGGGCCTTATTCAGCAAACAGTGCTTCAGCCCTAGTTGTTGCTCCCAAGAACAGGAACGAGGAGATTCTGTGGCTACAGCACTGATGTTTGGACAATTCTCTTCCAAAACCTTGCAGAAGCTGCTATCCAGAACAGGAATGCTCCTTTACTTTCTGTCACCTAGGAAAATTTGTATTACTATTTCAGGTAATTTCAAGGATTATCAGTATTATCTTCCCTCTTCTGCCCTCCTTTTCTTCCAAAGGAGACTGAACAAGAGCTCTTGTGTTGTCAAAGGTAATGCTCTTTGCTCTGGGGAAAGCTCAGTATCACACTCCAATCAGAGAACAGAATGTAAATGGAGTATCAAGGGGTAAATTCAGCGATTTACAGCTGTTATTGAAATTCAAAAGATGTCTTGAGAACCCCCTTAGATCTTTACTGATTCAGGTTATCTCTCATGAAGGGCCTTGCCTTTAGTCCTTCAGCGCTTCTGAGACTGTTAATGGAATGCTCCTAGCTTGTTGCAAAATAGATTTCTTTGATGGCTAAATAAAGAGCCAAGAGTTTCAATTCTCTTACCCCTGTTTATTTCATTTCCCAAGTCAATTTAATTGTAGGATTTATATTTTGGTCTACTAGCAGACATGAATGCATACCGTAAGTTTTAATAATTAGAACGCTTGTATAATACATGGCTGCAAAAGCCTGCAGTACTTCCCTTTCCTTCTCTTACAGAGAGCCAACAGTGCATTTTCACTAATCTCAGGGCTGTTGCTGTTGTGCTCTATTCTGCACATTCTCTCTGGCTTAATGTATATTTTTGGTGCTCCTAATCTTGGAGAGTGTATTGAAATGTTATTATACAAATCTTTTCAATCTGTTCAGCTCAGGATCCCATACCTAAGGAAGAGACTATTCCTCACTTTCACTTGCAAACACCAAATTTGAGAAAGTCAATAAGTGTATGAAAGGGAGAGAAGGTGTTATTTCCTGTTACAGGCACAACTTAAATGATTCATGGAAATGCGTTTCCAATAAACAATAGCAGTTTCTATTTCTCACAAAGGAGTGGTAGTGAAGGACCCCATAAAGAGCACCTTGAATGAAAAGCCACGAAAACACTAACATCAAGGGCAGAAAGAGTCAAGTAGCAAATGGGCTCACCAGTAGCAAATGGGCTCACCAGTATGAAATGTGCTGCTGCAACTGTGGGTACTTTACTCTGTGTGTATTAAAATTTCCATCCCATAAACCATGACAAGCCAGGAGTCATCAAACCAAAGAACCATGTATATTAAATGGGACTTCGAGAGGTCTTCTCATCCAACCTCACACTCAAAGCAGGTCTAGATGCAGGTCTCCAGAAGAGTTTTGGGTATTTCTGAAGCGACAGATTCTGCCCTCACTGGGCTGCCTATCCTAGGGTTTGACAGTCCTCATAGTAAGACAGAATTTCCTTATACAAAGTCAGTTTCCCATGTTCCAGCTTGTAACAAATGACTCATCCTAGCCCTGTGTTTCTCCTGGTAGCTGTGAACATGAGTTAGATTTCCCTTTAGCCTGGGCTTTTTAAAGGCTGAACAAACTGATTTACCTCAGCCTTGCTTTGAAAGTTATCTGGTCAAGCCCTGATCATCTTGNGGGGGCTGTGGCGGGTCCCGAGCTCGTTTCCTAGTTTTCCCGGTCCCCGAACCGGGATGCTTGCGCTTCGAACGACGAGTGAAATCCTCGCTGCGAGCACCGCAACTTGTGCGGGCGGGTTGCTCCGCCTAAGAAACGTGGATATTGCTAAGACAGGTGCAAGGGCGAGTCCTTCACTTATTCTGTCAAGACGTTTGCCGCATTTACATATTCTGTCATGACCGAAATAACAAAGTGCTTGTTTATTTACAAAGCTGCAAAGACCACAGGTGCTGTATTTATTTAGTTCGATATTCAGTAACCTTTCAAAAACAGCTCTCTTGCCAGCCACCTTAATGGGGTACTAGCTCCAGCCACCACCGCTGTCCTCTGGGTAGGGTCTAGCTTCATTAAAACCATCAATAGGTTCTGCTTAGTATTTTGCTGTGTGTCTGGTCGTAGAATCATAGAATCAGTAGGTTGGAGAAGACGTCTTAGATCATCGACTCCAACTGTTCCTATCTGCCACTAAACCATGTCCCTGAGCAGCTGTCTACCCATCTCTATCTCCAGGGATGGTGACTGCACCACCTCCCTGGGCAGCCTGTTCCACTGCCCGATGACCCTTTCTGTGAAATTTGTTTTCCAGATGTCCAGTCTGAACCTCCCCTGGTGCTGCTTGAGGCCGTTCCCCCTTGTCCTATCACCTGTCACTTGGGCAAAGAGGCCAGCACCCTCCTCTCTACAACCTCCTCTGTTGTAGGTGTAACTTCGGAGGTTCAAGGGAGCATCTGCTCCATAGTTGGAGGGCCTTATTCAGTAAACAGTGCTTCAGCCCTAGTTGTTGCTCCCAAGAACAGGAACGAGGAGATTCTGTGGCTACAGCACTGATGTTTGGACAATTCTCTTCCAAAACCTTGCAGAAGCTGCTATCCAGAACAGGAATGCTCCTTTACTTTCTGTCACCTAGGAAAATTTGTATTACTATTTCAGGTAATTGCAAGGATTATCAGCATTATCTTCCCTCTTCTGCCCTCATTTTCTTCCAAAGAAGACTGAACAAGAGCTCTTGTGTTGTCAAAGGTAATGCTCTTTGCTCTGGGGAAAGCTCAGTATCACACTCCAATCAGAGAACAGAATGTAAATGGAGTATCAAGGGGTAAATTCAGCGATTTACAGCTGTTATTGAAATTCAAAAGATGTCTTGAGAACCCCCTTAGATCTTTACTGATTCAGGTTATCTCTCATGAAGGGCCTTGCCTTTAGTCCTTCAGCGCTTCTGAGACTGTTAATGGAATGCTCCTAGCTTGTTGCAAAATAGATTTCTTTGATGGCTAAATAAAGAGCCAAGAGTTTCAATTCTCTTACCCCTGTTTATTTCATTTCCCAAGTCAATTTAATTGTAGGATTTATATTTTGGTCTACTAGCAGACATGAATGCATACCGTAAGTTTTAATAATTAGAACGCTTGTATAATACATGGCTGCAAAAGCCTGCAGTACTTCCCTTTCCTTCTCTTACAGAGAGCCAACAGTGCATTTTCACTAATCTCAGGGCTGTTGCTGTTGTGCTCTATTCTGCACATTCTCTCTGGCTTAATGTATATTTTTGGTGCTCCTAATCTTGGAGAGTGTATTGAAATGTTATTATACAAATCTTTTCAATCTGTTCAGCTCAGGATCCCATACCTAAGGAAGAGACTATTCCTCACTTTCACTTGCAAACACCAAATTTGAGAAAGTCAATAAGTGTATGAAAGGGAGAGAAGGTGTTATTTCCTGTTACAGGCACAACTTAAATGATTCATGGAAATGCGTTTCCAATAAACAATAGCAGTTTCTATTTCTCACAAAGGAGTGGTAGTGAAGGACCCCATAAAGAGCACCTTGAATGAAAAGCCACGAAAACACTAACATCAAGGGCAGAAAGAGTCAAGTAGCAAATGGGCTCACCAGTAGCAAATGGGCTCACCAGTATGAAATGTGCTGCTGCAACTGTGGGTACTTTACTCTGTGTGTATTAAAATTTCCATCCCATAAACCATGACAAGCCAGGAGTCATCAAACCACAGAACCATGTATATTAAATGGGACTTCGAGAGGTCTTCTCATCCAACCTCACACTCAAAGCAGGTCTAGATGCAGGTCTCCAGAAGAGTTTTGGGTATTTCTGAAGCGACAGATTCTGCCCTCACTGGGCTGCCTATCCTAGGGTTTGACAGTCCTCATAGTAAGACAGAATTTCCTTATACAAAGTCAGTTTCCCATGTTCCAGCTTGTAACAAATGACTCATCCTAGCCCTGTGTTTCTCCTGGTAGCTGTGAACATGAGTTAGATTTCCCTTTAGCCTGGGCTTTTTAAAGGCTGAACAAACTGATTTACCTCAGCCTTGCTTTGAAAGTTATCTGGTCAAGCCCTGATCATCTTGGTGACCCTTAGTTGAAATCACTCCAGTCTGTCAATCTCTTCTAGCACTGGGAGTCCCAAAACGGACCCATTACTCCAGATGTGATCTCAAAACTGGGGAATAGATGGGAGTAGTTATTTCTCAACCTGTTGGCTACACTCATGCTATGTCTTTATATAGACTGTAAATCAGGCTGTGTAAGTTGGCTTGCTCCAAATAAATGAGCTATATGAACTTTAAATCCCAGCTTCCTATTTAAGGCAAGCCTATAAATGAGCTTTTGCAGTGAGTAAGTATGTGTACTAAGACGAAATACAAATAGTCTAGCTTAACAGCTTGAAAAAAAAAATCTGTTTAACATACATTGTTCATGCTGGAAATTACACTTATGGAAGTATGTCAGGGTGTGAAAAAAATTATATATATATACTGTTTAACTCTTTCGACTGTTAGACAATTACCTTGTCAAATTCCATCCAATGTAGGGTTTTTCAGAAGGAATAATAAGCATTTCTGCCTGGTTCTCAGTTTACGAGTTCTTAGGATCAAAAGAAAGTCCTGCATGTAGTGCTCAGACTTGAAGCAGTAATGAGTTTTGTTTCAATCACAGAACAAGGAAAGAGATGCCAGTCTTTGTCCGTAAATTGTTCAACATAAGATTTGTCTGAGTTGCAAATAAGGCTTGATGAATATCAGCAAGGCAGAAGAGACAGCAGCTCTACCATCCCCTGTCCCCAGACAATGTTCTTGTTTCATTTACTATAAAGAGTGAATTTAAATGAAATCACTGCCCCTTGAGCACTGACCTTTAAAAGCAGTGCTGTGCTGCATGCCACTCACTTGAGCCAAGCTCTGCCAGTCCTTAATCATGCACATTTTCCTGGAGTGAGTCAGGTTTTAGGGAATGGAGCATTCTACATAACATGGACCGTCCTGTAAAAATAAAATGTAAAGAAAACCAGTAATACCTGAAGGCGTAACCTTAAGAGAGAATGTCTGTCTTGAGTGTTTTATATGGTACCAACACAGAGATCATATAGCCTAAAAGTATATAGCACAAAGATTTTTCTTGCTTAAAAGGCAAAAACACAAAACCACAGAAGTGTTTAAATAGCTAGAAGTTTCTACTTATACAGACCTGTGAACACTTCAGAGTACATTTATAAATTGTCATTTATTCTCATTCACTTTTGGTTTAAATTCAGTCTCAGAGGTTCATTCCTACCTATCTCTCTTTTTCAAATGCCGTAACAAGAAATAGTTGTATGCATAAACAAGTGTAATCAGTCTGCCTCAGGTGGCTAAGGGGATAAATATGCACCAGAGGTTAACGTGAGAAATTAATAGATGCAAATAAGTACCAACTTCAAGTTGCTAGCAGTGTTACTTCAGAGCCTGTACTGGTTAAACAATCTGTTTAGTGTGTCTAGTTGAAAAATTAATGTAATCAAGGGCTCAGTTCAATTCTCTGTTTACTCACAGACTGTGACTGCGTTCAGCACCATTTCCACTTAAGACAAGGCTGCAGAGCTGAGAACTGTTTCAAACATTTTCTTCTCAAAGCATATAATGGATTGTTGTACACTTGTATCAAAAACTGTGAAGTCAAGTAGCTCATCCAAGAAAATACACATTTAAAGTTGCCCATTTAACACCAACACAGCTGTTTGTGTTTACATAACTATGATACAGTCTTCAAGCAACTAGTGACATTATTTTTCCTTAAGGTCTACTGCTTTATTCAGTGTCCCAAATTGGCAGTGCTTATGCAATGAGTACATTCTTCATATTTCTTTATAGGCTCATTACATATTTTGCCATCTCATTCATTCTATTTACCAATATTGTCTCCTTTATCTGCAGAGAATATAGCAATTGTCATTTCTTCTCAGGGTTTTGTCTGGCCTTTTCGTTATTAGACCTCGACCAAAGCCACTTGACCTTTATTAAGATCTACTTTCTGTCAACTGGAATTCAAAGAGGCTAATCAAACATTTAATTTGGTTTTAAAATACAAGGAATATACAATTTTACTGTGTTTTTTGTTGCTCACATTTTAGCTTTTTGTTTAAAGTCATAAAATCCCCATTTTTTTCTTTAACACAGAGATTTCTGTAAACTCCAAAATACAATGTGGAAGGTAACACTTCACTAAGGTATTGAAAGTTTTGTATACAACCAGTCATTGGCATTTCTAAAGAGTTTTTAGATGTTCCTGAAGCAAGCATACTTGGTTCATTTTTAGAGCATTCATCATAGAAAATACTCACATATAGCTTAGAGTTTGAATATCATACACTGTTCAGTCCTCACTTTCTGGTAGCTGGAAAATCAACATATCTCTAAATGGTTTCCAAAAGTGAGTCAACTATATCTGTTGTGCATTTCTACATCAGTTATTTTTAATTCTGGAAATCTTCAGCTGTTACAAGCANGTCATAAAATCCCCATTTTTTTCTTTAACACAGAGATTTCTGTAAACTCCAAAATACAATGTGGAAGGTAACACTTCACTAAGGTATTGAAAGTTTTGTATACAACCAGTCATTGGCATTTCTAAAGAGTTTTTAGATGTTCCTGAAGCAAGCATACTTGGTTCATTTTTAGAGCATTCATCATAGAAAATACTCACATATAGCTTAGAGTTTGAATATCATACACTGTTCAGTCCTCACTTTCTGGTAGCTGGAAAATCAACATATCTCTAAATGGTTTCCAAAAGTGAGTCAACTATATCTGTTTGTTGTGCGTTTCTACATCAGTTATTTCTAATTCTGGAAATCTTCAGCTCTTACAAGCGACAATGCCACTCACACTTTGCTTTGCCTAAAAATTATTCCTGTATCAATTTTGAAAAGTTATGTGTGTTCGTAAAACTCAGATAATTTAAGATCAATTTTTGTCTTGGTGATGAACCCTGTGGAAATGTTGAATGAATTATCTTTGGGATGAACAGAACTGAGTTGGAAAGAGGAGAAGTTTTGCTTTGTATGTGTTCCTCCCTGGCCAAGTTACATATCTAAGAATATGGAAAAGTGATCATAAAGTTTACATACACTCTCTTCTTCTTACAGAGAGTGCATACATCTGCGTGTGCATTACTCAGAAACATCTTTCACTGATCTTATTTTTTAAAAATATCCATGATTTTTTTTTGTTACNTCCAATGTAGGGTTTTTCAGAAGGAATAATAAGCATTTCTGCCTGGTTCTCAGTTTACGAGTTCTTAGGATCAAAAGAAAGTCCTGCATGTAGTGCTCAGACTTGAAGCAGTAATGAGTTTTGTTTCAATCACAGAACAAGGAAAGAGATGCCAGTCTTTGTCCGTAAATTGTTCAACATAAGATTTGTCTGAGTTGCAAATAAGGCTTGATGAATATCAGCAAGGCAGAAGAGACAGCAGCTCTACCATCCCCTGTCCCCAGACAATGTTCTTGTTTCATTTACTATAAAGAGTGAATTTAAATGAAATCACTGCCCCTTGAGCACTGACCTTTAAAAGCAGTGCTGTGCTGCATGCCACTCACTTGAGCCAAGCTCTGCCAGTCCTTAATCATGCACATTTTCCTGGAGTGAGTCAGGTTTTAGGGAATGGAGCATTCTACATAACATGGACCGTCCTGTAAAAATAAAATGTAAAGAAAAACAGTAATACCTGAAGGCGTAACCTTAAGAGAGAATGTCTGTCTTGAGTGTTTTATATGGTACCAACACAGAGATCATATAGCCTAAAAGTATATAGCACAAAGATTTTTCTTGCTTAAAAGGCAAAAACACAAAACCACAGAAGTGTTTAAATAGCTAGAAGTTTCTACTTATACAGACCTGTGAACACTTCAGAGTACATTTATAAATTGTCATTTATTCTCATTCACTTTTGGTTTAAATTCAGTCTCAGAGGTTCATTCCTACCTATCTCTCTTTTTCAAATGCCGTAACAAGAAATAGTTGTATGCATAAACAAGTGTAATCAGTCTGCCTCAGGTAGCTAAGGGGATAAATATGCACCAGAGGTTAACGTGAGAAATTAATAGATGCAAATAAGTACCAACTTCAAGTTGCTAGCAGTGTTACTTCAGAGCCTGTACTGGTTAAACAATCTGTTTAGTGTGTCTAGTTGAAAAATTAATGTAATCAAGGGCTCAGTTCAATTCTCTGTTTACTCACAGACTGTGACTGCGTTCAGCACCATTTCCACTTAAGACAAGGCTGCAGAGCTGAGAACTGTTTCAAACATTTTCTTCTCAAAGCATATAATGGATTGTTGTACACTTGTATCAAAAACTGTGAAGTCAAGTAGCTCATCCAAGAAAATACACATTTAAAGTTGCCCATTTAACACCAACACAGCTGTTTGTGTTTACATAACTATGATACAGTCTTCAAGCAACTAGTGACATTATTTTTCCTTAAGGTCTACTGCTTTATTCAGTGTCCCAAATTGGCAGTGCTTATGCAATGAGTACATTCTTCATATTTCTTTATAGGCTCATTACATATTTTGCCATCTCATTCATTCTATTTACCAATATTGTCTCCTTTATCTGCAGAGAATATAGCAATTGTCATTTCTTCTCAGGGTTTTGTCTGGCCTTTTCGTTATTAGACCTCGACCAAAGCCACTTGACCTTTATTAAGATCTACTTTCTGTCAACTGGAATTCAAAGAGGCTAATCAAACATTTAATTTGGTTTTAAAATACAAGGAATATACAATTTTACTGTGTTTTTTGTTGCTCACATTTTAGCTTTTTGTTTAAAGTCATAAAATCCCCATTTTTTTCTTTAACACAGAGATTTCTGTAAACTCCAAAATACAATGTGGAAGGTAACACTTCACTAAGGTATTGAAAGTTTTGTATACAACCAGTCATTGGCATTTCTAAAGAGTTTTTAGATGTTCCTGAAGCAAGCATACTTGGTTCATTTTTAGAGCATTCATCATAGAAAATACTCACATATAGCTTAGAGTTTGAATATCATACACTGTTCAGTCCTCACTTTCTGGTAGCTGGAAAATCAACATATCTCTAAATGGTTTCCAAAAGTGAGTCAACTATATCTGTTGTGCATTTCTACATCAGTCAGTTATTTTTCTGGAAATCTTCAGNATCTTATTTTTTAAAAATATCCATGATTTTTTTTTTGTTACAATTCGATAACTCTTTTCATGAGAAAGGAACTTAGCTTGCTCTTAAGCTTGAGGAGATGTATTAACTTTTGACCCTTGCTCAGTCAGCCTACATTAAGATGTGAATAATAGTTGGTTTAGCTAGAATTTAGGTCCTGAAAAGATGCTTAGAGAAATCAATATGAATAGAGTAACCTGTCACAATTTAAATTATTTTGTTGAATAATGACTTCCATGAATGAAAGCAGCCCTTCTGATAATGCTGTCTGATACATAATGCCATGCAAAACACATCACACTCTTTGTGAGCATAAATATAAGATGCAATTAAAGCAGTTTCCAGAAACTATGAAACTGTCATCTGACATAAAGAAATGGGAGGTTTGACTTGCAGTTCATAAGACAGTGATAAAATCACTAAAAGCCAAGTGAGCATCTTTCCCAAATATTGTTGAAAGTGAATTAATCCCCTTAAGTTTTCAGTACATTATTTCAGTTCATTTTTTTCACATTTACACAGAATATGCAAGGTGTGCTAAACTGGCTTCATCCAGAGTCATTCTGTACCTCTGTGTGACATTTTATGCAATAATGCTATTTCATAATAATACATGGCATTAAATTAATGGATTTCATTTGTAAGAATTTTTTGTCCTTGAGAAATTACTTTGATTGCTGGAGAAATGCAAAAGGAACACTTTCCATACCTATTATCACTTGAAATCATCTAAAAAATGAAGTACTTACTGTTTCTTTCATGCACTCTGTCACAGTTTTGGAACTTCTGAAGGACATCTGTTCTAGGCTAAATGCAGAAAACCTGTACAGTCGTCTTCTCAGACTGTAATCATATGACTCGTACATTAACATCCAGAAATGCTGAAAAGTTTCAACAGCTCTGTCTTCTTCCTTGCTGATAAAACCAACAGGATATTTTCCATTACAGGTGCACATCCATTAGTAGAGCAAAACTTTACTGTCATATTTTTTGACTGATGGTACTGTTTGTGAACAAGTTAAGCTTGTCACAAGGTTAAAAACATGCTCTGATACTTTTATAGAGTCTTGCCTCCCACTCAAAATAGAACTGGCAGTTTTCTAAATGAACTCTTTTCTTTCCTTTGTTAATTGCCCGTTATTCACGCCCACATTTTGCAGAGATTGATGGCATTTTAATTGCTAGGGATATTTTAGGATGGAGGAGAGGGGATGGGAAGAGGCTTGGGAAAAAAGTGAGTAGGGGGTTGGCATGTTTGGAAGACTAACTCTCCTGTGATTGCACACAGCTATGAGATCAGCAGCCAGAGCACCATCTGTGCACACAGCTTATCCATACAGCCCAGCTTTGGCACAAAGGAATCTGTCAGCTCCTAAATTTCTAGATCAGTTGAAAGCCTCCTTCGTGCTCCAGTGAAATTCTGCAGTCGTTCCCTGAAGATCTAATCTCTTCATCCAGTGTGTCCAACTGCCACAGCCTTCCTTCGGAAAGAAGCTTTTCCTGCAGTGCTGCTTTTACAGGCTGGATCTGGGAAAATTCAGCTGCTCTTCAATGTCACCTCCCTGCCCTGTAAGTTGCTGAATTATCATCTCAGTGTCCTGGGGAATGGTAAGAGAAATATGATCCCCCATAGAAATGGAAAAGCATATGAAGAGGCTGTGTGTGGCTGTCTATAGTGGAGGTGTTTGCATCTGAGCTAGTTGTCCTAGATTTACTAGGAGGAGAGAGCTGCGTACTCTGTACTGGTGGAGATTAAAACTTGAGTCATTACTCCCTAAAACAGTTATTTATATTTTATCAGAAGAATTGCACCCTACACACCATCAACCATCCTTGAGATCTTCTCTGACTATAGTGGGATCCTCAGTGGCTAGTTCAGTGGGTGCCTGAACTTCAGTGAAAGGAATTCCACCTGTAACTCCTGGTATCATGGTGATGTGTGAGTGAATTTTCTCACCATCAGTATTTGGACTGGAATCCATTACATGAGTAGTCATTCCCCAGGTCCTCAGAGACATTTAAATAGCTAGTGTCCATTGATTTCAGGTACACAAATTATACAGGATTTGGGCCTTAATACTTTGTGAATTGTATCAAATTTGTCCTTACAGAATCCATGTGTGATATTCTCCTTGTGCACGAAGACCGGGAGGTGGTGCTTCCCTGCCATAAAAGTTCCTGATACGGACTCCCTTTCTCTGAAATACCATTTACCATGTTCTACAATAAAATATCTGTATGTGAAGACCATAATTGTCAAACAAGGGGGGAAAGGTGTTATTTTCATCTGTAAACCAATACTGACCTCCACATAATTTTTTGTCATTTTGGCTATCTTACACTTTTGCACAGCTCTCTAATTCTTTAGTTAACAGTGCAAGTGATAGCAGGTTTAGATGGATCTGCCATTATATTACATAAATATCACACATTCCTGTCAACAGTCTCCAGTGAGGAAATTTGAGAAAAATATGTTTCTCTACACTTCTGCAGCAGAGTTTTGTCAAGTGGCTAGAGGCCACTCTGCTTCTGTACATATCCACACATCCTGTCCTGTCCTGTTTTTCCTATTATGTAAAAAATCCAGTTTGTGGCTTTCACCAATTTACCCTCCCCCATTATTCCAAAAACTTCCCTGTGATTTTAGCTTTTCTCTAGCATTGATTCCCAACAGTCAGAATATGTACATCTATTTCTTTCATTCACTTACTTTCATTCCTATAACCTTCTTCCCAGCATCTTCTTATCTGCAAACTTCCACATATACCTGCTTCTGCCATTGGTTTCTCTTCCTGGGGATATCAGGTGCACTCTCCTCTCATCTAATAGCAAATCTTTTGTTCAGCATCAGATAAGAAGAAAATGGTTTTCATGTCTTTGTGTGATAAGAAGAGACATCTTTTTCTTCGTTGGCTTTACCTTTGCCTCACTACAAAACTTTAGAGCAGAATTTGGTACATTTCTTCTTTACCACCTTTTTTCTCTCCTCAGCAAAGATAAAATGCCATGTAGTTTTGCATGTCTTTACCATTATGGTCCTATTCATTATAATGGAAATATATCTGGCCTACTTAGTGGGAAAGTAGTGAATACCATTAACAGGAATTAAGATAAATTCTTGGGTTATTTTTGTTAGATTTTCTATCACTTTATAACATTTTAAAGAAAGCATATCTATTAAAAAGTCAATTGTTTAACTGATTTGCCTTGTCAGAGACAAAGGACAGACATTGAACAAAATAACTTTATTTTTCCTGAAAAAAGTCCAGAACATTTTATCTCAGTTACATGTAGCTAAATATCAGCATGAACATTACATCCTAACCTACTAACAGGTTTCTGAAGAAAATTAGGTTTCTCTTAAACCTAACAGGAACTGGGTATCTGTCTTCTCAGTCACCTCTAACCTCACAGTTTTAAATTATTTGTACTCTGGCAGAGGTTTGCACTTTATGGTTTCTCAGGTAAGTATTATTTCTGACCAGTCAGCAACTGAGCAGAACAAACATCCCCGTGTCTAAAAGACCCCCAGTCAGTTCTATATATCAAGAGGCTGCGTTTCCCCAGAACTGATTTACTTCAATAGCTTGCTTTATTCCGTCAGATCTTATAAATACAAGTCAAACTATGAAGTGTGCAGGAAAAAAAAAAAGTATTGCTAGGTTAAAAATAAGCACAAATCTGCCAGACCTCTGCACAAGTTCAAGAATAAGTGGGAGCTGCTGTTCAGAACTTCTGTGCCATATTTTCAGACCAGCTTCTGGTCATATACTCTAAAATTACAGAAAAAGCAGCAGTGTAAAAAAACTTGACTCTCCCTTGCAGACTTGCTCTTTTGGAATCATTCAAGTACCTTATGCTGGAGGTATGAGGTCTACAGCTTGTTTCTTGAAGCTACTAAATAGCTACTAAACAAACCTCGGCATCCAAGAAGAATGTGGGAGTGAAAGTTTTTATTCTGTTACCACTGAAAACAGTGGTGAAATTGATACAGGATTTGAACAGGCCAGAACAAGACTTCTAAATAATGAAGCTGGTTGGTGTAGGTTGCCTTCACGAGCTACCAACCTGGAACCTGTTCATTGTAGAAATCTTGAGATCATCTTGCTTAAATACAACCTTATATGTCTACTCTTTACCTTTATAATCCTGAGCTCCAAATATGCCTTTGCAGAGAAAAATCAATGAGCTTGAAGACAAAAGTGCNTTTGGAAGAATCCTGAGCTCCAAATATGCCTTTGCAGAGAAAAATCAATGAGCTTGAAGACAAAAGTGCTTTACCATGCTCAAATTTAGAGTAATCTAAGCTGTGCTTACAAGTGCTTTACTGATAACTGGCAAATAAAGCTCAGGAAAGTGACCTAGGGGACTCTGAACTCATCAACTCAAAATGCAACAGCAGCCAAAACTGCTAACAAAATTTTGTGTGTTCTCAGAAAGGTTGGTAAGGACAAACTAGAAAATATAAAACCTTGGTTCATCCACATCTTGAACACTGTACAATCCTATTTCTGTATTTTAAGAAAGGCATAGGGAAATTAGAGAAAATGCATAGAACTAGGATGATTGAAAGGAGGGAGCATTTACAGTTACAAGGAATCAGAAAAGGCAGGGACTTTTCATGACCTTATCTCCTTGCAGGCCGAGTGGGATATGGTCAAATTTTATAAAATTATAAAGGCAGTGAGTAAAGTAGGTACAGAATTGTTATTTGCCAAGTCCTGCAGTGCCCTATAGGCACTCACTGAATCCAGTTGGACAGCAGTTTAAAACCAATAAAGAAAGTCTCTTTTTTAATTTCTGCAGCTCACAACCTGCTGTGCCTTCTGGAATCTGCTGTTAGAGGGCTGTGGAGACCCACATTACCAGCAAGTTGAAAAAGGCAAAACCAGACAAATTCCAGGACAGCAGGTCCATAAACAGGTATTGAAAGACAGAGGCAGGAATGTGCTCACAGGTGTCCTCAGTGCAGGGGCGGGTGCTGGAGGAGTAGGGACAGGATGGACTGCAGGCAGGGAGGATCATCAGTTGTCCCTGAACAGCATATCATATTGCTACTTTTGGAGATGAAATGAAAGATCAGTTTGACCCAGAAGGCCATTTTCTGTGTTGTCATGAAAATAAGACCCTGGTGCTCCTTTGCTAGAGCTTAAAGCTGCCACTTCAGTTATTTCCACCCATTTAATTTTGATTGCATCTCAGTAGGCAGGAAATGGTGCAACACATTTCTCAACTGAAAGAACTGTGTAGTAATCATTAATGGCAGGATTTTTTTGTTATTGTTTGAATCATGTCACATTTTTCAGTGAAGTTAGGGAAAATATGGGTGTTTGCAAAAATGAAAGGAGGTGAACAAACACCATTAAATAGATATGGATCTTTTGTGTAAATCTATAGAACTTAAAAGTGATGTAAATCCAGTCAAATAAGAACTATGCTCAGCAAAGAGAATGAGTTAAAATTAGGCAGGTACAAAACAAATTTTACTTTAAATGAATGTAATTTTACTGCTTTGTTCTACTACAGTCATGAAAATTTCAGTATCAGAGTTCAGTTTATACAGCTGAATTTTGTTCCCAGGTTTTCTGACTTTGCATGGTGAGTAAATGATTTTTCCTCAGTATGGAGGAGTTTCTCCAATAAAGATATTGGAAATTGGGCCTTGGTAATTAAAGAAGGACCAGAAGTACTGGAGGCTGTATAACTGCCTCATCCTCTGAGGAAGTCCTTTCCGTAGCTTATAACATCTCATTATATCAAACACCCAGAGGAGCAGGATCTGTCAATCCCACTTGCTGTACATGACCCAAAGCAGGGTTTGTCTGTGTGTTGCTTAGTGGATCTGTGGTGCCTGATGCTGAGTGGCAAGGAGCCAGGCACAAAGCAGGTAGAGCCTGTGGCATGCCACATTCCCTCCCCATGGAGCATTTTGCAGCTGCTCCCCCTTGCAAGGGCACAGTTCAGGTGGAAATCATACCTTTTGGCAAAGATTCTCTCTCACTTTGAGGACGTAAGAATCAAGTGCTGCAGCTTCTCCTTACCTAACCTTCTTGTTTGTCTCTCATTGTCCAAAGCACTTCTTCACTTTTCACTGTTTCTCATTGTTACTTCTCCCAGCTCAGAGAAAAGGCAGAAAACACTGAGGAACTCTGCACCACCCCTCAACAGAGGGTGACTTTACATTGCAGAAAATACAGACAAAATAGTTGTTTTACACATTGCTAACTGTTCCAAGGCATGCTTATGGCTACTTATTTATATTCATCAAGTATCACAGCATCTCAAGACAACTATCATGTTGTGGCTTTGATATTCATTTGCTGTGTCACAATGCAGAAAGAGGAATGCTTTCATCACATTCCCTGGAAACACGGAATATCTGAGCAAAAGGCTGAAGTGGGGTGTCTATTCTTTCCCAACCCCACTTTCCACCAAGAGTAGGAGAGCAAAAAGCTAATCAAGGAGATGTGGAAATCTCACAGATTTGTTCGCTGGTCTTTGAACTACTGGATAGCAATTTGCTTTGCATATAAATTACAATCTGTGTGTCCCTATATATAACAGCAATACAAGAACCGAAATCAGTTATTCTCTCACTGATTTTAAATTCAATATGCTGTTGCATGCATCAGCCTTAACTTAGCTTGTCTATTGAAGCTACAAACCCTTTGCTGTAGTTAAGGATAGGACTATTTTTCTCTTTAAAGGTTCTCCAAAATCCACTGCTTATTTAAAACACTGAAATTTTTTGGGTGTCTAGAGGGTATATTAGGATGTGCTAGTGCTGAAATCTGGAAACTGGTGAGCGGGAGACTGTTGAGGTACAATCCCCCAAGACAGAAACTTCTTTGTTTTCTTGTTTCACAGGTTCTTATAATGTGTTGCATATCCCATTCTGATCATGTACGACATTTTCTGTTACTAACATGGAGGGCTCAGTATCCAGCATGAAGTAAGGAATCAAAATCTGAAGGTCAGTATTCTCTAAAACCAGACTATAGAGCTCACCCCACTCCCACAGCACTCCCTACATGTCACAGTGAATTCATCTCAAGGAACTTGCAGCTGTTCTCTCTGCCTATTTTCAGTTTCAAGAGGGACTGAGTAAAGGCTGCCAGGATCCACAACTTAGCTCCTCCATTCTGTTTTCACTGGAGTTTTTTCTGCACTAGATGTTCCAGAAATATAATTGTGAATCTTCCTCTCTCATCAGCCCAAATAAATCATGGCATTGCCATGAAACATTAGGGAGAGTAGATTAAGCTGTCCAGGAGCAAATTGAGAGGCAAAGCAGTGGCACTTTTAGTGCTGTAGAGGCCAAAATGTTTATCACTCACAGTTTTCACTCACAAATGCTCTTAGGATCAGCACTGACAAATACCCTTTTTTTTTTTGGTATTCCCTAGGGTAAAATTCAATAGCATTCTGTATTTAAACCACCTTTAAAGGCTCACGTACCTTCATACCCTTTGGTATGAGTGACTGTATCCTCAGGAGCAGCTGCATCCCTCAAACTGACATTGCTGAGAGCTCAGTTAGTTTACTGAATTCAAGTGATGAATATCTCCTCCTGAAACTTTCTGAACTTTCTTCAGCTTTTATATCTCCAGCAGCACTGGTATAATGCATTAGGAAGCTGTCAAGAGCACATGCATTTACATCCTTGATGACACCATCCAAGGGAGGTGACTGGTTCTTTGGCAGCAACTACTCACAGACTCAGTTGGTCATAGAAGGCATCAATGAGTTTCTTATATCTCTGTTCCCTATTTAATCTTGATTCTGTCCATAGTGGCAGTTCCAGCTTGAAAGATCAGTAAAGCAAACCTATCCTTTAAGTCAATTTGTAGCTTGATTCCCCCTTTTCTCTGAGTGAGCCCTGAGCCTCAGCTTTTTGTCTGTCAATATATATCCATTGTACAGTCGTGCTCTTTGTCCTTTGATTTCTTTTTGTGTTCTCCTCATCTTTTGCTATTCTTGCTTTAACTTTAAGTGACTGAAGAAATACACAGGATTTTTTTGAAACAGCACAGTTTCTAGCATGAGCTGTAACATAATATACTTCTTTATAGCTGATCTACTTCCTTCAAAAGGTACAGTACTCTATGAATCTTGGAAAAAGAAAGTTGCATCTAAAAAAGGGGTTTTTTTTCTGGATATGGGGAGGGAAATGAAGAGTTCTGCCATAAAGGAACATTAGCTGAGCCAGTTGTGATTGTTGAGAGCAGTAAGAAGCAAACCCCGCGAGATAGAGAGCTTACATACATTAAATGGTTGTGTCTTTTTTTTATTCTAGACTAAGAGAAAAAGTTGAAATATGAAAAGGTGAAATTTAGACAGAGGCAGAGCCAGCTTTGCCAGGTCTTACAATGTTATTACAAGTATCACAACTATTAATGCTTTCTTTTCAAGCCCCAAATGCTAACAGCAAGAAATTGCAGAGGAATATTCTTTTTTTTAAAGCACATTTTGGGCCCTTCTGATCTCATGGAAAGATCTGAAGCTGCTTCAGGAAAGTAGCCTAAAGAATAAAACAAAAAGTATGCAAAAAATGCAAAACATAATCTTACAACTTTTAAACAAGTCTGATGTTTTTCCAGCTCCATGAATTTTGAAGATGGAATTGGCAATATTGTGCAGCATATCTTTAATCAAGTTGAAGAAAGTAGCCCTGTTAGGCATGCTACCTAAAATGCAGGAAAATGCTGTCCTGACTAAGAATTACCTTAATCTTCTATGTTTTCAGGTACTGTCCTGATTTAACACCTTTCTATGTTTGCAGTCTGAGCAAGACTTAAAAGGAAGTTATTTGCTTTGCAAATTAGACTCAGTTATGTGGACAGAATTCATACCAGTGTTGAGATTTTATCCATCAGCTTGAAATCTAGAACAATTTTTTTTCTCCTAAATTAGAAACTTCTGAAAATTCTGCTTATAATGATTATGTTGCACAAAAATCTTTCTCTCTTAATGATCTTTCATTGATCATTTCATTCATCATTTAGTAGCTACTCTGATTTTAATTTTTCTGACTTCAGAAGAAAGCATTTTTCCAATAATTTATGCAGCAGCTACAGTATATTTATTACCATGCAGTAGACAGATCTGAAATACCTCAGTGAGCATATTTGCAAGCCATCTGTAAATACTTCACTTACAGAAAATGGCACAATTTTAAATGACCTTCCCAAATTATGGAAGAGTATATCTTTCACGTTAAAATACGGAGCATGTTCTTAGGCTCTGTGAAGACTGCTCTTCAGTGGAGGTCAGACAAACCCAGACAAACCAGACTCATGTTATATAGGTTGTTGAAGTTTGTCTATGCTGGGTCAGGACTATTAGGACTTTCAAGAAGCAGTTTTCTTCTTCGGAACAATACCCCAGGAGAACTGCCAGTCAGCTACTGCTGGACTTGGCTGCTTCTGGACAGGGGTTCTTCTGTCTGTGGTTTGAGATGCATTAACGATTCAGTTGGGCCATATCCCAGATTCTTCTTCTTTCAGTGTGCCATTATCATCATCTGTGAAGTAAATGTGCTGCAAACTACCATGCAGTGTGCAAGTCCTCCTTTGAAGGCAGACTCCTGACTGCTCCTCAGGCTCCCAGTGGAGGTGAAGTCTACTTTATTCTTGTCCACTGAGCACGTGTAAGTTCTGCTTTATGGATAACACCTTGTCTCCTGTTCTACAAGTCTTCCCTTATGAACATCATCCTCCCAATTGTAACATTTTGCACTGAAGATAGTAGTATTTATATAAGTTTGTTTTAGGAATTATGATGTCCACTAAAGGAGACGTACACTGAGATAAATGTTGATAGTAGAACTTCCCTGCATTTACACTAACAGACCTGCCCCAGACTTGCACCTCATCCCTCTGCAAGAAATATCTGTGAACATTGACATTTGCAAGAGGCTCAGACTGATGCTCATGGCTACCAGAAGATATGTGGGACTTGAATATTTATTTTATATTTGTGCTTATCCTTCCAGACTTTGGGAAACCTTGTTTGTTGAAGGCTTGGCATGCCCTTATAGACTCAACAAGATCATTTTTATGCCTTTCAGAAGTGGAGATATTTGACAGTACTTTGTATCTCTCTGTTATACAGAGGTGATTAACATCGATGAAAAATGGAGACAGAAATGATTCTCACAGACTGGGCAACATATTGGAAGTGTTTTTTACACTTTGTGGTGTCTGAGAAGAATGATTCAAATCAAAAGAAAACTGAATCTTGGGATGAAAATAGCTTAGTTCTTTTTGTTGCACAGGAAAACCGAAGTCAAATAAATTATAACTGTTAAGCATAACATTGTATTTGCCTGTCTAGTAACCTGTGTTCAGGGTGTGCTCCTACTGGTTTAACTTTATTTGGCATAAAGTTCTTTTAACAGGTCTTTCACCAGAAAGGCTTTAGATACCAGAAAAGACAAGTGGTCTCTTAAAAAAAAAATTGTACAAAATTGTGGTAAAATCTGCCCAAAATTTAGTAATTTCAAAAGAAATTGAAAGGGACATTTATCTGACACTAGAATTAATAAGAAATAAAATAGGATGCAAACAACATAAATGAACCCAAACTTCCTAAACATATAACTTAAGGAGTTCACTATACAAAATTGTACTGTATATTTGTTCTGTGTGTACTTGGTATGCTATAGCTAGAAAACAAGAGATCTGCTGCCTGAATAGCAATACCTTTACTTTACTTTATTATTCTTTTTAAAAGTGGTGTGTTTTTTTCATCTCACTGTTAAAATCTACACTTTTTTGACATTTCATAGCTGTAAAGAGAACTTTAAAGACTGGTATTTCTGATTTATTGAGCTGGCCCTGAAGTTAGACTTCTGATATTATAGCAGATCGTGTGGAGGATGTTAAAGAAGAGCTTCTTTGAGCCTTATCCCAAAGGAAACTTAAGTTCTTTGAGATCTCTGCATTGATTTACAGGGTGAATAAGTCTGGAAATTAATACCATTAATATTAAGGAATAATAGATTTAAATATACAGGAATAATTGCATATGATTACTTAATGTAGTTTAGTAATTCACCTATGTGGGGTTATACTTGCTTCTGTTTCTTAAACTATACCACTTAACACTATGCTCACCATTTTATTGCAGGACTGGAACAGTAGGGACAACAGCTTAAGGAGTCACTGATCACTGCTGTTAAACTACAGAGATGTTAAACTACATTAAGCGACGAAATTTCATGGCCTCATGGTGTATTTTTATAAATATAGGTGCACCTACATATGCACCATATGCAGAGAACAAAATGTTTCTAGTTTATAGGAAAACTCAGATTTTTGCAAGGTTAAAATGCAGTTAGATAGCTCCAACCCTTGATTATTGCATTTTTTATTGGAAATGTTTCCCTAGCAGGGTTCCTCATTGAGACAGAAATCAGGTCTCTGCCTTAACCCAGAGTAATAAAATGCTATTCACAAGATTACACAGCAATTGTTCCAACCTGAAAGAGTGAAGATGAGAGAAGAGAGAGCTACATGTTGTTTGACTTCAAGGAAATATGTGCCCAGACTATGGCACATGACACTGAACAGTGTGGAGAAAATTGTGATCCATAAATTATCATCATATTTAGTAGACCTAATAGTGACCACTATCAGTTACTTTTTAAGCATATTGCATTGCACCACAGGTCTAAAGGTTTGATTGTCTCTCTATAGAAGATAAGTGACCTGCCTGCTTTTGGCAGCTGACAATACAGGAAAAGTTCTGTTATGCACTTGCAGTTATTCTTCGTGGTAGAAAATTTGTATTTAGGGATTTAGATTTATAGGCTTTCCAAATGCATGTTAGAGCATTTTTGAAAGGTTATCATCCCCAGCCGTCTGTCCCTTCTCTCTGCCAGAGGTTATTGGTTGTACAACAGAGACAATTGAATGGCTGGCACATTATGTGAAGTGTTCATGGGCTGGTGCATCAATTTTAACTTACATTATTAACTGGCTGGGCTACAAGCGTAGGTGGCAGGACATCTTGACTTGTCATCCCTGCTAGACACAGCTGCAGTGGGTGAAATGCTTATCATTTCCCATGGGTGATAGCCAAATCCCACAGCTACTGAGGACAAAGCCCTAAAACACACCCTTGCAGGGTATTGAGGGTTGCGGGTGCCCACCATGCTGCATGTTGCACTCTTCAGAATGGTGTGGGAGGAAGAAGCGAGTGGCTTCCAATGTCGCAGAGTCAGCACAGTCAAATAACTCTGGTAATTGAGGAAAGAAAACTAGGCACACCCAGGTGTAGTGGGCCTAGCAGAAGTGGGCCTGGTAATCTTTCCAGTTGGGATTTCTGGTAGCCAAAGTGCTAAAACTGAGCATTTGGAGGAAAACCTCATTTGAAAAGATCAGTAGAACACACTGCAAAATCTGAGTTTCATACAGTGCAGTGACTTGTAGAAACCACACTGTGCTCATAGAAGAAAATCCCAGGAGGCACTAAATCAGTCAAAAATGAGAATGAAATTGCAGTGAGGGCCAAGTTCTAAATGGGAGACCCTCCCAGGATGGCTGCTTTCCTAGCCTCACTGTGGAGCCCAAAGGAATTGCAGCTTGGAATGCGTTAGGTGTTCACTTGAGTGAAAAGGACTGCAGCTTCAACTTCTGTTCCAGTTCTGCAGGGGAAAGGACTGAACAGTTGTCTTCTGCATGCCAAAAAGACTAGGTTACCTCAGAAGTGTGCTGTTGCAGAAGGTAACCATCTCTCCTCTTCTGTCTGAATAAAGTGCAATATGAGAATGGCTAGTCTAACAGATATTTTGGGTATTTAGTTAGTGAATGCATCTGGATCTCCTTGGCATACCCAAAGTTTTGTGAATACCAGACATCAAGAGGCACCAAGAGGCTGTCATAGAGCAAACCAGGAGAAATTAAGCAACTTGGGAGTGAGGAAGAATTTACTCAGAATTTCTGAAATTTCTAATAACCATTTAATTTTGGAAGTAGACACTTTAATTTGCAAGTAAGATCTAGGTTCCTTGGGGGGTTTGGCCTTTTTGGTCTGGAGGTATTTCAAAATGTATCAGTGAATCTGTAATTGTCCAAATAGGTTTCTAAGTCTAGGCCACAATGAGTTCTTTGAACCATGCTAAAACTTCCCATAGGCAGAAAAGTACTTGCTTGATCAGAAAGGTTTTAGCATGGAGCAAAAAATGGTGGTTAGGAACATCAGAAAGACCCTTGAGTTGGGCATTTCTGCACAGAAAATAAAATTACAGAAGATATCTGGGCATTGTTAATTATATGCGACCCATTAAGCACAAGTATCATACAGAGAAAAATCATTTAGGATTGACAGGTTTTGTGTTGCCATCCTTAGGCTTACTCTATGTTTAGAGTGACTCCCATTGATTTCTGTTGACATTAATTGCCCTTTAGATTCAGTGGCTGTCAGGCAGCTCTTTGCCTATGCAATCCCTGCCTCCTGCTCCTGAAGGTCTCATGTTATCTGGATATTGCAGCTAAGACAAGGGACAAAGAGTGGGGGCAGCAGCAACTGCCACTGTGCCTTCCCAGCAGAAGTAGGTGTCACTGCCACAGCTATAACTTTGGGGATGAGAGGAGCAGAAAGACTCATCCATCATCTGGCAACCCAGCCTTGCTCCATCCCTTCTCTCCAGACCAGAAGATGCAGTAGATCAAGGAGGTCCTGGATGCAGGGAAGCACTGAGATCCTTGTGTCTTGCAGGACTGGCAGACGGAGGTGTGCAGCTGCATTGGGATGGGTGCTGATGTGGGGTGAACAAGGACTGCAGCTTACAAGTCTAGGAAAGGGGCAAAGTAAATGGGGATCCTGAGAGAAAAAAAAAAGTGAAACATTATATGCCATTTCTCAAAATCCAGGTTTCTTTAGTAGGACTTTTGCATGCAGAAGTGCAGGTTCAGGATTTTCTCAGATCTAGGAGGTCTGCCTTTAGGAGTCAGATGGAAGGATTGAATTAAGTGGTTGAAGCAGGATAAGGTTTATTCACTTGTGTGTCTGGTTTTCTGAATTATCACAGCATTCTGCTTAGGAAACTGGCTGCCACTGGCCTGGACAGTCACGTACATTCCTGGATGGAGAACTGGTTGGATGGCCAGGCCCAGAGNACAACCCTATGCAGAGCTACAGACTGGGTGAGGTCTGTTTGGAGAGCTGCCAGGAGGAGAGGGACCTGGGGGTGTTGGTCGACAGCCGACTGAACATGAGCCAGCAGTGTGCCCAGGTGGCCAAGAAGGCCAATGGCATCCTGGCTTATATCAGAAATTGTGTGACCAGCAGGTCCAGGGAGGTTTTTCTGCCTGGTGACTGTGTTCAGTTCTGGGCCCCTCACCACAAGAAGGATGTTGAGGCTCTGAAGTGAGTCCAGAGAAGAGCAACCAAGCTGGTGGAGGGGGTGGAGAACAAGTCTTATGAGGAGTGACTGAGAGCTGGGGTTGTTTGGCCTGGAGAAGAGAGAGGAGACCTCATTGCTCTCTATAACTGTCTGAAAAGAGGTTGTAGAGAGGAGGCCTCTTCTCCCAAGTGACGGGAGACAGGACAAGAGGGAATGCCCTTAAGCTACGCTAGAGGAGGTTCAGACTAGACATCAGGAAGAAATTTTTCACAGAAAGCGTCATTGGGCACTGGAACAGGCTGCCCAGGGAGGTGGTTGATTCACCTTCCCTGGAGGTGTTTAAAAGACAGGTAAACAGGGTGTTCAGGGACATGGTTTAGAGGCAGATAGAAATGGTTGGACTTGATGATCTAAGAAGTCTTTTCCAACCTGGTGATTCTATGATTCTGTGAATGTCAGATGGTTCTGAACTATCGCCTTTTTGTAACAAGGATAAAGGCTTGTCTTTTCAAGTTGCTATCTGACCCAAGTCACTGGTGGTTGTTGCAAAATATATTGAACTATATCACACCACATAAACATGACTATTTCAGCTTTTGAATTATACAAACAGATGCATACAACCCCTTAGCAGAGCTTATGGAAGAATTCTAAACAATAATGTTAAGTGCACAGCCGGAGCTTACCCACAGTTTCTTCACCATACAGGAAAAATTCATCTTTCATTTGTGGAGTGTTAAAATCCCCTTCTGCCTATTTCTTGCAGGTGCTATACTCCCATACACAAAGCACCAGGGAAATACCATAGAAAGGAATGGAAAATAGTGCAGTGCATCATCAACCTGCATCTCCTCTTGCCTAGTGCTGAGTTTGTGGTCTGAGAAGGAGAGCAGTGGACATTCCTGGCCAGAGTGGAGGCATGTTAACTAGGAGTGAGTGTGCCAAACAGGCTGGCATCTGGTGATCAGAAAAGTCTTATATCTGCCTGTCACTTCTGAAGTCACCACATGAAGGACAGGAGTGAATCTGGTGCACAGTGGCAGCAAAAAAGCAATACTGATTAAGATCCTTCCTTTGTGCTAAGTCTATACTATGGCATGGGCTCTTTCAGTATTTAAAATCTTGTTTGTGCTTTATTCACTTTCCACATGCACCAAATGCTCTCATTCAGGCAATAACCATACGGCATTGTGTGAGGCCAGCAGCATAAGTAACAGCTGCCTTGCTCAGCTCTAACTCGAAGCACACTATGAAACTTGAAGGCATAAAATGATTAACATCATTTCTGAAATCTAAAGAATATTTAGCCATGGCTAATTTCCCCAGGCATTCTAGAAATACCTTTTTCTTGTTTGAGAGGTATATAGGTCAGTCAAGTGTTATCAGTAACTGGCATTTAATGAGAAAACTAATGCTTTCACAGCTTCCGTCATCAATTTTTCTAAAGCTGACACTCTATTTTAAGAAATCCTTTTTTTTCCCTTTTATAAACGTATATACAAGGAGCACAAGGTGTATTATGGATGAGTAATCTTTTTCCTTGTATTTCAGTAGGATCCTCCAACACTCATTCTCTACATAGCACCTGTCCCATATACTAGCTCTTTAAGAACTGACTTGGGATTTTAAAATTCATTGTGATTAAAGAGCAGAGCATAGACAAGTTTTAAAAGCACACTGGAAAAAAATTCACTTAGTACCCCAGACCCTCCAGTCCTGCTTTGATTAGCACATATTGAACCAGGCTAGGAAAATGGTCTGAAAGCTTCCAGTCCCACATATATTCTGAGCAAGAAAGGGCTAAAGTGCAGCAACAGTGTGAAAGGAGAGAGCTGCCTGTTCCCGAACATTCACTGAAGTGTTCTGACACTTTAATCAGTATAAGGATGTTCTGGCTCCTACTGAATTTCTGAATTGTCTGCCTAGTGTCTGGAAGATCTGTTACTTCTGATAAAGATACTGATACTGTTAGCTTGGAAGTTTCACAGGGCTCCCTACCTACCTGCAGTCCTGCTTGTAAGGAGATTTAAAAAAGTGTATGTGGAATGCATTAGAGACTCTTTTTTTTCTTTTCCTTTAAATGCCTAGCAAAATAGCTTCTGTATAAAACTTAAAACAGTCACCTTCTGCAGCTGCAGCATCCAATGGCACAAAACAAAAAATCGATTCAAATTATACAGTAAGCAGTAGGACTGCCCATGGACTTTCTGTTCTCAGAATTTTTAACCCTTGAAGTGACCACTCAGTGACAGCAAAGACAACGAAGAAAAAACTTTTTAAAAGACTCATGAAACAGTACTGTCACATCTTATGACCATGGTCTCTTCCAATAAACTTTATTATACAGTTGTTCAATATATACATAAGCCTGATCCAATATGAGTGGGACTTCAATTTTTCAAGTTTTCAGGTAGAAAATAATTAATTATTTGACTACTGATAAGGAAAAATTAATAGATTCAAGATATTGAACAAGTTAGGTGATCTGAAAAACATTGTTGTAATGAATCCCAAATTATTATCGCTTGAAACTCTGGGTTCATTATGCCAAGATAGTCCATTTCCTCATAGACTACTACATATTCAGTACATGATGCCGCTCAGGAATGATACCAGCATCATACTGTACTCATAATGGACTCTGAAGTCTGTTGCAGCGGAAAGAGAAATTTGATATATTCTCTGCAGAACTGGACAAAAACTAAAATATGCTAAGGTGTCATTGCAAGAGACTAAAAAAGAAAGTGTATGCAGCTTATGGACTTCGCTGCTAAGATAAATATTTATTTATGACCTGTCACATACTGGCACCACCTCTCCAATGTAGTAAACAATATGATTCTGTTTGGAGGAACACTTATTTAAATGGTGCAACTTTAGAAACAAAATAGCAGTAGTTCACACTTAGTATAATTTTTCTACAAGATGACTGTTTTAATATATAAGACAACACAGTTTCATAGTGCTGTCTTAGAAGTTGCTAACATTTCCCAAGGTGGTGTTGAGGGCATCAACTATTAAGAGAGATGATAGTTATTCAGTCTCTGATCGCAAAATCAAAATACAATGTCAAGAAAGGATGGAATGAAATATCAAAGTTACAAATAGCTACAAATGAATCTGGATTAAAGGCATCTAACCTCTAGGAAGAAGAGATTTAAAAAGGAAAACTCTAAATCAATTGAGATGTAGATTCTATGTACAGAGCTGTGACTGTAGTTGCAGAAAGAGTAAAGGCACGGGCATGGTTTGCAAGTGGCTGCAGCAGGAGCACACTGCTGTCTCCAGTTCCCTAGACATCAGGCGAGATAACAGTGCAAATTACCAGACTGGCACCACCCAGCTGTGACTGAGCAGGAAGCGGCATTGCCCAAAGAAAACTTCCAAGGAAATTGAAAAATGTTTCTTGACAAATATGTCTGGAAGCTTCCCATGTTCCCAAAAAGAAATTGCAAAACTTTCAAAAGGGTGTAAAGTGACTCCTTTCTTTGTAACTAGTTCTCCATGGCATTTTGTTTTTTAAGTGTTCCAATAATATGTAATGGTAATCTCATAACCTTATTTCAATATAGCCTAAACTATAGGAAAAATATCTACAATGTGGAATGCCTGGTTTTGCTTTGAAAAGCTGTGAGAAGACTTTACACTTTCCTTTGAGAATCAGATAAGAGTAAAGAAAATGGATGAGGAGAGCTGGCTACAGTAGACACACATTTTTTAGGCAGACACAGAACTAGGTCAAATAGTATTAGGACCGCATGCTTTATAAGGGAAAGCCCAAAAGTAAAGAAAGTGTGGAAAAGGATTCATAGCCTATCAAGCCTAGAGGAAGATAAAATGTGAAAACAATTAAATGTCTAAAGATGACAGTATTATCAACATTAAGAATGTGTATTAAAAAGATTAGCATAATTGGCAATGACTTCATATTATGTAAATTTAAAGTGTAAGGAACTGCAAACAGCTAGGAATGGTAAACCATTGTAAAAAAAACCCCAAACCCAAATATTCTCTTTCTGCCTGCATTTACTTGTCAAATATTCTACTTCATGACCATTTCAGTGAAAAACGGAGATTTTGATTAAGGTGATTTCTATAATCTGTGTATGTTTTCAATTTAAATTAATATATCTAATTGTCACTGAAAAACAAACTTAGACTTTCATTATTGGAAGCTAAAATTATAGAGGGTCTTCAGAAAAAGAAACATTTTCTGATGTGGATACTTTTGGATACCTTGGAAAGAGGCCTGGAAGTAAATTCATTATGAAATAGCAAAGACAAGAATTGAGAGAAATGAGAACAGCTTTGGAAAGGAAGGCTGTGGAGACAAAGACAAATGAATGTTTTAAAAAAATGTTTATGGTAGGCTGATTCAAATAGTATTGTAGGGCTTCTGAGTCATGTAAAGCAAGAAAAGAATAGGATCAAATGGAGAACTGTCTCTGGAGATGGATAGAGCTTGTACTCTTCATTGCCTTTCCCCAAGTGGTGGCCCTGAGGACCTTGGGTGGCCAGCTGGGGAGTAGCTGTCCATCAGCAAAAGACAAGTTAAGCAGCCCCATGGTCCTACAAAGCTATTGTAAAACAGAATAAGCAATTAATGTGGGGAATCACATGTACATGAACTTCCAAGTTCCTTACATCTGTTTGCCATAACAAGTACTCAGTTAAGTCTCACTGCTGTGTATCCAACCATTTGAGCTGTAAAGACAGTACTGAGAGAAAGAGTCTTGCAGTTAAATGATTTGAGCAGACTAAACACAGAAAGAACATTTTAAATTAGCTGGGTTCAAATGCCAGCTCTGTTCAAAAATTAGAATTCATTTGATCTATCACTCTCACACACTTGTCAGCATCAGAAATCACTAACTGGCAAGGAAACAAACACAGCTGTCTGCTCTAGACTGGGACAACAGAGCTATCAGATTTCAAGAAAGTTTTGATTCCTTTTAAGAAGAGAAAATAGGAAAAATAGGAAATTAACTTTAGAAGAGAAAACCCATCTAGCTAGTTAAGAAAACTCAAATGTTCTATGTTACTAATAGGAAGAGAAAATCTAAACAATTTTATTAAGGATAGTAATTATTTACATCAACTAATAAAAAGCATACTTTTGGCTGCTGCTCATGAGTTATTATTGAATGTAAACATGTTATTAGTCATTATTATTCTATGTAGTCATTGCTACATTACTGCTTCATTTTTCTGGTCCCAATCTTGTATTTTCCTAAAATCATCTCCAGGTGAAGGCATAGGCCAGGGTGAGAATAGTCTGTGGTATTCGGCTGCAGCATGGATTGCAGGGTGAGCAGTTTATTCCTATCTTGGGTCAGACTGACAGCACTCATCTAAAGAGAAGTCAAGGATACAGAACCACAGCAATACTGTTGTTTCCTTCTTCTGTTGCTGTCTGGGATTTGAGCTCTTCTAAGAAGCGAGGCCATGTCAGACTGCCACATCAGCCCCAGGTAACTTCTTGTCTGATTCCCCGATCCAGCTGTGAGCCTGATAAGGAGCCTTCAAATGCTCTTTTTGGTTTTTCTAACAAAGGGGACTCATGACAACAATGAGGCTGATGTATGTCAGGTTGCCAGCAGGTGGCCTGGGGAGAGACAGGCTGCCAGCAGTCAGTCAGCCAGCCAGGCAATGCGGACATAAACAAGAGATTCTTTCTTTCCTTTACTTATGTGAAATTATCCTGTGGCACAGCCCTGAATGGCTCAAGGGATGAAAGGTACCTTAGCCTCTCTTCCCCTTTTGACAAAGGTAGATTAGATGTATCTTGTGGTGTCAAGGCAGATGAGAAAGAAAGAAAAGTGTCTCTGACTGGAACCCCCTTGTTTTTTTTTGATGAGGTTACAAAGAGTCATTTTTTAAGGGAGTAAGCTGATGTCAAGACAGTGATAAATGGCCCAGAGTTCTAACCTCAGGCATATACCAGCCTTGGAGTAGCAACAATCTGCTTCCATGGTCTCTATGAAAAAAATTTCTAATATGCCTCTCTTTGAGAAGTGAAGGGAGGAAGTCACTGCTGCTGAGGTCCCCTGGATCAGAGATATCAGACTGCAAGGGTCAGGGTCTAACTGACTTGTGAAGAGTGCAGCCAGTGTAGACTGATCCACCCCTAGTTTTTACACAAAAACAACGTATTGGACTTGTTTTCCTTCCCTTCCTCTCTGCCATACATACTTAGAAGTCAGAGAAAGAAATCAATTGAAGAACAGCAGCTCCAATTACAGCCTGTTTCCTGACTTGCTCCAGGGTAATACTCACACTGAGACAGATGGTAAATCTGTAGTTTATCCACTGTCTTTAAAGAATCAGTCTTTTCTGACATTTAGACTAAATTTAAACTGCAGTTCAGGGCAGTTTGATGCCGGTAGCTGGTTATCTGTCTTTTAAGTCTATGGTGTGATTTTTAACCACTGTGTTGCATTATTACCATTTTGCATCTCGTGGCATGGAGTTAATTTTATATTATCCAGACTACTCAGGGAGAAACGGAGGAGAGCATGGTATAGCATAAAGCAAAGCAAAAAGACATTTCTACATTAGGCTATAAGCATGTATTTGAAGAAGAGAAGAGACACATCAGGGATTTTGACCTACATTTAGGCTCCAGCAGGGGCTGATACACTCATAAAACCTCTTGCAACGTGGTGCTGAAGGACTGATTTTGGGGAGGACCTAGGTAACTAATCAGAGATCACTACTAGTCAAATGTTTTCCTTTCTCTTTCCATAACCAGTTACAGAATCCTCACTGCTTACATTTCTCTTTCCCTAGTATCTCAAGCCCTGATTCAATACGGCAGGGGCTCCAGAGAGCTCCAGATTTGGCCTGTGTCTGTCCCTAGTCCCATACTTCATATCTGTCAGGCAAAGGGGATCCATCTAGGGTGATGTCAGAACTGGCATTTTTATTCAATATTGGTCATTTTTCCCAATCTTGTTGGCAGCCTGGGGCAGAAAAATGTTGTACATCATAATTTGCCCCCCAGGAAGGTTTCAAGCTTTTCAACATATGCCCTGGATCTTTACTGGTGACTTTGAGATGTACCAGCAAATCTTATAAAACATTCAACAACTTATATAAGTCTGGGACCAGCCTGACTTATAGCAACATAAAGATGTGATGCTGACTAAATGTATTTTTCAGAGGAGGATGAATAACAGTCCTGTGACTATGTGTTTGCATTAAAATTCAACTAGTAGCTTTAATACTGCTAACTTTCAACTAATATTCAAATAATTACATTTTAATTGTGCTTGTGTTAATTAAAAAAGAAATTGCATAGTTTATATGCAAGTACTTTCAAAGCTATTTTTGCCTTTCTCCCAAGGTGAATATTTGGAGCCAGTGAGTTTGCATTTACAGAACTGATCTATGCAGTGACAATTAATCCAAGTTTTTTAGATGATGAGCAATTGAATGGAAGAATCTGTCATTGGTGAACCTATACAGTTAAAAAAATAGAACCCCTCCCTCACCAAATCTAACATAATTAAAGCATGATTAAATTAGTAAGAATCTTGATTAACATACTCCATAATAAGAAAATGATTCATTTGCAGAACAAGTTCTTCATTATAGATTATTTCTTCAGCTACAGTATTTTCTGCCTACGTGACAGCTAGTTTTGTTTAGAATGCCATGTCCCCACCATACAGAATAGTGTTATGCAAAGAGAAATACTAACTGCTAGTTCTGATGAGATGATATTTTCTAAGAGTAAAAAAAAATAAATATCTCAGATTACACAACAATATTTTTTTTTTTTGCTTATTCAACTTTATTGTTACCTATGTCATGGTCTCCAATTACTACTTTTCTTTAATTAGCAAGCTACAGTACAATTATCTCAAGTACTTTTTACTAAAACACGTGAAAATGATACAAATTAAAAGTACATTAGATGAGGGGGTGGTTTACTAGCCATAAACACATGGATTATTCAAAATTTAGCTCTAAATGTTTGTCATTTTATTTGTTTCCATATCCTTTATTACTATGCTTTGGAAGGTAGTTTTGGCACCTCTGGCTGTTTGTTTTTATCAAATGATGATTCATAATTTGTTAAATCATGATTCATAACCCTAGAAAGATTCAGACCTTTATATAAGCATCCCAGATTTACCAGTGCATTTAACACTAATACAAACTATAGACACAATATTCCCTTTCTTCAGTGGAGACTTCTCTCCCTTCACTACTGCGTTTTCTCTCTAGTGGGAATTGGCTGTCTGCAACCCTTAGCCTTTTGAATGAGAGCTACAGGGAGAGAGACCTCACAGGTAGCTTCTCTCTCTTTTTTTTCAGCTACTTATATTTCTTGCAGAAGCTTTTCTAGCTCTTTGTTATCTAAATCTCTTGGATGTTCAATCACTCAGTTTTACTAGGATTTCATCTCTGACTGCAAATGAGAAAACTAGGTCAATTTTTTAAAAATAGTGGAAATACCTAAATTTTTCTTGATTGCATCAAATGTTATTTGTTTAAAAAAAACCAAATCTATTTGGGCCTTTTGTGAAGACCAAATGAGAAATGCAGGGAACAGCTTGTCCTCAGAGATGGTTCACTGTAAATTGAATGGGAACTAAGAACCTGGCTGTCATGAAAGTTACTGTGTTCGTGCAGTCTGATAATGGCCACAGACCTAAGAAGAGGCTTTTTATAGATTAAGGGAAAGAAAAGAAATGTCCCTGTCCTTGATTACTGAAGTCTTCAGAAGCAGTTACAACTCTGGCCACGCTACCAGTAGGGCTCTTCTTGAAGTGCTACACCAGTCTATCAGAAAGGCAGGTGTTAACTGGACTGCAAGAGTAGCAGTGCCTGAGAGAATCTTGATCTGTTCAGGAAATAAAAATAATAATTACCTACTGAACTTCTCTGGGACATGTTAGTCCAGTAGCAGACCTCTGGAATAAGACAGATATACGGTTTGACCAGAAACTACCAGAAAGATTGCATGAAGAATCCATGGCTGAACATAATTAAGTGTCTGGTTTGGTATTGACACTGGAGCATAGTGAAAAGAATATATTATTCCAAAATGTGACTATTGGTGACAAATACATTTTGCTCTCTGCACAGAAGCACACAGAGGAGTTACAGAAAAAAAAATATTTCACAGATCTTGGGGATATTCAGTGAGTATAAGAATAGAAGAATAATATAACAATATTCATTCTTCTATTTTAAGCTTAAATCCTCAAACAATGTTCATAAGAAGATTGCTTATTATTTCTTGAATAAACAATGAAATAAAAATGATATTGAGTCACAGAAGTAAAGGTTGCAACTGCATTATAAAGAGTCTCCAGAAAATAGGTTTACAAGGCTCATCTCAATTCAAAGAAGCTCTTTCATTTATATGAATGTATATGTATCCTCAGCCATTCTCTATGAAGAGATTTGTCAGGTATTAAACTGGTAACAAATGTTACACTTACGTCTTTTTGTTCTCTTCTGCATGTGGATTTGCTTACTGCTCTGTTCTGTCTGTGGGTTCTGTTCCCAAGACTTAGGAGAAATATGCAAATATACAAGAAATTCAGTTAGATTATTGACAAATTTTAAAGATTCACTCTCAACTGGTGATAAAAAATGGAAACATTAGAAATGAGCAGATAGTACACTGTACTCCATTATTCTTGCAGAGTATATACATATATATAAAAAAATCTGTCTCCATATTGAAAAGAAACCTGTCACACCTAACTCAAATATCCTCTCTTTTAAGGGATATGTCATTTGTTACAGCAGAAGCAGTGGTAGGTGGAATTGGGAAGCTGTGTTTGAGAAACAGACTAGCTTTTGTTTTCAAAGGTAAATTTTATTTGAAAATCATTAGGTGGATAACAATTTTCTTCCAGATTCAGTCCATTATTTTATGCTACCAATGAAGTACAAGATAAAGTAGCTTAATTTCAATAACTTAACTTATTAACTTTATCTAAAATAATTCAACATGTTCCTTGCGCCACTTTAATTGATATACTTCAATTGATAGAACTTTGTAGTTTTAACTAATTTTAAAATCATTAAGTCCATGATTTTTTTTTGTTTAACTTGGCTTTGTTTTTCAGTGATGGGAATGGAATAGTGCAACTATCTTTATGTTAAAATGAAGCAAAATATTCTACAGAACAGCTACAGTTTAAGTAAGTAGGAAACAATCTTCAATAAATGTTCCTTTTTGTACAAATGCTCATTGTCTAAATAAGCAGTTAGGCAGCTAAAACAGATTTCAACATGATTTGGGTTAGTAGTCTGAATGGAGATGCAAGTAAGGTGGAGAATGTGTCCATCTCAAAGTCCACACTGAGGTATTAACCTTTATCCTCCCCATGACCCACAGGCTTAGGGCTTCAGCATTTTACTTCATCAGGGGATCTGTGTCTGATGCAATGCTTGGTGCCAATGGATATTCCCTTCAGCTGCTCATTACAGGTGCTAGGATGGATGAAGTTACCTTTCTGGGTAATTTAAGACAAGAACAGTGTTTACTAGAAAAATCATTTCCCATGCATTTTAGGTGTTGAGTCACTCATTGAAGTAAGCCTAAATTAATAAACTCTGACAAAACTGTGAAGAGGTAGTAGAAGGGATTTCAGCTCATCAGAACTGTGGATCTGAAAACTGCCAACTTTACCACGCAGACTTGAAGTCTGGCCCTGAATTATGAAATACTGACTCCCTCAGAAACTGCACAATTTTTTCCTTCCCTTCCACTAAAGCTGAAACAGAAAGCAATTGTACCACTACTGGTATCCAGTCTTTTCAAATTCTTGCTCATAACCAGAAGATTGTTTGGTTTTTATCAGCTACCTGACTTAAATGGAGAAGGAGTTTTAACCACTGTGGTCAGTGTTCTCCCTCTCCTGCCCTGTGAAATAAAAGCAACTGGTGGATACACATAGTATTGTAAGACATTAACTAGCTTTTCTTCAAAGTAATTTCAGGTTTTTGAGACTAAGCCTAAATAGCACTGAGCTAAGTTAAAAAGACTGAAGTTTTCCACTAGCAATGGCTGTGCAGTAGAAACTTAAGGGACCTGGGCTTGTATATCTGAGTTAAAAATTAGACTTAAGACTTAGGACCTCACTGCAATTTTTCAACACAGCCTCAGCAGGAGCAGTTCCAACAAAGACCAAGTAATTATGTCCTTTGGGGTCTCATCTCTTACAGAGGTCAAAATCAAGTTTGGTCTCCCCAAGCTTTTACCACAAGCATTAGTCATGCTTTTAATTTTTTTCCTAAAAAAACAGGTCTTGCTAGTATGCAAACTCTCATTCCTTTAAAAATAGAAGGTCATTTAATATTTTTCCTGAAAGCTTAAAAAATGGCCTCAATAGAAAAAATGGAAATAAGTAATTTTAAATGTTGAGCCAGGCATGTGATTTTCTACAACTGAAATGTGCTATGCCAGTGCTATGAAATGCCACAGGGTGGGTTGGTGGGGGAGGACATAGCACAGAAGGGACTTTAATCTGCTCATAGTTTCTACTATCAAAACTGAGGTTAGAGGAACAAAACGTTATAAATGAGAGTGCCACTGAAACACCCAATGAAGCAGAAAGTGCCAAGTGAATGACAACAGCATTACTCTATGAATAAAACAGCACATAACATGCTGGGACACAGAAAAGCTATAAAATCCAGCCTTTCACTTCACATTGCAAATGTGAAGCTGGTGGCTTGGAATCTGCTACTAACTCTGTGACACAAAATGCTAGTAATTAATGAATATTTGTAACAAAAGTGATTATTAGATAAGTACAACATTGTATCTTCAAATTAAAAGCGTATTTTTAAAATCCTCTCATAGTATTTATGACGCACAGAAGGCATTCAAATACTGGCTGTCATCTGTTCTTTCCAGGGATCAGGTTACCATTCAAGTATCCTTTTCAAAGCTGATTTAACAAATTGTACTAAATTACATTTTAATAGTCACCTCTACTTTAATCTTGTTTTACTAAGTAGGCTTTGTTTGGATTTAAAGTTAAAACTTCAGTTCAAGCACTTGTAAAATATTTTACAACCAGTGTACTTCTCTATTGACAGTTTTAAAATTACAGTCTTTGTGGTACAATGCAAAGTGTTTCTGTTTACAGGATAAAATATTCTGAATGCAGCAGAATAGAAAACATATTGTCTATAGAAAAGTAATATCCAATATATTTTGCATTATAGAATGAATACAGAAAGGGCAACTGGCAGAGTAAGAAACATCTCTTATGACACAATACAAGTTTTCCAAAGTAAAATTTGTTCAATTTTCTATTATCTGAGTTCTTCTGTGGTTGTAGACGTTCTCTATCCTTTCATTTTAGTTATTCACAAGAAACAGTCATGTATTTAGTCCAGTTACTTTATTGTCTTGCTTCTGTCATGAAAAGCAGGCTCATCTGAAGTGAACCTTTGTGAGTCTTGCCAAAAGCTGTTTCATGAACTTGGAAATAATACAGAAACCTTACTTGACCTGTCTGTTTTGAATTATTTCTGATTTAAAAGATAAAGTGTAACTAGCTCTATGCTTACTATAAGTATGCCATAGTAAATCACACAGATAAAGGCCATTATTCCATGGAAGGTCCACGTGCTATCTCAGCATGTTTCAAAACAGAAACAGCTGAAAGGTATACAAAAGTTATGGAGTAAATATTGTAAATGGATCTTAGGGACACATTTACTGTATATTCGAAGCACTTGAATTTGAAGCTAAAGAATAATTTTTTAATTGCATGCCAGTAATGAAGGCCTTCTCTTCCTCTGTTCTCCAGAGGGGACACAAACCCACCAGGTATTGGGTGTCCTCAATTTAGGGAAGCGTTAAGGAAGGGCTCAGAATCATGTAGACTTTATTTGCTTACAGTGTGAGGTACTGATTCCAGCAGTGTCTTTGTTCTACAGGCTCCTGTAATGTCTTTTAATTCTTATTCCAACTTTGTAACATAGAAACAGTCAAATAAAAACCTTGCCATTAATTTTTCTCATAGCGGGGAATATGGTCTAGATAAATAGATTAACACACATTAAAAGCTGCTGTGTAGCACAGTGGTGCTGAAGGATCAAAACAGACCACTTTTTGCAGTGCTCTTGGCAGTACTAAGTAATAGCTTCTTATTTAGAGACCTTAATAAAGAGTCCTGGAACAGCTGGATCCTGAAGTGCAGACATAATGCAATTTTCCAAAAATATTAACAGAGTGATATATTAAAGAATTAGGAAAAGAACATGTTCTGTGCTCCTGATGTCTTCCGAATGTTTGCTTTTCACATTCTATGACCTAGAAAAGCACCTGAACATAGTTTAGAAAATATCTGTAAATAAAAGCTCCCAAAGCCAATTCCATATACGTGTCTGTATTCAAACATGCAAGACAAGTGTCAAATATAATATATGAAATAAATTTAAAAAAGAAATAAAAGCTCAAATCTTAGCCAAAAATTGCAGAAGTTGATAAAAGGAAGTGTGGTATAGACAGTTTGTTGATTGTTCTGGAAATGCTAAGGCATGATTTGATTTTTAAAAGCTTGAGAAAAACTGGTTTTGAGGGCTTTATCTTATCAGGCAAAACTGTGAACTCCAAATTTTTGAAAAAGGCATTTGCCCAGAGTCAAATAAAAGCCATGCCCTTCCCACTTTTCAAGGCAGATATTTATCTGTTTTACTGCGTTAATTGCATATATATCCTGAACAAAAATGTAATTCCTTTTGAAACAAATGTTAAGTTAACATGTTACAAGTTAAAACAAAGTAGCTCAAAAGTTTCAGTCAAACAACTTTAGTCCTTGATACCAATTGCAATTACTCTTCCTACTACAGTTCATTTTTTATGTATTAGAGATTAGAGGCATATGGTGAGGAATTGTGTTTAGGCATAATTGAAGATTCCTGAACAGAAGGAACCCAAAAGCTGTCTCCAAAGAATCAGCAGATGTCATCCAGAGGGACCTGGACAGGCTGGAGAAGTGGGCCCCTGTGAACCACATGAGGTTCAACAAGGCCGAGTGCCTTCCTACGTCTGGGTCAGGACAATACAATTTTTTTTTTCAATATAGGATGAGGGGTTATGTGATTGAGAGCAGCCCTGTGGAGAGGAACTTGGGGGTGCTGATTGATGAGAAGCTTGACATGACCTGGTAATGTGCACTCGCAGCGCAGAAGGCCAACCGTATCTTGGGGTGTATCAAAAGAATCGTGGCCAGCAGGTTGAAGGAGGTGATTCTAGCCCTCTACTTTGTTCTTGTGAGACCCTGCCTGGAGTATTGTGTCCAGTTCTGGAATTCTCAACATAAGACGGATATGGAACTCTTGGAATGGGTTCAGAGGAGGGCCACGAAGATGATGAGAGGTCTGCAGCATCTCTGCTATAAGTGCAGGCTGAGAGATTTGGGGCTGTTCACCCAGAAGAAGAGAAGGCTTCAGTAAGAACTTACAGCGACCTTCCAGTTCCTGAAGGGGTCAGATAAGAAAGCTGTGGAGGGACTTTTTAGAGGGCATGTAGTGATAGGATGAGGGGGAATAGCTGTAAATTAGACTCAGAATTACCTAGGTGCCATGTTTTCTACAGTACTGTTGTAGTAATTAGTGAAACTTGATCAAAGAGTTTAGAAACTCTTTTGAAATCTTGCAGTCTTCAGGGAAATGGGACGTCCTTTGGGCTAATTTCTTCAGTTCAGGCAGGCTGAACAAACAACATTATCAAAGCAGCTTTGACAGGAACTCTGTGTCTGACTGAAATGGGCACTCAGGGCACTTGGCACTTCCACTTGGCCTTATTGTTTGCATTCTGACTGGCATCAGGCTCTAGGAATGCACTGGGCTTTTTCCCCTCAGAAAAAACGTAATCTAACTCAAAACGATGCTACAGTGCACCTTAAATCCTGTCTCTCAGAACAAAAGATGCTCTGGTGTTACAGCATGTTTACTACATCTTTGGAAAACTAACTTCAGTGTCTTACTGTCTCAAACCAAGAATGAGTTATTAAATAATTCCCCACAAAAGTTTATGAAGGCTTTTTCAATCCACCATCTAATTAGCTCTGGAAAAATTCACAGTGCAGTAGTGTATGCAGTTGTTGGAGTGAAAGGTAAGAATAACATACTGTCTATGATGACAAAAAAAAGGTTTGTAAATTTTATCTATCAACATGTTATGCTAACACCTAATGCCACAAAATTCATCCTTCAACACATACAACAGAGAGTAGTATTCAATGATGATAGAGCAGACTGGAGAGCATAGGAAAGAAAAGCCTTTAGGGAAACAAGGAAGGTGAGTGAAGGAAGACAATTTTAATCAAAAAACAGTGAAAATAGAGCATATGTGAGAAATAACAAAATAAGTGAAGGGTGTGATCAAAACAAGGTAGTAAGTGTCAGAATGAGGCAGAAAGAAGAATGTGTTCTGTGAGGCAGCCTGCCCTCACAACCATGTGGAGGCAGTTCTGGCCTTGTGAGCAAATTTTTTAAGCATGCAACTGCATTCCACATGAATTTGTCTTGTTTTGGCAGAAGTTAGATGAGGGATCAAAGCAAACCACTTGGGTGTCTCTAAACTACAAAGCCACTTCAGAAGGAACTGCAGATGTAACTGAAAGATGGGAATCCCACTGGAAATGTTAGGGTGGTGATAAGCAGTAACAAGCATCATCAGCATGCTCATCATGCGTGCAGGCTACAGGTGGAGAAGAGATACCAGAGCAGGGCATAATGGCAGGAGCTTCCACTGGCTGTCAGCAGCAGCAGCACGGTATTGGTTACCACCAGCCAAGGGCAGCTGACCAGGACTGCCTGAAGGAAAAGAGAGCTGGCCCTTGAGGTGAGTGGGACGCAGTGGTAAATGGCATCCAATTTATCCAAGCTTATCTTGCTGGATGCCACAGCCACCGGTAAAATGAATGCTTGGATTAGTGCCCTATAGCATAAAGGGACAGTGTCTGAGGCTATACAAGCTATAGTGACAAATATTGATTTCTTTGTTTGGGTCATGAATGTTTCTTCCTCAGCTTTTCCTTAGAGTATTAGCTATTTTCTGGAGAACTGCTGGTCGGCTCTTTGCACAAGATGGCTATACAGAATCACAGAATCACTAGGTTGGAAAAGACCCACAGCATCATTGAGTCCAACCATTCCCATCAATCACTAAACCATGCCCCTTTGCACCTCGTCCACCCGTGCCTTAAACACCTCCAGGGAAGGTGAATCAACCACCTCCCTGGGCAGCCTGTTCCAGCGCCCAATTAACCTTTCTGTGAAAGTTTTTTTTCTGATATCAGCCTGAACCTCTCCTGGTGGAGCTGGAGGCCATTCCCTCTTTTCCTGTCCCCTATCACTTGGGAGAAGAGGCCAGCACCCTCCTCTCTACAACCTCCTTTCAGGTAGTTGTAGAGAGCAATAACAAGTGATAGTGCTGCTCAGTTAGTTATTTGCAACAAGAGGCATGCAAACAGATGACCTAAATAACACCACCAGTGACAAATTGAACAAGATGAAGGTGTTAGGCAATAAGGTCATTACATTCCTTTCTCTCTCAGATTTATAACAGAAGACAATTGAGATGAAATGGAGCAAGCAGAGTGCAACTATACTCTCCATATATAGTGCTTTTCGGCAGCTTACAGGGACCTCAGCAAAATGTGCCTGTAAAAGACACCATTAAGATGACTGCTGCAGAAAATGCAAAAGTGCTAGGGGGGGTTTATGTTTGCTTCATGCATTTGACAACACAAGCTCAGGAGAGCAATTTAAAAATAGCAGAGACGGACTTGTGTTCATGACATTATGGATCAGTGTCAAGCAGTATCAGTCAGTTACAGATAGTTACAGATGAAAGAAAGTCCATGTATGCTTCGTTTCCTCTCAAAGTATAACACTTGCATCAATAGAAGGCGAACCAACATGCTACTGATACCTTATAATTTCTTTGCAGTATACATATACCATTAAAGCCTTATCCCAAATGAAGAGGTCTCCAGCTCTTGAGGGGAACACGTAGCTTAAACTCTGCCTTCATGCAATTAAATAAATTTGTCTTTGGTGAGCAGAAATAACTCCCAAGTCTGCTGGCATTATAATTCATGTGTGATTTTAGTGCCTTCTGAAGTTACTCTCCCAAGGTCTTTTCATCTCCAACTGCTTATCTTCACACTGAAAAATCAACAGTCCTGAATTACAGAACTCGTACCATGTCTGACAATTCCTGAAGAGTCTAAGACTAAATTTGTTTTGTAATACTTGTTTGACAGAAGTCTGCACAGTTATTAGATTTGCAGTCATATGTTCTAAATCACCAACACTTAGCAGTGCTGCTAAGTTACCAGTTGTCTTCCTGGACTCCACTGAAACAGGAAATTGAACAAGAGATTAATTGGTAAGTTAATGCAGCAACAGAAGTTAAGAATCCCCTCAAAGGTTAAAGATCTGCTCTTATGCTTTCATCTCTATCTCAAAGAACAATTATAAGCAGTTTTCCTACTTGTTAATTTACAGCAATTAATAACTAGATGACTTTATAGTTTCACTTCAATAAGACTGTGGAAACAGGTCAATGAATCATGTCTTTTATTTTCCTGCTTAGTCTTGTTCCGGATTCTGTTCTGTGTGTATGAATGATTAGCAGCAGGTGTAAAATAGTGCCCCAAAGGTTGCTGCTGCCAAGTTCCACTCACCCCTCAATCCTCCTGACAACAGTTCATTAATTCCCCAAGATTTCAGACCTGAGTCCTGACATGCAAGTTAAAGGTACATCAGATCTGTTTCCATTAAGAGAACTTACATGACCGTCAGTCAGTAATTCAAATCTTTAGCAGCTTTTCCAGCTACCCAGGATGTTTTGTCATAAAAGATGACTAAAGAAAGAATCAGTTACCACTGGCCTTTTCTTTTTCTTTTAAAAAAGCAACATGCATATCTTTTTTTTACTATAATATAATATGGGAAAATACTGAGGATTGCAGTAGGGCAGCATTTTGAGATCCTGTGACACAAACATGGTAAATTTATGTCACCAATGCAAGCTGTAATCTGCTTTGCAAATGAGTAACTGTACCTCCCCTGATATTATATTAGAAAATAATTTAATTATTAAAATGATCAAATGTGTCTTAAAACATGAAAAATAGTAGAATTATATTTGATAGAAAAAGAAGTAGAAGAAATGGAGTGAAAGGAGGAAATTAAGAATGTTGTTAACAGAATGCAGCACTTGCTCAGCCAGAGCTTGCATTCAGTTTAATATAGTAAAACTGCGCTTGCTTCACTCAGGAAGCGTCCAGTGTCCAACTCCTGCAGCTATTTCACTTAGATCAGACCTTTGAAACTGTGCTGGTTTTAGACACAGCAACTAGGTCGTGTTCAGCATTGCAACTGAGACTGATGCGAGTCCAAGGAAGACATTAGCATACAGCAGTATCTGAGCATCATTGTAACTACAGCATCTGAGATTGCTCTTTCTTAAAGACAGCTTGACCTTACAGTTGTTTCCAGAATAAGAAAAAAAAAAGTAATTCTGTAGATGGGCCTCTCAATCTCTGAGAAAAAAAATGTATTTATACTTCCTCTAAGTCAGTCTTGTATTCTAAGGCATAGTAGGTCATCAAGGACAGGTGCTGAATATCTATTAAAAATGCAGATCACGTCCAGGATTCTTTAGGCAATCGAACAATTTAGCCACGTATGGTAGCAGGGGCACAAAAAGGAGCATATTGCAATGCTGCTATTTGTATTCAGGTGCCTTGACCATCTTGATCATGTATCAACTTCCAGTGACATATGCAGTGATGTGAGAAGAATAAACATCAGCTGAGGAGTGTGCACTTTTGGAAAGGTTATTTTAACAGTAATTATTGCTACAGCATATGAAATAGAACTCTCTCCTTATCGTCAGATGCCAGACTAGGTTATTAGTATCATCATAGTGTCTGTCAAGAGGATTGCATAGCAGATGTTGTACAGTGAGCAAAAGGCTTTACAGACAGTAGCCTCCCCTCCCTTTCCCTAATATATGTCTTTTCAGGCATTCTAGATAGTTCAGCTGCTGGTGACAAAGATTGCCTGAAGCAACATAGATGAGCACAAACTGGGAGTACCTCATATTTGCAGTGCTTTTCTTCAATGTCTAGGTTCTATACAGCAACACTTCTAAACAATGAGACTAAATATTCCCATGTGACAGCATTTGTTATTTTGATTTATAAACAGATTAGAATTGTAGGAATAGGTATTTCTCATATACGTGTAGAAGTTAACATCACAAAAACTTTAATAGCCAGTTTCTTTGTAAGTGTAAACCGTTTCCTTATTTGGGTAGTAGGATTTCTTATTGTCTGTATTTAAACTTGTAGCAATTGTACTAACTTCTAATATCACTTGGGTAGCTGCAACTTTCTTACTTTCTTATTTTCTTTTTTACTTTTGAACCAGCAAAACTATTGTACGTAAGTGCAGACTAAGCTTTAGTGACATTTATTACTGATAATGAGGTAAAATCAGCCTAAAAGTTACCAGATTGTGAAGCAGAATGAAAAAGTGATGAAGCATCAAGTGGAGCTACCACTTCAAATCTTTTAATTACTTGCATACCATGAGCAAAAAACCTTTTCAGGGATCTCATAACAGTGGTCAACAATCACTTTTTGTTGAGATCTGCCAAAGGAAACAAGCCTCTTTGTCATGCTGTATCTAGAGCAATGATCTCTTTCCATAAGATCTTCCTGGGAGACTGCTGAAACGACAGTTTTAATATCAACACATTCATCTAGGAGTGTTTTACTTATACTGATTCAGAGTGGGTAAAAGAGAAGATGTGCAACAGCACACAGAGGAGGAAGAAAACACTTCACTAGAAAGAATATAACTTACAACTGCTATTTAGTTTCATGCTCAAAGCCTGTAATCTCTTCAAACAGTCGATCACAATCTGATAAACTATCAAAATCAGAGAAGCTGAAAAATGTCTCATCTGGAAAATATGCAAAAGAGCATCACTATTTCATTCCTTACTAGGAATGCTCTAGTTTTAAAGTCTGACTAAAATATTAAGTCCAGAAAAAACAGTTCGGTTATCCGCTTTAACAGGATATAGACCAGACCACACAAACTCATCCCAGAATTTCTTTGATGAATACACAAATGTCTATGGAGACAAGAAGGCACAGAAACATCTTATGTTCAGTTAATTATGCACTAAGCTTGTTGACAAAGAGGAAGCTTGAACCTTTCCCTTCTATGAGGGGAGATAATGGTTGTGCTGTGCAATATCTTATTTGTGTCCACTTGTGTGGGTAAGTGAATATCTTGTCACATCTATAACAGACTGCACCATTCTCTCCGCTGTCTTCAGCATAGAAAACCAAAAGTAACAAGAAGGAATTTGACGTTACTAAAAGCACAGTGTGATAGACATCCTATAAAAACCCAGATTATTTTGGGCTTGAGTACCACAGCAATAGTAAGAAGTTTGAGTCACTTGACATTCCAAACCAAGTGTCGATTGAGAAATGGAAAGAAAAAACCAAAAGGAATTCTGAAGGTGCCAATTATATTCTGCCTCCTACTTCAGCTATAAACAAAATACTAGGGCAGAATTATGGTTTCCAAATAACTTGAGAACTTATTGAGAATAGAGATCTTATCTCCAAAAGTAGTGACTAAACATTAATTCTTGATGAGAAAAAGCCAGATTTTAAGCTATAATGATCAATACTGCGTACTTACTGAGAATTAATGGCTAGCACAGGACAATTTTTTTTTGTTAATACAGTTTCAGCTGATCTAATGAGAACTTTTACAGAGGATTAGTGAGTCATGAAAAGACTTGCTTACTTGCTTGGACAGTCTTTCCAAGTTTCTCTCCCCTTCAGACGGTCTGTGCTACCATCTCACATTGGAGGTATGTGACCTATATGGTTCCCTTTTTATCCTTACCTGCTGCACAAATGACTGCACTTCTACACATGCTTAATTCTTGTCAGATTCATTGGTTATATGACTTCATCTAAACTAAAATTTCAGCCTCACTGAATTTTCCCTTCCACATAGCTGTTCATATTTGCTTTTTTTTTGTATTCTTCCAGTTCACAATTAGTACCGTCCATAACAGCTGTTTTTAATAAGAAAATAGATAATTTTCTAAGTGTAGATTTCCATTTGTTTGAAAAGGAGTACCTCTCATATTCTGAGCCTATGACTAATGAACAGGATCAGGCACTTTAAATAACATACTCTAATTTGTGTGAAGAAATTGCACAAGGAATTGAAAAAAAATATGTGTAGTATGTGTTGAGAGATATTAACATACTATGAATAAGTACAAGACAATTGGTCATTTTTTCCTGTATTCCCTTTTTGCTCTTGAGCTGCTGCTGAAGCAGTTTGAAACACAAAGAATATTGTGAAACTGGAGTTTAATTAAGGTTACAGTTCAGAAAAATGGAAGATGACTACATGAAATGCAGAATACTCCTTGGAGGAACAGCTTTAAGTAAATATGGAACTGTTGGTTTAAGTTTCATATTATAAATGCCAGCAGCAAAACTAGCAGCAACTCACTTTAAACAGTCCAGAAAGATTCTTTCATTTCCTGAGGTATAGTCAGAAGTTAAGGAGGAATGCTTCCAAAACTTTATGGCTCTACATGATGGAAGTTTATAATATTACTTAGCATTCTGCTAAGTAGAAGTGTCAATTGACATTCACTTCCTTGCTGGAAAATAGTTCACAACAGAATGACCAAGTATTATAACACAATAGAGAATATTAAACAGAGTCTTTATTGGAATGGGAAGATGTTTGAGATTCCACAGGCTATTCTCGTCTTCAGCTCAAAAGGTTGTGAGCAAAGAGCAGGTTCTTAAAAATAAGTATGTACTGTTAGGTTATTACATTGAATTAGGAATCCTGAAAGAGACAATTAAATTTCCACTTGCACAATATTGTGCTCATGTCACTTGAAATGCCACAAACAGGTAAGATTTTAAAATGTGAGAAATCAAATTATTTTCATTAGTTATAAAGTTATTGTAACTTCTAGCTTCCTCATTCTAAGGAATTTAGATGAAGCTGCATATTAGGAACTCCTCAGCTATTTTAGAACAGTATCATTATTACTGTCAGGTATATTTTCTGGCATTAGGTTAGCTATTATGGTGGGAGAACTAAAGTATTTCCATGCTCTGAAAAAACATGGATTTCCTAGATTCACTGTTATTCAGTAAAAGTTGCACACTTCTGAAGTTGCATAGAGGAATGCAAATATGCAATTTCACGTTATGCCTTAGACATCAGAAGCATTTAATTTTCATCTGACTTCAGTGTCCTATTGTAGTGGGTCTAGCTTATCTTTCTGGTAACTAAGGTCGTAACTAAAGAAGTATTCTATCTCATTTCTTTACATAAGCAGAGATATGAAAAGGCAGCTTGGAAATCGAGAGTTCACTCTCGCTTCTGGGAGAGTTGGAGCGGAGATTTTTCTGTAACTGCACTGCGGTTCGAGTGGGTCAGGACATCAGATCTGCTGGTAAGGGGGAAGTGAGAACTTGTTGTTTTACTCTTTTGTCATATATATAGATATTCATCTATATAAACTGTTTTAGTCTTGCTAGAATTTGGGTTCATGGTTTTTTCTTTCTTTTTCCCCTCTCTTTCTTTCCTTCCCCCACCTTGTGGTCAGGACGGGTCCTGGGGCCTCTGTCCCGGGTCCTTTTTGAAACTGGTGTTAGGCCAATTTCAACCGATCACACCTATATACCTCCTCATCATCCCAAACTCTGTAATTTTCTAAGCTACATTTCTCCTAGAAAAACATAGAAGACAAGAAGCCAGTTGTGGTTTTGTTTTTTTTTTTAAACTAGGCCCAGAAATATATGAAAATTCATCCAGAAGATGAGAATTACTTAATACAACAAAATATCAAGCAGAGGCAACTGCTGGAACAACCTCTTCTCATCAGAATGTCTTTTCACCACCAAAAAAAAAAGGCTCTTTGTGTAAATATGCAGTTACAACTAAACCCTGTTTAAAGATAATTGCAGCCTGGCTGACTTTAAGCATTGAGTTGCTTGTATCTTCAATGCTTGCTGAGCAGAAGCAAACCATTATTTCCCAGTTATAGAAGAATATCTTCATGTATGAAAAATGATCACCGGTGTGCAGAATATCTAAATGCTCAGGGTGCATAATGGCATATTCTCACCTCTTTTTTCCCTAGAGACTTGCATTCACCAGCTGCAATGTGCCAATGATGTATGGGGTGCGTTTGTCAGTAGCCTCACCCCTTCTGCACTGGTGCATGTGGGAGGGACTTGTAATACCCAGTAGGGCATGGATTATTTCAAATTCCTACCTGTGTCCCTTTCAAATGTGCCATCATACACCACATGTGTATTTTGAAGTGGTGAAATGCAGGAATGGCTTTTTCTTTCCCTAAAAACTTAGTTTCCTCCATGTTTTAAGAATGGAAATGGACGTGAGAGCAAGCAGTGTGAAAACTTGTGACTCTAACTGAAATTGAGCTGCAATGATTTAGATTGTAGGTGTTTGCTACATAGCATGACCTTTACCTTCATATTTTCTTTCAAGGTATTTATAGCATATTTCTGCCACAGCACACATCTGAGGTCTGTAGGCACTCAAGTGAGTCTGTTAGTACTATTAAGTCTCGACGAGTAAAAGAAACACTGTATTTCATTTTTACTGTCCAGAATAACTTCAGTGACTTCCCCTTCTTTGACTTTAATGTTTTCAGATTTATTTCTTCAACTCACCTTGCTAAAGGGTGAAGTAAAATTCATTATGAGTTACAGCATGTAATTTATGTTTCAGCCAGTTGGTAGCCTTGGGCAGAACAAGGTATCAGAGGCAGTGTTTAACACTTAGTAGAAGTTCATGTTCATCAAAAGGTGTGGATGGGTGTACATGCACTACTTTTCATAACAACTATGACAACTTCAGGATTTCTGAAGTGGAAAAAGACGTTTAGGGAAAATATTGCATACATCTCCTACACAGTTTTTTCCCCCGCTGTATCAAGTCGCACACCAGGAGTGTGGGTAATTTTAAGTTAATAGTTATTATTGTACAAGTACCCAAAGATCCCAGTCTAGATCAGGGCCTTTGTCCTCTCTTCAGAGCTGTGCCAGGAAAACACAATTTATTCAGTTGCATTTTACATTCCCATCAAACTAGATAGAGGCAGCAATAGGAAGCCATTAATGCTAATTTGCACAGCAACCTTTCATGGTTCACCCTCACATGGGTGATTACCAGCAGTTACCAAATATCCACTGCTTCAATAAATGTGTTATAATACATCATGCATTACAGAAGATTACTGAACCTTAGCAAGTGCATTCTCAAATAGCCGCTAATGAGTTAGCTCACCATAAATATCTTGGCATTCTAGTTACAAGGTTATACCTAACACCATCACACCAATCTCTGCCTGAAAGTACAAAGCAGATTGCACTGACAAAGCTCCAACAGTAGCATTGGACCTATCATTGTGCAATGTGTGTGTCTATCTAGGCAGATGTAAGTGCACAAAGCAGTTCAACTGCGCACATGTAGTGCGCTGAGCTGAAAGGTCTGTCTCAGCATTGCTACAGTGTCTGACTTCAGTCTCAGTAGAAGACATTTTTTGGCAAAGATTAGAAGCAAACAGCATCCAAGTGAAGATCAAGAACATCCTTTGTCATCTCTATCATTTCTACACAGTCCCCTGCTCTCTTATCTACTAGAAAACAAAAAAAAAACCACTAAGTAAAGATTAGGTGCTTCTAAAATATTATAATTGCTAAACAATTGACCTGATAATGGGAATGAAATACATAAGAGTTCAAGTATTATAAACACAGTGCCAAGAAAGTTTGACCCAGCCTGGGCTGATGTTAATAGATTGACTTAGGTTTTGTGTTATTTAAAGTAAGATATATTACTGCCTGTAAGAGCTTTATCTGCTGTTGTTACAAATGAAATCCAAGATGCCCAAAAGAGAAAGTGACTAGAGAAAAAGCTTCTTATCTCAGCTTGTTTACTCCCTGCAGTAGACAAAAGTTTCTGTACAGTCAGCTTCACACTGAAAAAGGTGTGCTTGTACAGATATACAAACATTATGATAAAATTTCAGCTAGCCTAGCTTAGGCTCTCTATATAACCCCTGCTTTCTTTTTAACTGCCTCCCACTGAATTTAAGACCACGCTATCAAGTAGGCTGTGTGCATAGTTACTTGCTCATGCTCTAGTCCTGAATGCTGAAGTAGGGGCATTAATGCAAATTACTACATATGTGAAGTTACAGCATTACAGCTGTTACTCACTAGGTTTCCATTAGGCACTCTTTCTCCGTATTAAAGGTATGGCTGAACTAGACTCCTCAAGCCAAAAGCTTGCCTGTAAAGGTCCTTGGACAAGCATGTGCAACCAATCAGCTGTCAATAACAGGAAAATTGAACTCAAAATAAAACCTTGAGAAAAAAAGCACAACTTCACTTCACCACACAAATGCCTCCAGAATAACTTACCACAGACACCATTGCACAGTTTTCTGGCTAGAACACATTCCTCTTCCTTTGGGAGTTTTCTTGATGTGACTAGTCAGGCCAGTGGCTTTTCACAAGTTGTCCTTCTCCCCCCAGGTGGACAGAAACCCTTCCACACGCTTCCACTGTCTCCATTTCCAACTCCAATCCTATGCATACAGGTGTCACAAAGCCTGACTTCACACCTGGGGCTCCATTGCTCTACTCATACCTGTCATCTTGCTAGACATTTAGATTTATTCTATTTAGCCCTAATGTTTAAAAAGAAGGTTTTTATTAGTTAAGCCCACACTTTTCAGCCTGAATTCCGTTCACAAATAATTCAAGTAAAAGCTTGGTCCAATTTCATACTGATTTCCCTTGAAATCTGTATTATGCCACTTCATTTCTTGACAATATACCAGGGAAGTTGTCCACTACCTGTGGAAGTGAAGAAGGTCAAGTAACAGTTGTTTCAAACCACAAGGCTTTTCTCAGTAAGACTGCAACCCACACTTGCTCATCGCATAGGAATCTCATTGACTGTCATCTCTGACAGTTAAACTATCAGTAGGTTTGGGCAGATTTATCTAAAATAAAGTGTTTGAATCCTTTCCATCTTAATAAAAATGTTAAGACTTAGAACCACACAAGGGAAAAATACAATGTTAAAGTCATTATTTCTAAAACTAAGGAGCAAGCACAACCGATTCTTGAGGTTTTAACTAAAATCTAACAAAAATTACAAGTATTTCTGGACTGTGAACTCATGAAGAATAAGATCCATAAGCGTCTGCAGTTTGGAATCTCTCAGTCATCAGCTTGGTTTTTTATTTTTAAGAAAAATTAAATTAATTTAGTTATATGTGATTTCTCTAATGTAACTATATTTTTTTATCAAAACATACTTAGTCAAAAGAGTTAAATCACTTTCTTACATCAGTTTCAGAACACATACCTTACTGCTCTGCCACTGTTACATTCATGCACCTACTTATGTCCACACCTGCAAAAATGAGCATTACATTCTCCCAAGAGAGAAAAAGCACAGTTGACTTTCCTATGTCATTAATCCTGGGTATTGCCTAGTTAATGTCTTAAAATTTTTTGAATATGTGTTATTGCTAAGTCATTAACGGCTAATGACTTCTACTGTAGTTCCAAACAGCAGGTGACCTTGGCTGCTCTTCTCAAATGTAAATCCTGACTGTAGGAGGAAGAATAAAAATTGTGAATCACTACTTTTAAAGGAAGAAACTTCTCCAGATGTGACATTTATTGATATAGTTCAGATTCAGAGATAATATTCTACTTATCAACTTACTTTATTAACAATTTTCCATACCAGTCAGTTACTAAGTGAACATATACTATATCATTTGAATGTATGCCTGTATATGTATATTACTGGTGCCATTTTTTCACTCAGTAGAAATCTTCCTACGTTTTGGACTGTCTAACTCAGGCTTTCTTTGCATTCCTTTAATTTTTTTTTCAGTTCTCCCAAAATCTAAGGCCTAGTATTAGATACAGATAATGTTAGTAAGTCACCAACTACTTGATCCTCCATAACCAAAACAGCACTTTACTATGTTTTTGAAAAACTGTTTATTACTAAAAAAAGTAAGCTGTTATTTCACTACAATAAACTTTGGGCAAAGGAGAAGATGCAGAAATGTTGCATCTCTTGATGAGAAGGTATTTAGTAACCTAAAGGGATTTCTTCAGTTTTGCAGAATGACCTAGTTTTTCTACAAAAGTAGAGCATACATATTTAGTATTAGTGAGGACTGAGCAACACAAATCACCTTAAGCAAAGTATTTGAATATTGGTACAAAAGTGCGTATTTTGGAGAAAAAAAATGTTTGCTTAAATATTCAAAGTCATTCATGCATAACAGTTGGAATCTAAACCTTCAAGCAGACATTGCCTGCAGTAAGGTGCTGAACTGCTACACATTTCTAGCACTAGCTTCCTTTTTGTTCTTAACTCTTACAACATTTTACCTACATTTAGCTCCAGCTTTTCAGTGTGCTTCAAGTTGGTTTCCATTTTTCAAGGGAATAAGTTAGTACAGCTAGCACACAAGTTATCCACATAATTAGATAACATTCTTACATATTTTACCACAGAAGAAGGAAATTGTAGGAGCAGAAATGAACATCACAATATCAGCTAGTCTGCCATCCTGCCAGAGATGGAAAACTGTTATTCCTAGTATTTCTTAGGTCTGTTTTTATACTAAACCCTTTGATGGAAATATTATAACCTCATCAGTGCCCAGACAGCGCTAAACTACCTTTTCTGATTTTTTTCTAATGACTTACCTAAGTCTGCTTGCTATTGTTTAACTGCATTGTCCTACCTGCAGCACGTGGGGAGTTTAACTCTGTGTATCAAACCCTTTGATGTAATTGAAGACTTAGATTTAGATCTCCTCAGTTTTCTCATCATTAGATTTGAAATAACTGTATTCCACCTCCAACCTGTCCTCTAACCTGTTTTCTCATCTCTCACTGGCCTCACCACTCCAGACCCTGACATTTGATGTACATCCTTACTGATCTGCAGAATTTGGTGCTGAACAGAGTAGGGGACTCCTATTTCAAGACTCTGATGATGCATCTACTACTGCTGTGTCTCACTTCAACAGCCTGACACCGCTGAGTCATATTTAGTTTGCAATCCTCTATGGTGCTTAAATCTTTCCTGTAATTCTGCTGTCCAAGCATTCCTGTTCTGCTGTTCCTGTAAAGTTGGCATTCATCTCAAGTGAATTATTTGATACATTCCCAAGGGTCTGAGAACCCAATTTTTATTTCCCATGTGCTTAGAACCCTTTAAATTATTATCATGAGCATAGTTAAAACATTATTCCGCCATCCAAACCACTGATGAAAATAGTGAATAATACTAGACTCCATAAAAGGTCTTTGAATAATGTTTATATTTGATGTTAAAGCACTGATTTTCTACTCTAGAGTAGAATTTTCTTACTAATACTCCATTTCCTAATAGTCTCACCTACTGCATATTTTCCTGGGTTTTAGACATGGTGAGGGAGCATAAAAATCTGTAAAAGTCAAATTATTTGACTCCTACTGCTTTTTCCTTCTTCACCCTGTCAGAGAGAAAATGAGATCAGCTTGACATTACTTGTTACATCCATGCTGGTTGTTACTCAACTCCTTATCATGTTCTGTGTGCCTGCGAATTGCTTGTTTGAGTATATTCTGGTATTTTTCCAGGATCTAAGTTGCAAGGACTGCTGTATAATTCTTTGATTGTTGTTTTTCTGTCTTTTCCAAGATATGCTCGAAGTTTAGGGAAAGGGTTTTTTAAAAAAAACCACCAGGTTTCTAGACTCCAAGATCACTACCAGCAGTTATGATGGCTGAAGTAATTTGCCTGTATAACCATGCTTTGTTTTCACCATGTCCAATGAAAATGGGAATATCTGGTGTAAGTCATCTTTAACCCAACCTTTCCCTTTTCCCTTTTATCTTTTTGTGACTATTAATGCAATGTCTTGCTGTCTTTGGTTAATGAAATCTTCAACTTTTTCTTTTTTTCAGCATGGTGTATACATTATATTAGACACATTATTCATTACATAGAAACTGATCTAGTAGATATGTTGAATCATGGAATTGCTTGGTTGGAAAAGACCTTTGAGATCATTGAGTCCAACTGTACCTGTCCATTACAAAATCATATCCCAGAGCACTTAATCTACCCATATTTTAAACACATCCAGGGCTCAGCCACCTCACTGGGCAGCCTGTGCCAGTGCTTGATAACCCTTTCAGAGAAGAAATTATTCCTAATGTCTAATATGAACCTGCTCTGGCACAACATGAGGCCACTCCTTCTTGTCCTATCATCCATCACTTGGGAGAAGAGGCCAACACCCACTTCACTACAACATCCTTTCAGGAAGTTGTAGATGGTGATAAGGTGTCCCCTCAGTCTCCTCTAGGCAAAACAACCCCAGTTCCCTCAGCTGCTCCTCATAAGACTTATTCTTCAGCCCCTTCACCAGCTTTGTTGCTCTCCTTTTGTTGCAATGCCTTCAGTGCCTACAAGATTTGGTGGGGTTTTTTTGTTTTGATTTGTGTTTTTTGAGGTGCATTGTCAGCTCTGACTGTTAGAATCATTCAAACTAAAGAGTTAGATAATTGTTAGCAGCACACATTCCCCTTTGAGAGAGCTATGAAGAATGCTCAAGCTAAATAGAGTTATTACATACAGGAATAAATGTACATGTACATTCATTAATATCTTAATCGTATTTTTTTTAAGCCAAGAATGAAAGACTGCATTTCAGTATAGTGTCCCTCTTAACTCTCTTATACATTTCCTGTATGTAGACCTGCCTGATGCATGCAGTCTTTTCTTAACTCGAAAAATTTGGGAATTTATTAATTTGACAGTATGGTTAGCTAGAGATATAAATAAGGCAGCCATTACTTTGTAAATACTTATTCTAAAGGGAAGACTGCTGATCCTCTTGTACTAAAAGATAGAATTAATGGAAGCATGAGGCATCACAAGAGTTAAAACTGAGTGCAAAGAGGAAACCTCTAAGCTAGTGAGATGGAAACATTAGAAATGCTTTCACTGGCATGATTCTGCTAATACTGTTTTCCAAAAGCAGTTTGAAAGTCAGTAAGAGAATTTCCCATTCTTTTTGCCTTCATTATTTTCCCCCAGTGGCTGATTCACAAGGAGGAGAGGGAGGGACAGGGATGGATGATGGAAATTTCACCTAGTGCAGCCATTCATACTCACTGAACAGCACAAGAGACACACCACCAAATACACATAAGTCCCACCACACCGGCACTGGCCACTGGCCACTAAGTCAAGAGTACAGAATATGGCTCCAGACCAAGTCAGCCAGGCCCCATTAGCTTAGTCATAACAGATACACAATGGAAGTGATAACAATCATGGGGTAGGTTTGTGTGCTTCAAAATGGAGCTGAGGGGAGAAGCTTGTGGGACACATAAGGGAAGGAAGCAAGCTACTAAACACTGTGAAGCACAAACAATCTCAGGCAAAGCTCAGCTACAAACCAGTTGGTCTGATGGACGTTAGCCCAGTTGTTAAGGGCAGAACCTGTTACATTTAATTTCCTTTCATGAGAGATAACAGATAGCTTCTCTGACTTAAAGAACTAGGTATTGTGACAATTAAGATGTGATTAAGCAGATGAAGGAGCAGATCTGAAGAAAAAAATCAATTCTGTATTTCACTTCTCTCTGAGTCAGATAAATTTCTGTGGTAAGAAAGCAATAAGTATGTAGGTAATTATGCTCTAAAAGTCCCCTTAGGCAGATTTTACTATTGTTTTCCTAGTGGTCACATTCACCATATTAATATTTATTAATGTTGTCAACGACCAATTTACCTGTATTTTATTTGCAGAAGACAGACATAGAAGTTTAACTGAGAGATGCTGAAGCAGAAGAAATCACAGAGAAATTTTACAGATAACAAACATCAGCTCTCACTCACTCCAACTTTGATATTTCTATAGCAAGACTTTTGAAATACCAGCTCCAAATTACAGAATGCTCTGCAGTCTTCCTATGTCTGCACAAAAGAAAACAACTTCCCTTTAATATTTACTACAAGCATCTTGTTGTTACTCTGCCTTGAAGCAATTGGTCTCAAAACCACCACGTCTTACTTTGCACAAAGTTCAATCTTACAGATGGATTGCACAGATCTTGTCATGCTATTTGCATTTTTATTGCTACCTTGTGTAACAGAGGAATGAGGCAGAAATGTACATAAAATCTGCCATATTTTCCTGGCTGTGGTTGAGCACTGAATGATGAATCTGGACTCTTCTGAACATCTGATAGTTATGCTGAAGCCCTGTTTGACGGAGCAATAGTCACTGTATATCTCTAGCAATGAATGTAAAATTGGAATTTTAAATGCTATTTCATACATCAAAAGACAGCATCATGTTATCTGCTCCATCCAAAGCTTTAAAAACTCTGTTGAGGAGTTAGGAAATATATTCTATTTAATTTTGTACCTCCTATGATTACACAGCTGTGTGATATACCACTAAAATAACTTTTCAAGGGATAGAAACACTTCACATGTTAAAAATCAGAAAGTGGTGATAAAACTTAAGCATCCAATTTGCTACAGATGTTGGATATTACAGCAACATAAAGCACAACTCTGAGTATATTAAGAGAAATAGGACACATGACAAAAATGCAATTTTTTAGTTTTCTGAACAGCTCTGATTAGCTTTTCTAAAAGGTGAAAAAGCTACATCTATCAGCTTTAGACTTGTATTTTAATCAATCCTAAATATTCTCCCTAGTATCTGCAAACTTTTTTTCAGATCACACTTTAGTCTTCAATAAGTCTTAACTGCTATTATAAGGCAAATGAATAATTTGGAGGGTACATTACATTCCAGTTTCTCCAGTATAATATATCTCCTTACATCTTCCCCTGATACATCAGGTACTATCCACTGTTGCAAACAAGTTATAGGACCTTGGACTCAATCTACCATGAAGGTTCCTAGGTCTTGTTTAAATATTTTAGGATTATCCCCTAAAACTGATTTGAGCAACCAGACAGTCCAACTGCACTCTTGTCAGAGAACATATGCTTATATTCACAGACTGTTGTTGCCAACAACTAGCAATGCCTTCTCTGCATTAGCCTTCTGCATTCAGGAAATGTGGTGCTGAATTTGTGTTTAAATGAAATAAAGGTGTCAAACAAGTATGAAGAATTGGGGTAAACAAACAATGGCTTGATGGTTGAGTTGCTATCTGTAAAGACTCCAGAGTCGAGATATGAGAAGGAGCTCTCCTCTGCTTTGCTTCTCTTTTCTCCTGTGTCATATTTTTGCCTCACCCAGTCTTACTGTGCACTCTGCTCTCTTTCTGTGAGAGGCAGCAATTAGAAGGCTAGGTGGCCACATATACATATCAGAAGATTCAGTTAAGTTTCTAAAAGTGTTTTCTATCAGATTAAAGATATATCTATAATCTGAACACACATTCATTATAGATTGTTTTAATATACAGTATCAGTATGTGTGTTTTACTCCATTACTAAAGGCTGGATGTGGAACACTCATGTAATGGTTTGTGGCAAAATAAACAGTAAGTTACTTAAAAATGGCTTTAAATGATATACGTATTTTCAGTCCTAATTTCCTGGGAATAAATGCAACTTTTACAAATTCCTATTTAAAACTTAAAATAATTTGACTGTTATCTTCTAAAGAATAGTTCAATCTTCTCAGATTTGTGCCTGTGAAAGATGCCAAACTTGGCATATGACAAAATAATTGTTTACTTCATTACAGAAAAGACACAGTAGTAGGGATGTGAAACTACTCCTCCTGTTTATTCCTGTCTATATTCCAGAGACAAACACAACAATAAGTTCCCTGTGAACACAGAATTAAGTAACCCATGTCCAACAATGAGTACAGAAGATAATTTATCAGGATGGAAAAAGTTCAGTCTCAATATACAGTGATAAAACAATCCAGCCACTGCAATAAACACCCCAATGAGAACCTGGAAACCTTTCTTCAAGATAGGAGAGTGAGGAAAACAATACTCCTCATATATCACTGAATGTTGCCAAAATGATGAAATATAGCCAGAAAGGATAGAGGCACCTAGAAGTTAGTCACTACAGTATCTATTGTCTAGGTTCATGATTAGTATGGTGGGGTTTGAAACCTATAGTAGATGCCTAGGTTCACACACAATACCTGATGGTGAGCGGGTGTCTTGTCCAGCAATTGTTATATGTATACACACACACACACACACGCATATGGCATTGTTTAGGGTTTGATAGGAATGGTTGGACTAGATGATCTGGTAGGTCTCTTCCAACCTGGTTATTCTATGATTCTATGATATAGGCATGATGTTGAGCAAATTGTCATCTTCAGAAAAGGAAATCTACAGATTATAGGAAACAGAAATTTTGCACCCTTTCTAACATATCCACAGAGTACTGGAAGGTTGTGTCTGCTTGGGTAACGGTAAGTAAACACAGCAGCAGTATGAGAGCCCATTAGGGAAAGCCTGGCTATTATTCAGACTACTCCCATCTTGCTCCCCAAACCCAGCACTGTTGTACTGGTGCTGCCAGAGATACATCCCTGCTTATGGTTCCAGAGAGCTAGCAACTTCAGCATCACCTTCTGGAGTTGCAGCTGCTAGATTTGAGCTCAGCATCCCATATGCACAGATTATTTTTTTCTCTGGAGGCATTACTTTGCTTTAACAGAGTAATCCAAACTGAAAACCATCTGCCTTTTTTTTGCCTACTCAGATCTCTGAGGTCCTGGAGCTGCCTGCCATTAGCACAGCATTTAACTACCCAAAGAAATGAAAAGACTTATTACCTAGAAACAAAGTTTAAGACAACATAACAGAAAATTGCTGAAGCTTAGTAGTTGGGTCACGTACTAGGGTAAGACCTGGCTTCTGTCTGCAATTCATTTAAAGCCCTTGAGTATCTGGTTGAATGCAGACTGTTTCAAAACCTCAAGAGAATTTGTAATAAAGACTTAGTCTCATTATCAGTGCACTGTGCTGTTTACTTACTCCCACACACAGGTCAAATCCATGGCGAATCAGGTTGCAGAGATCATTTAATTACTCATGAATGCATCCTATTCTCATAAATGACCAATAGTTTCAAGTGTTTATTCAGAAGAGAAGTATTTCAGAAGGTCAGAAGGTATCATTAATTAAAGGCTTAGAAATTGTTTCTCTGTCATTTTTACGTACAAAAGAGTACACCATAATTTTTAGACTTGCCTCAGATTTCATTATTTTTCTGATGAAAAGCTTTATTTTTCCACCAAAAGAATAAATTCCCACTTAAATGATTCCTTAACTAGCATATTCTTTCATATTGAATCTTGTATTGAACATAATTTTATGCAAACATCCTAGGACTGTGACTAAGAATACATTTTTATTTATCCTGGCACTCAGATTTTGATTGTTATTGTATAAATATTTTTTATTGCAACATCTTTCTACAAATAAATAAATAACAAAAGGAGAACTAGGGAGACCATACAGTCCCTTTTGGACACAAAGGGAACAACAGTGACAGGGGATGAGGAGAAGGCTGAGGTACTTAATGCCTTCTTTGCCTCAGTCTTTAATCGCAAAGAAAGCTGTTCCCTCTGTGTACAAACCCCGGAACTAGAGGAGCAATA
>WAAB01016415.1:0-13150 GCA_013389865.1 Piaya cayana | reverse complement strand
GAAAGGGTCATTAGGCATTGGAATATGCTACCCAGGGAGGTGGTTGATTCGCCTTCCCTGGAGGTGTTTAAGTCACGAGTAGACGAGGTCCTGAGGGACATGGTTTAGTGTTTGGTGGGAATGGTTGGACTCGATGATCCGATGGGTCTCTTCCAACTCAGTGATTCTGTGATTCTGTGATTCTGTGATACAAAAGTTCTCCCTTGTCCCAAACCATGAGAGAAAATGTCATGCTCCATTAAATTTTGAACTCTCATAAGTATCGCACTATTTCCTTGACCATAAGGAAAATTCAATTATCTGCTTTTTCCTGTAGGAAATTTATACTTATTCTATTTACAAGAGTAAATATCTTTCCATGTGAACGAGAAAGATGAGGCAAACGTTCTTGTCTTTTGTCTTCCAAGTGCATCATACAGAATGGTAAGGCAAATTCTCACAGGGTACATTGGGGAGCCATCTAAATTCCAAACAACACACGTCACATTAGATGGGATGCAGTGACATAAGGCTTCAAATAATTTTAGCAAAGGCAAATGAGGGGCAACACCATAGCCACAGGAGAACTCTCAAGATCCTGCCTCTCCATGATCTCCTCCTCCCACTTCCCCACCACAGCTCTGTAAAGCCCTGGGAAAAATCTGAAGTTTCCACCCTGTTACAGAGGGGTTGGATGATGCCTGAAGGAGAAGAAACAGGAGATAGGAGGTAAATCCCATGGCTGTCCTGTGTTCTGGCCCTGTCTGCAGAAGGAAATTAGACTCTACTACAGCTTAACAGAGGGCAAGCTTTGCCCAAAGGCTTTCTTCATACAGCTAGTGGGCATTGATTTTAACTTCATGATTCATTTATTGTGGCGCTCTTTTGTAACTAGAAGATGCAATAAAAATGACTACAGCCTGCTCAGCAGCCAACCTCATAGATGTGGTGTCCTGAAAAGCTGATACAGACAAAGACTCCTTGGTTTGGAATACATTTCAAATCTTACCAGCCTCCCCAGGAAACATATATGACCTGCTTAACACCCACTAGTGCAAATACAAGACTTTCTAAAGACAAAGTTCCATATATAGATCAGATATAATTCATTATACCTTTGTTTTCCTACACATAGCTTAAAAAATGACTTGGGGTTGAAATTTTCCTTGCTCAGTTAGAAAAGCTATTCTGAATCCTAACAAAAACTATTCAGATATTTGTAATTTCTGTTATCTGTCATTGACGATAACTGAAAAAAGAATACAAACTCCTTGCAGTAAAAAAGTATTGGAAAGAGAGACAATGAAGAGGAATAAAAATGAAAAAGTACTAAAACCAGGAGAGAAGTCATTGGGGTTCTTCCTTGAAGTTGCTGTCATTCTGCGTGACATAAATCATGACAAAGTCTTGAAGAATGAGCAGTGACACAAGCCAAGTCTCTACCCCAGTCCCACCTGCAGGTATATCTGACTCTGAACAGAGAACTGCATATACAGCTAATATTTCTTGGCTATGAGCCAGAATATAAACTATTTGCAACACATCATCTCTGCTGAAATATTTTGCGTGACTCATGGCTGAAGGGGCAGGACCTCCAAAAATGTATGCAGGGAGTTGATAGTGAACCACACCATTGGCAATTGTGAGTGCAGCTTGCATAGCTCCCACAAGTCTGTGCTGTGTGACCTATATGTGAAGTCTGTGAACGCTTTGAGATGCAGCCTGGTCTATGGATTGCTTGTCAGTGCTGATCAGTCCTGCTGACTGCATACCTGCAGGTGCTAGGATATCAAATAACCTGAACTGAAGAGCTATGATCTCTAATCCACAGATAAATGTAAAGAGCCCAATTCCCTGCTGATTTAAAACAAGATTCAAGAGTCTCTCAGCTTCAGACATTGGTTATTAAGAAATGACAGGGAACAAAAATTAAGAAATATTCCTTGCATTAAGCTCAAGATCACAATCACCACCAATCGGTCTGAAGATACTTAGTAGCTTTAAATGTTCTATATAAAGACAGCTTTGCAGTAAAATGGACATTTCCGTTTGAATGAAACTTACTTAACCAGCTAGACTCTGGCATCTCTGATTTTGATTTATTTTTCTCCCTTTCAAACAATCCTAATAATGTAGATACGATTTTCAAGGGCAGAAAATTTAAAGTTGCCGAGTAGAAAGAGTTTTCTCATCTTTTTCATATTCTCATTCCCTCTCCTAGATTCAGATCCTTTACTATTTCTACTAGCGCAGTTTGAACAGCTAGTCAAAACAACTTTCCATAAAACTAATGGCTGTAATCCTCTCCCTTCAATCTTGTTTTATTTGACTGAGCAGAAACAAATAGAGCATGAGCCAGAAGGAAAGAACTTTTGCTCTTCATTAGCTGACAGAAGGCAAGTTATTCTCAAACTCCCAAACACAGACCTGCTGGTTTATAAATAACTTCCAGAGAGTCAGATACCCAAAAAGAGATTTGAGGAAAAGAGGACAAAATTCCTCTTCTGGATTATTTAACCATTAAACTGAAGTAGGAATTAAATTACTTGATTACAATGTAAAGAAATACTTCGGCAGATCTTCTCTATCAGAAAATTTGGCACAATATCTCTCTGTCAGAAAACTGGGCAGAATTATCCCTTTTGCAGTTTTGTAATGTGAGTGTTCTGGTAGGATTTTCTTATAGGAATGATCACATAAATGAGTAAAACACCTGGATACTTGGAGTAAGACGATGATTGTGGTCCATATTATTAGATTCTTCAGGTCTTTTCCTATTCTAGATACTTGGGTTTTTCCTATTCATCCAGATGGAAACTCGAGTATTTTAGCTAAAGAAGGCTACAGACATGTGTTTTGAATTTCATTTGACACTAAGTGGAAAAAAGTACTTTAAAGTTACTTTAAACTTAAAAGTAAATTTAAAGACTACAACTAAGAATGAAAATATGACAGTTAAACAATATTGAACATCTCATATAATCTGATCTGACTAGTGAAGCTAACAAAAACATCCATTTGTTGGCACTTTTACATGTGCTCGGAATGTGGTTTTGTAAATGCACATGTTCCAGTATTTGATATTTGTTTTAAAAGTACTATTTATATTTGTTTTCCTTTACTAGAGTGTCATAATCAAACACTCAGAACTGTGTTGCAATCACTAATCTGTATTTTATTTAAAATAATAGAGCACATGTTGGAACCTAGTTGTTTGACATTTCTTTCTGATGTCCATATTTCCCTGGAATAGCTTTTAAAAAGTAGCCATCTCCTTAGCCTTTGTGCTCTCTTTAGGCATCTTTCCAGAAGTTAACTGAAACAGAGGAACACAGACAAGCCAAGCACCCCAGACTCTCCTGTGCACTTATATACTCACTGCCTCCAGTTGGCCCAGATTCAAAATGCTTTTAGTATTTAGCACAGTACTGGTATCTTTAATTTCAACAGAAAAACAAACATAGCAAGTAGGAAGGTGTCAGAAGCCTACCTTTGTGCCTTTGGAAAATAACATCACATATCCATCTGTACTGCACAGAGAACTGGTATTTGTATTAATTTGTATTAATTTGTTTTCTTGCTGCTTTAATATAGATAATGCAAGCGTTAAGAAGTTCTTGTGCAACCACATTCCAATAAGTATCCAATAAGCATTAGGAACAGTGGTCAGTGTGTAACTGTGTTCAGCTGGAGGCAGTAATTATGACAAAGTTGAGAATGATGTGTATTTGACTAACTTGAAGATGCTGGCAGACACTGGCAGATAATTTCTTTCATCTACTCTAAACAAAAATCATTGCCTAAACTGGTACCTGTGATGTCAGAAAGGGATGCCCTAAGATACACAGTCTTTCTGATTTCTACCTGAAACCTGGCCTGCTCACTTTTTGCCACTCAAGAACTCCAATAACATGTGGAGCAGACAGGAGAGGGGCACCTGGAAAAGCGTGGGTTCTCAGCTTGCATCCCAAACACCCCAAGACATTTTGTCTACTGTTGCTTCTGTACCAGAGCATCTTTATGTGGCAACACCATATACGTGAACTGCAAAGAGAAATCTGCCCATGCAGTTATGATTGATGTAACTAAAGTTTAAAGATTAGCATGCAGTTTCCACGTTGCTTTGAAGAGCTGAAGGACAAAGGTGAAACTACTAGAGATGCTAGATGCTACAGGGCTCTGCTCAGTCCTTTTCACCAATGTGGCCTGAACTCAGCTCTCAGCGGCTAGGTGAATGATGGAACGGAGACCCAGGACACATCTGCAGCAAAGATCCTGAGAGTTTCCTCACAGGATACAAGTTATAGGATATAAGTTACCCACTAGAGTAAAAGAATCACTTCAAAAAGAGAACACTGTCTCCTGAGCCATGTTTTCCCAAATACTTTATACAGATGCACAAAACTTTCCCTGGCTGTGAATATTTTCTAACCTTTCTGCTTTTAAAGCTTTCTATGCAATAACACTTCAGAAAGTGCGAATCCTACTTTCAAGTGGCAGTGCCAGTTTCCAGGGTGCTGTGCTGTAATTTAATAGTGCCAAGTACTAGCTTGAATTTTAAAGCATGCTTTTAGCAGTTTGAACTGCATTTTCCACAAGACTATTTCACTACAGTTGCTCTGAACTTGCTGTTACGGTCAAAGAACCACACTTTTGAAAACATTTAAACACCACAATTAAATCATGATTCTGATACCATCACAGCTGCTGTGTCATGTCTAGCAAACATATAATAGATTATGGAACACCATATGATTAGCGGAAATAATCTTACAATAATACTCTTTTTGGGATGTGCACATGAACAATTCAGAACCACTGCCTATATCTTCTCCAGCAAGCATAGGTAAGCCAAGTTTTCCCTGAGGGTTTTTGTTGATGAATGAATAGCTCCAACTAATCCTTTCTTAGTAGTTTTTAATCCATTTTCTCCCACCCACCTTATTAATTATAACAACATTTTTATCTTAACCTTGTCTTCATGCTTTTGTTTAGGTACCAGAATCCAGCTTTTCTCTTATTTTTCCCATGCTTTCATTTAATTAAAGCTTACTTTGTTGCTACATTTATTTTTCTTTTTAATTTGTGTATTTTTATGGCAGGTACTCCCTCTGGCAAGGCCCAGTGTAAAATTTACTTAATCATATTCTCTTCCTAACTCTTCCCAGATTTTCACCAAGGATTGTTTGCAGCCTTCCCATGCTTCCTTTTGAAATATAGGAATTATGTGGGAAGTGCACTGACTTAATAATAATAATAATAATAATAATAATAATAATAATAATGTGTGTTCAGAGGTAACACCACAGAAATCTTAGCCTCATGTACTTTCTGCAATGATACTCAAACATGCATTTCCCATCAGGGAAATCCATGCAGTAATACAAGGCTGTTGCTAATTGCATTGGCCAAATATACAGCCCTAAAGCTCATGGAAGTGTCCAATAGAAAAGAATATAAATGGGATATAAGATAAAGGACTTGCAGCTTCCGCTCCATCCTTTTCACTGATGCTGCCTATCACTCCTCAATAGACCCTCTGCCTCTATTTCTTATTCCCTGTGTGCAGCACTGGCATCATCCATGTTTCCTGGATGGACATCACCTACCCAGATTTCTTCTTGTTCCTGGGACTCCCATACCACTTGCATTAGGCAACATGGCTGTGCCCNGTGACCCTATAAAGCATGCCTGCATAACCTCACCCATCTCTCAATTTGGGCTGTTGCCAGAACGTAAGTGACCCACAGAAACCAGGCAGCTGTCAGAGAACCTATAAGCTTGATCGGATGGATTCACCAGGGTGATGCTGAGCATGCTGACTCTCACCAGGACTTCTCAGCCTTACACTGAAATCAGATTTAGACTTTCCAAGTGCTGCACTGTAAATCACGTATAGGCTTGGGTGACGCCTTTTGTTGTCACTTTCCTCCCCTCCACCTCTATCTGCCTCAGAGAAGCAGTTTCAAACAGCTTTGTGATTGCTGGCCATGTTAATACAAGAGATGATTAAATATATCACAACTTTGTTAGACACAAGAGTCAAAATTTTGGGCATATAACTAGAGTATTTACAGTATAGTAACACGGACCAACCTCTGGTTTCCCTAATGTTTTCATCAAGTTTCTTTGCTATGAGAATACAGAAATATCTGTTTTTCCAATGAATCAATATAAAGCATGAATGAAGAAAAATAAGCAGTTCCTGCTGCCCTACATAGACTTGTTAACAAATATAAATGTGCAGCCATGCTCAAGGCACTTTAGGTTTCCAAGTTCCACCCCTATTAACACTCAGTAGTAAAACATTGCTGCTAACTGCTTTGCACATTACAGTTCTCAAGCCCAAGTGCTGAACACGAGTGAGCAAGGGTTCTGTGTGGGACCACACTGGCACAAGGAGAACTTCAGGGCAAAAAGTGATTCTCTGCACCCCAGCTACAGGCATGGCAGAGTGGTATCACTGCCTGCTCTCCAGAGGGGTGGTGGTAATGACTAGAGGGGTGGTGGTAATGGACCATCTGTGGCCCATCCTCGCTACTGCCATTTAGTGCAACTTCCCTCATTAGCTGGCAAAGTGAAGCTCAGCTGAAAATCAACTTCCTTTGGACAGTTAAGGGAGGACAGCAGCATTTATTCCAGGTTGTTCTACAAAGACAAAAAAATAAAATTAATTCAGAAATACAGATTGTCAAAGCTTTCCCTCCTAGAAGTAAACTAAGCTATTTTCAGAGTCTCAGTCAAAACAGACATTCCCCATCCATAATTGAATGCAAGATTTGGGTTTACTGAGCTGCCCAAAGTGCTTTGCTCCTTGTCGATTGAGCATCAGCTGCCAGTAGCACTTAGTCCTGTTCAAGCAGTCACCTGGGAAAGCTGCCGACCCCATATGCCCTGTCAGCCTGGGTCTCTGGTCATGCATGGTTTTGTGTAATGGACCAGATGCAATACAAGTGAAATATTTACCATAATCATATTTACAAGGGGTCTTGCTCCCAGGAGGAACTGAAAGCCTGAATAACACATCAGAAATGAAATTAAGTATAGCGTAGTGTGTTGGTTTGGTTTTGGGTTTTTTTTCAACTGCATTCAAAAGTTTGCAGCCAGACAAAAAAACCCTCTGTTTTGTTGGGGTCAGTGACCACAACAAATGCTTGAACATTCTTGTTGAAAGTCAGGAAAAAAAGTAACTTAACAAAAGCAATGCTTATCAGCAGAAAGCCTCTCTGCTTGTAGCAGTCTCTGCCAGGCTCTGAGCCGCCTCTCCCTGCTGCCATCTCGTTGGCTCCATCCTTGTCTCTGAGGCCCCGCTGCACTGGCAGCTGTGGGCTACGGCCTTGGTGAGGCAGCAGGGCGTAGTTATAAATGTATAATGAATGCTTTTACAGCTCCTTGACAGGCAGAGTGTGTGCAGTTTGTGAGCTGGTGCAGTGATTTTGTGTCTGGGGCAAAAGGCTGGTAGCCTAATGGAGAGAGGAAAGTGCTAGGGATGGATGGGAGCAGGGTGATAGGGGGGCAGCAGGCAGGCAGGAGCAAGACTAGTGGCATGGCAACAGCAGGGGATCCAGCAGCCCAAACTGCAAAAGTTTCTTCTTCATCTGGAACTTAGCCTCTATAGAAAATGTGAAAATGTAACTTTTTTTTTGCTAGAACTTTTGCTCAGGATGGGTGCACAGCTCTGAAGGCAGGTCAGGTGGTGGTTACAGAAGGCATCCTAATATCCATGCTGCAATGAGTGCAGTAGAGGATCATGTTTGTGGTTTTCACAAATTACCATCTTTAAAAGGTAGTATGTTTTCATATCTTTAGATGGAGGGGAAATGCAGCCTACGACTCTTGGTCTGTAGATGGTTGCCGGCTTCCCAAAAACATTTAAATACATACTTTACTCAAACACATAGTCAGATTCTTCAAGAGTTTCTTCTGGTTATCTTCAGATAACTTTCCACTTCTTGACTTTCCCCTCGAGTCTCAGTATCTCTGTCTAGTCAGCCTCATTAACAGTTTTGGGTTTTCTCTACTTGCCCCAATTAAGGCTTGTCTCCAGGGCTCATTTTCCATGGAAATTCCCCTGAATTGATCTTATGAGCCTTTGCAGAGCATGATACTGTTGGTGACACCTTGGCTTAGCCTCACATAAAGCACTAATGTCCAGGCACTGAATTTTCTCCTAGAAATGGGCCATATTGGCTACTGACAACACTTCCAGAATTTGGATCTTAAAGCATCTCTCATATCACACCGGGGTGGCTGCTGAACTTTGCCTCTATGTAGCTCTTCCACACCTCACAGTATAAATATCTGAATGACAAGTTCCCATTCTTCTCAACAACCAGAGACTATGTGTGATGGATACGGGGAACAACACAGTAAATGTGTCAGTAACCTGGAAGAACCTGAAGGCTTTATGATGATCTTTGCACAGTTAAAACTTTGTAAAAAAACCCAACACCTGCAGGAGACAATGCAGGTCTGGGAATTAAGAAGTCATATTTTCTGACCTCGGGGGGAATGAAAAATCTAACCTGTTCCCATGGGATATTGGGAGAATCTCTTCAATTATTACCTTGTGCATCAAATGTGTTACACCATGCATGAACAGTTAGTGACCTAATTTATTCCAAGTGTGGCTGGACATGAACACAAGTGATATCTCTGGGAAGCTCAGATTTTTAACATCTAAGTATCTTGCTTTGTTTTACAGAGCTGGATTTCAAGATGTGTAAGGCAGGATGTATCTGCCTTTGAGCTCCTAAGATTTTAAGTGTGGCCATAACAACTATCCCTACTCTTTCTCTTAATAGTGTTTAAAGACAATCTAAGCCTCATACAAGAGAACTGAAGATGTGTGTGCTGATTCTTGGCTGTCTTGTTTTGCTAAACATTAGTAAGACTTACTCATTTCCCATGGAGTATTTTACTGTGGCAGAAGAGTATCCATTTTTTAAAGGAATGAATGTTTAAATTGATGAAAACAGGGCCTCGCGAGCCATGACTATAATACATCCTGCCTACAGTAAACGCTGTTCAGGCACATGTTGGCAGAAGCTTGTTCAGAAACGTTTTCCCAAACTTTGGCAGATTGGAAAGGAGACATTCAGCCTAAAATGAAGAATGGAGCCTGTACAAAACCCCACTTGCTGGTCTCTTTCTTGCTCTGTTTAACCCCACCAGTGGAGAGACAGTGCATGAGCTCATGATGTCACTGCAGCTCCATGGCATGACCCCTTGGGAAACCTTTGTACAAACGTGATGCCAAAGGTGTGCAGAAAATGGTAGCTGGAAACTGAGTTTAATGGCATCTGATGCAGAGGCTCTGAGTCTAACCTGCCAACTGGCAGACCTAATTTCCCTCCCTTGTGGCAGTAATTTTAAGTAGTACAGCCTTGCCAGTTATATTTGTTCTTTTAAATTTATGTTTTGCATCCATGCTTATTTTGTAATTTTACTTCTGCATGTAGCTCATAGACTGACAGCAAGGTTTTCATATACAGATAAAAATCACTCTGTTTTAACCACTACATGTGATTATTTAAAAGAAATATCTGTGTGAGAAAAAGTAAAGGTGAATCATAAATAAAATAGTGTAAAGGATATTCAACTTCTAAATCAGATGACAGACTTTGTGAAATACTTAATGTGCACTTGCTACATTGATCCTTGATCTATTAATTGTTTCCACCTCTAATTGCGCTGGTACTATTTTTACATAACCTCTCTTTCTAGTGATGCTTGCTAAGCCAAAAAATGGTTTGCCTTTGAAAATTAGGGGTCATTATCTTGTGCCCTTGCTTTGGATAGGTTACAAATGCATAGCCGTTTGCAAAGAGCATTTCTCTAATGCAGTGTTCCAACATTTTATTGATTCACATGAGGAATAACAACTTTAGGCTGATTGTCATTTTTGCTGCAGTGAAATATAAGAGTTTGATGCACTACCATCTGTTTAAGGGAAAATAAGTATCAAGCTGATGCTGGTTTAATGCTATAATAATACTTCAAACTGTACAGCAACACTGATGGCAGATTGAGTAGACTGATCTCTTTTGGAGGTGCTGTATAACAGCAAGAATGGACAGAATTATTTGGTATCCTAAGCAGGACAGGTTATTTGCTATGTTACAAGAAAGGAAACCAGACACTGCTTGACAACATAGTCAGTAGAAAAGTTAAGGAGAAAATGAGCACATTGGCTTTATCTGCTGAAGGCAAGATAGGAAGCAAGGACAGTAGTTGGTATACTGTGAAATCAAACTGCCAGGAGCTGCTGATAGAATTGTATCACAACTACTTTTCTGAACCGCTACTGCCCTCCTAGGATCATCTTCATTCTCCTCGTGCTTTTGACTAAAATTCTATTACATGTTTTCAGGGATGGGGAGACTTCTGTGGCTTTCAGTTTTGCTTGTTCATTATCCAGCACTATGTTCATAACCACTAATGTTCCTACAAATGATAAACTAATAATGACAGTACTGGTCGCTTTTATTTTCTCACTGGTATCCTCTCTTTCACTGTGTCAGCCAAAAATGTTTAAATAAAAGCCTGGATGTCTTCATTTTGCTTCCCGAGCTTTTGTAGTATAAATCTTTCCCACTCTCATTTCAATCAAGTATAACATTCCCCCTCAGCGATAGACAATAGAAACAATAAATAAGGGTCAGCAAAGGTCTACTCAGGCAAAAAGTCAAATCTGAGCAGTTTAAAAAGTTACCTGCAGTGGTTAGTTATTGGCTGAGTTAGCTGCTGCTTGTATTTTGCCTACAGCTGTCAGTGAAAAGATATTTCTATTTTGGCGAGGGGAGAATGGATAGCATCCTGCCTGTGGCAGGGAGCAGAACTTGCAAAGTCAAGGCCCCCAGAAGCCCTTCAATATGCAGTAAGCAGTTATCTTGTCCGCCTGCAGAGCTGCATGACTAGCTTGTTAGATAAGGTGCTAAATTACCTCTGCATATCCTCATAATTCTTCAGTATTAAAAGCACTAAGAAGTCTACAGGAATTACGAGTGGTGATGAAAGTGTTTTCCCCGAATGTCATTTGTTCACCATGATTCTGCAGATAGTTCTTCAAGTGAAATAGATTGAGGACAACTTATTTTCTTTCTCCTGTTGTTTTTCCGTGGTTATTTTGTTAGAAAGCAACATATGGCAATGAGTCCCCAGTGTATTACACCATGTTAAAAGATGCAAAGGAAAATGTAAGTGAACCAGAGTATTCCAGTTAATACCTAAGCTACATTCGTGCACTGAAACTGTTAAAAGGTGTAACATCCTACTTCACTAGTTGAGAGCTAATGGTTCTTGAAAACAAAGTTGCTTTCCTATCATTTGTTATTATTAACGACATCTCAGATTATAATCACAAAAATGAATATATATTCATTCTATATTTCTATTAGTGAAAAAAAAAGATTAACCTATAATGGGAATTCTCGCTTCTTTAAATGAAAAATTGATGAAAAAAAACTTTCAACAGCTCTAGTCTGAATCCTGGAAATAAAATCATCACAGGAAAAGATTATTCATAAATTAAATACTATGAAACAAAAAAAGAAAAATATCTTGCAAAACCACCAGCTTTTATTAGCACTTTTCTTCTAGTTTGAGTGTAGGTGCTAAAATGATGTGCTATGCTGAAAACAGTTCAACTGCCTGAATGCAATCTGCTAATATAAGCAGACTTCTCCATGGCCCAGGCTGAAAGAATGGGGTAAGAGTTTTGCAATTATTTTATTATCCATTAGGGGAAAATCTAACCAGTAAATGTTATTAAAATTTTAGAAATTGTTCTTTAAAAGCCAATGGTTCAGTAGAAATCTGAAGGTGGAAATGGCGTCAGCCTGAGAGGTGCTTGGAACTTGAGCTTTGTTATCACATGGCTACAGGGATGAACTAATCTCCGTTGTAAAAGATGATATCCACTTGGCTACCATGATGCTGAGGCTTTGAAGCTTTAAGTCCTATAAGAAGCAAGCAAGATAAATAGTAGAACCACAACCATGGCCTTCAGGAGAGAAGGTGGTAGCTTGTTCAGGTATCTGTTTAGCAGGATGTCATAGGAGACTGCCCTGGAGAGCAAAGGGACTCAAGAGAGTTGGTTAGCCTTCAAGAACATCCTCATCAGAGCACAACAGCCCATTCTAACATGTGGGTAGCCAAGCAAGTGTGGTCTGCATGAACAGGGCTTTTCTGCTTCAGTTCAGACACTTAGCAAGCACATGGATGATGCAGAGTACTTACCACCCAGGGGGAATATCAAGACGTTACTTGAGTGTGCATGGTTTAGTAAAGCAAAAGCTCAGCAGGTGGTAAAACTCATATGGGATGTGAAGGGCACCAAGAGGGGCTTCAGTGTTTATATTGATAGTGACAGAAAAACATGGTCCTGTTGCTGTAGAGGGTGGGTAAGTTAGTGACATAGGGCACAGAAAAGGCTGAGGCACTTGATGCCTTTTTACCCATATGCATTTTTTCTTTAATGATGAGGTCAGTCCTCCGGGAAGCACTTCAGCTAAGTGGACACAGCTAACTCCATGGAATCAAGCAGGGTGATTCTGAGGAAGCTGGAGAAGTGGACTGGTGGGAACTATGTAGTCCAACAAAGGCAAAGTAAATTCTGCATCTAGGGTGAAATAAGCCTATGTGACAGTACGGGCTGAGCAGCAAAAGGATAGAAAGCAACTTTGCAGGAAAGGACCTAGGAGTACCAGAGGATAAGAAGCAGAACGTAAGTCAGCCATAGGCTCTTAGAACAAAGAATGACAACAGCATTGTGGGCTGTATTAGCAAAAGTGTGTTCAGTAGGTTGATAGAAGGGATTGTTCCCCTTTATTTGGCACGTGTGAGACTGTATCTGGGTGTGAGAGTGCACCTGGAGTAACACGCTTAGTTTTGGGCTCCCCAGTGCAAGAAAGATATAGCTCTTGACTTGCAGTCAACACTGCAAGTAGTTCATCCCTATTGGTCAGACTCAAGGGACTCAGTTCAACACAAAATCAACCATGAGAAATGTAGCAGTCCATGATATACACATCAGGTAAGGTGTTTTTATGGCTTTATATTTTGTAAATATGAAAAAGATATAATAGAGAACAGTACACAATCTTTCTTATCCAGAACAAGAGAATTGGGACAGAAAATTATTCATCCTTAATCGTAGAATCATAGAATC
>WAAB01016414.1:7622-19424 GCA_013389865.1 Piaya cayana | reverse complement strand
TGATTTTATGATTCTATGAACTCCTCAGACGCTGGCAGTGATTTCCATTTTATTTATTTTTAAGCATGGAATGGGTAATTTTTCTTAGGAAATCAGCGTTTGAATATTACCCTGTGTGATGGCTTCCTTTTGTCTGTGTGTGACTGACACGCATCAACCCACTATTCCAGCAGTTAGTGACACAATTACTGATTTTGAGCTTGGGAGAGTTTTGCAGGCTTTATTTACGTTGAACTTACGTGCTCATTTCATTTGAAGGTTTGTAGCTGTTGTTTTAGGTATGTTAATATTTAGAAAATGCTGTTATGCTCAACACTAGTTTTTCCCTTAAATCCTTCTGACTTCTTCTGTTGTAGCAGCACCTTTATGCTTTGAAAAGAAATGAACACTTTGTGTTCCGGGTCAGCAAAGCAATTTCAGGTCTGTGCACGGTGACACAATTTGTGAGTAAAACTGACTATCTGCAGTTGTGATGTTGGGGGGGGTAGTTTGTGCTTTCTCTTTGATAGAAAAATAAGAAAATCTAATATATAGAGTGTAATTAGTGTCACACAGACAAACAGCTTAGAACGAAAGCCATTTGTTTTCTCTAACATGCTTTGTGATGGGGTCTTTGGTGCTAGAGACAGCTTGAGTTGCCAGGACCTTCCAAGTCAGCTTGTTTCCTCTGCCTTTATTTTTGTTACCTCAGCAGCCCTCCTGCATCTTTTTTCACCTTAAGTGCTAGTGGAATAGCTTTGAAGTTGCTGATTCCATCTCACGCGTGAAAGGACACTGAAATATGGCCCACGAAGAAGTTTGCTTTGACCTCATGACGAGCTTAGAGCACTGGGAATGAAATGGAGAATAACACAGCTTAGTAAAGGTGCCTGTTGTTTTCTTGTTTCATATCAGCTCAGTAAACCCAGAAATAGCAGAGAAGTGGAAATTGTTAAGAATTGACTGTTGGATAGAAGCTTTCCATGGGCAATACGGAGTGTCTGTAGTGGTATTTTCTGGAAACTTACACACCAGTCCAAGTGAAGAGCTGGGAATTCATAGAATATGTCATGTAGGGGTGTTTAGCCTGGAGAAGAGGAGGCTGAGGGGAGACCTCATTGCTCTCTGCAACTACCTGAGAGGAGGTTGTGGAGAGGTGGGAGCTGGGCTCTTCTCCCAAGGGACAGGGGACAGGACAAGAGGGAACGGCCTCAAGCTCCACCAGGGGAGGCTCAGGCTCGATGTAAGGAAAAAAATCTTCACTGAAAGAGTCATTGGGCAGTGTCAGAGGCTGTCCAGGGAGGTGGTTGATTCACCTTCCCTGGAGGTGTTTAAGGTGCGGGTGGACGAGGTGCTGAGGGACATGGGTTAGTGTTTGATGGGAATGGTTGGACTCGATGATCCAGTGGGTCTCTTCCAACCTGGTGATTCTATTGATTCTATGATTTTGCCAGTCATTTCTTGTAGCAGCGAACCTTAACCTGAAGCCCTGACATACTCAAAAATAGGAAATGGGATATTGTCTCAAATCTATGAACTTTATAGGTGCTGAAGATTTGGAACTGCACAAAAATACTGGAGTAGATGGAGAAGAGCATAACATAAAATTACTTAATTAAAAGAGTGTTTATGTGTGAGAAGGTAAATAAGACTCCAAGGTAACATCACTTTTCAAGCTGATCATACAAATTTTGAAAAGACTGTAAAATCCCACCTGGTTTTCAAAGAAGCATTCCTGATTTCTTGGCCACAGCTCTTCAGGAGTGTCAGTCAGGGGGATAAGCAGCATGTGAAAAAGAGCAGGCGTGCAGGTAAGAGATATTCAGAGTAGAAGAGGGGAATCTGGTTTTACCCTTCAGAAACGTTTGACTCAAAGAAGGCAAACAGAGGACAGAAAAGGGCACCACCGAGGAATCATAAAATCATCAAACAACCAGGTTGGAGGAGACCCACCGGATCATCGAGTCCAACCATTCCTATCAAAAAATAGAACGAGGTATAAGACAGAAGTTGTTACTAGTGATGGCATCAAACGTAACCACGTGCTTACTTAAAGTAAAATTAGAAGCAGCTCAGAAGTGCTTGTCACAGAAAATCAGGCTGTAATTTATTGTTCTCGACCGAGCAGTTTCAGCAGTTGGTGCTAGTTAGTTTATTTTCTGTCCTTTAGAAAACAAAAGTAATTGCTCTGTTAGTTAAATACCAAGCCCATTCCAATTAGCATTAAGAAGAATTAATCAAATTAATGTCTTTTCTGGAAGAGTCCCGGTGAGTAGAATGAAATGAGTAGTTTTCCGAGTTGCAATTTTTAAGAACGTTAATGAAGTCCGAGCATAGCTCCCACTGTAGAAATCATTCAAAGTTTTATTCTTTAAAAAAAAATCCTCTTTAATATGAGATTTTAATGCATTTGTTTTCATTAACAGCTGCTAAATTTTTTACTGATATCTGGGTAATTTTGAAAAAAAAACCTGATATTCTGGTAGTTCCTCATTCTTCCTGTCACTGGCGACAACGTTGATGATCTTTGAACAGGGTGTGGATGAGCAGAAAAGTTTTCCAGCTGAAAGATGTAAAAACTTCATATGATGGATGGTTGGAATCGCTCCTGGGACTCACAGTGGGACTCACAGAACCAACATATTCTGATTATTAATAGTGCCACGTTAATTGTTACAGCGAAGCTGTACAGTCACCATTGTAGAAAATTATGCACGTAAGACCCAAATTTGCCTTTTTTTCCCCTGTACTTTAAGGAAATACCAGCAATAAATAGGCACTAAATGCGTAGCAGTGACATCGACTTTTAAATTGGTTTCTCATCTACATTCCATTATCCTGAGAGGAGGAGAAAGTGTTTATTTAATTAAAATGTAAGATTGTTACTACTGAAAAAAAAATAAAGGGCTCTGAATCGAGCCAGTATTTTCCTTGAATTAAACAAAATCAGGCATTCTAGAGGCACAGCAGGGACTCTGTTATCTCCAAGCTTCATAGAATCATAGAATCACGAGGTTGGAAGAGACCCAGCGGATCATGGAGTCCAACCATTCCTATCAAACACTAACCCATGTCCCTCAGCACCTCATCCACCTGCACCTTAAACACCTCTAGGGAAGGTGATTCTTTCGTTTTACTCTTTATTTTTATCTATATGTGACAGATTTGGCTCGAAAACCTGCAAGTTGAAGATTTCTCTTAGTAGTGGATGATTTGGGTAGTCAGGTCGGTTGTTTGAAAATTCCCACTCCGCCTTCTTGGTGTCAATCAAGACGTGTGTGTGTATGTGTAAGTTCAATACCAACTCTGACTCATTGCTCTCCCTGGCCCTTGCTTTAGGACCCTTTGCGTGAACATCCCTGCTCCTAATGCCTGATGTCAGTTCCTCCGCCGGTGGACGGGTCTAGCGCAAGTCGTAACGTTGGTTTGTGCCAGGCAATTACTGAGCTGTCAGTCCGTAAGGGCAGTTGTCAAGGTTCGGTTCCCTACGTGAGGTGAATTGCTTGAGAAATTAGAACTGGAGGCGTATTGGAAGAGACATTAGGACAGCGCTAGTCAGTGGAGAGAGGATAAGAGGGGGGGAATAGTTTGGATTGGAAGGGACCCTAAAGATCATCCAGTTCCAACCTGCTGCCACGAGCAGGGACACCTCCCACTGGATCAGGAGCCCAAGGCCCATCCAACTTGGCCTTGAGCACCTCCAGGGATGGGGCAGCCACAGCTTCCCTGGGCCACCTGGGCCAGGGCCTCAGCTCTCTCATTGTGAAGAAATTCCTCCTTAGGTCTCAAACTAAATCTAAAATAGAATTATAGAATTATAGAATGTTTTGGGTTGGAAGGGAGCTTATAGATCATCCAGTTCCAACCCCCCTGCCATGGGCAGGGACACCTCCCACCAGATCAGGCCCCATCCAACCTGACCTTCAACACTTCCATGAAAGGGACATCCACAGCTTCCCTGGGCAGTCTGTGCCAGTGCCTCCCCACCCTCATGATGAAGAAATTCTCCCTAATGTCCAGTCTAAATCTTCCCCTCTCCAGTTTGAGACTATTGCCCCTCATCCTGTCACTACATGGTTTTGTACGAAGTCCCTCCCCAGTTTTCTTATAGCCCGCTCAGGTCCTGGAAGGTTGCTCTAAGGTGTCCTCGGAGCCTTCTCTTCTCCAGGCTGAGCAACCCCAACTCTCTCAGCCTGGCCTCGCATGGGAAGTTCTCCAGCCCTCGGATATCACTAACACAGCTGCATCGACAGGGATCTCTGCCTGCTGGAGCTCTGCGGCAGGTTTACAAGTGGACAGGTGTGTCTGGGCACGTGGAGCTGCTTTAACCCAGCGCCTCTTGCATGCCAAGAGGCTCAAATAGGTCTGTGCAAAGAGATTTACTTTGTTTGGTTTCTGTTGCAGGAATAACCGTGGGCAAAGATCAAAGGCTGGCTGTGTTAATTGCAGTATTGGGAATGGCTGGTGTTTAGGTATTGATAGAGCTCCTGCAGTTAGATGTGATTTACGGGGTACGCCTGCTTTTATTTGCCATTTACTGTAATTAGATTAGTTAAGCATAATAATCACAGCGGTGGGCATTCGCCAGCAGTTACCGTTTAGTGGCAGTTTGAGTTAATATGATTTTTCCTTCTTATCAAACAGTAAATAGAAAAGATGAGCTGAGAGACATGAGCTAGGAAGCACTAAATCATTGGTGTTTACCTAGAATCATAGAATCACAGAATCACCAGGTTGGAGGAGACCCACCGGATCATCGAGTCCAACCGTTCCCGTCAAACACTAAACCATGTCCCTCAGCAATTCATCCATCCTTCCCTTAAACCCCTCCAGGGAAGGTGACTCAACCCCCTCCCTGGGCAGCCTCTACCAGTGCCTAACAACCCTTTCTGTGAAGAATTTTTTCCTTATGTCTACCTCATTTGTTTCCTTATGTCTACTTATATAGATACTAAGGAGCTTCAAAAATTATTTTATGATCTCGGTTGAAATCCACTGCATCTTAATTTTGCACGGTGTACGGGTTACATTAAGCAAGAGGTAAACAACAACCTAAGTTTCAGAGAAATGTATCCAATTTTGCAGTAGTTTAAAAAGAAAAATTGTCTAAAATATCAGACATTGAGTCATAGAATCATAGAACAACCAGGTTGGAAGAGACCCACCGGATCATGCAGTCCAACCATTCCTATCAAACACTAAACCATGTCCCTCAGCACCTCATCCATCCATCCCTTAAACCCCTCCAGGGAAGGTGAATCAACCCCCTCCCTGGGCAGTCACTAATACTGAGTTGCTCTGATGTTACAGGATGGGATTAAGAGCTGTGTTTATGCCCAGATCCTCACCTGTAGCTGAGTGAGTTAGTTCCTATTTAATAACACTTAAAGATTTGTGGGTGTCATTAATTTTTCATATAGCAATTTCTCACAGAATCATGGAGTGTCTTGGGTTGGAAGGGACCTTAAAGATCGTCCAGTTCCAACCCTCCTGCCATAAGCAGGGACACCTCCCACTGGATCAGGGGCTCCAAGCCCCATCCAACCTGGCCTTGGACACCTCCAGGGATGGGGCAGCCACAGCTTCCCTGGGCAGCCTGGGCCAGGGCCTCCAAACCCTCACGGTGAAGAAATTCTCCCTAATGTCTAGTCTAAATCTTCCCCTTTCCAACTTAAGGCTATTGCCCTTTGTCCTATCACCCCAAGCCTTTGTGAACAGTCCCTCTCCAGCTTTCTTGTAGCCCCTTCAGGTGCTGGAAGGTTGCTATAAGTTCTCCTCGGAGCCTTCTCCTCTCCAGGCTGAACAACCCCAACTCTCTCAGCCTGTCCTCATATGGAAGGTGCTCCAGCCCTTGGATCATCTTTGTAGCCTCCTCTGGACTTGTTCCAACAGCTCCATCTCCTTCTTTTATTGACAATTCCAGGACTGGACACAATCCTCCAGATGAGGTCTCACTCCAGAGAGGAACAGAGGGGCGGAATCCCCTCCCTCGCCCTGCTGGTCACTCTGCTTTGGATGCAGCCCAAGACACTGTTGGTTTCTGGGCTGTGAGCACCCATTTCCAGCTCACGTTGAGCTTCTCATCAAGCAGCACCCCAAGTCCTTCTCTGCAAGGCAGCTCTCACTCATATCATCCCCCATCATGAACAGGGATTGTCCTGAAACAGCCCAATGAAATTTAGGATATACACTTTTCTCATCACCAACCACTTAGTTATGTGAGGTGAGCACCATAGATGCCTTCTCACAGCTCTCTAAGGAGCAGCAATTTTGCTGGCGGCGGCAACCGCCCTCTTAAACACATTCATTTGAATGTAAAATGCTTTTAAAATAGGGTAATGAGTTGACTTGCTCTAGATTTTTTTAAAGATTACTGTGAGGAGATAAAAAGGAAGCTCGGGCTCGAAAGAATGCCACAAATCTTTGTCAGAAAGTCATTTTCATTAGAATTAATTAAGTTAATGGTATGCTATATGAATTATTTTATATTAATATGAATGTATTAAGGCTAGTGCCCTCTGAAAGCTGGTAGGTTAGAATGTCTCTAAGAAAATAATAGGAATGTATTTATTCAAATGGCTCTTTTTAACCGAGGCGTTAGTCCTTGCATGTTAACGACCTTGTTTATATCACAAATAGCTCAGCAGGAGTTGCAAGGTCATATTAAATACCATTTCTCTTAAAATTATAGAGGAGGCAGAGGCGCCACTGCAGATCTTGGAGCAAGGATCCCGATGGGGACTGGTGTTACAAGAACCTTTTATATCTGCTATTTTCCGCACTTTTTTTTAACTGAATTTTCAACGTGTCTAAGAGCCCATTCCCATGATTCAAGTCCTTTTTTTGTGCTTTTTGTTATGAATATGTTAATTAAAACCAGATGTACTACTCATAGCTACTAATTTATGAATTTTGTGCTTTGAGACTTGCTTTGCGTTTGGTCGGATGAGAATTAGTTATTTTTTTTCTTTCCCGCTTGTGTTTTCATATGACTCCGGGGCCTCCCCTCAGAATTAGAACCAGGCTTTCTTTTAGCCACACACACGATATTTTCAATCTACNTTAAATACCATTTCTCTTAAAATTGTAGAGGAGGCAGAGGCACCACTGCAGATCTTGGTAGAGCAAGGATCCCACTGGGGGCTGGTGTTACAAGAACCTTTTATATCTGCTATTTTCCGCACTTTTTTTTAACTGAATTTTCAACGTGTCTAAGAGCCCATTCCCATGATTCAAGTCCTTTTTTTGTGCTTTTTGTTATGAATATGTTAATTAAAACCAGATGTACTACTCATAGCTACTAATTTATGAATTTTGTGCTTTGAGACTTGCTTTGCGTTTGGTCGGATGAGAATTAGTTATTTTTTTTCTTTCCCGCTTGTGTTTTCATATAACTCCTGGGTCTCCCTTCAGAATTAGAACCAGGCTTCCTTTTAGCCACACACACGATATTTTCAATCTGCTTCAGAAAAACAAAACAAAAAAAAGAAAATCAACAAAATCTTTAGGGAAATTACTGGTGGGAATTGACTTTTCGCCGTAATGGTGCATTATTAGTCCTTTCTTTTCAAGCATGTTCGTTCGCAGTGTTCATCTCTCTAGTTTTGTTTGTGGCGGTGCATTTAAATGAAGAAATATCAGCGACTGCTAATTTTAGCGAAGAAAGCGAGAGGTTCTTTTCTGAATTACTTCTCAGTTTATAAAGGTCATTTCTTTTGCACTGAAAATGTTTGCAGAGAGGGAAGCTTGCCAAAAGAAACGCCAGTGAATCAAAGGCTCTGGAAGCGGCTGACCTGTGCTTGATAGAAATGGCTCTAATATGAACCTAGCAGAGAGATTTGATGATGATAATAGGAGCCAGTGGAGTCTGAAATGCTGTTACGTCCTGACAGAAGCTCGATTCTTGCAATATGGTTGATGAAATTTTCATTTCAGACCTTTTCTGTATTTTGTGCCCCTTTCTGATAGAATCATAGAATCACCAGGTTGGAAGAGACCCGCCGGATCATCGAGTCCAAAAGGCATTGTAATGTAGCTTAATCCTTTATTAGAGTTTGAATTTCTTAATGTACAGAACAACAAAATAACCCAAACCCGTTTAAAGCTACAGACCCCTACCCTGAGCACACACAGGGGAGAAGGAATTACTCTTTATTTAAGGAATTACTCTTTATTTATTGTCTTATCGGTTGCATGCTGGTCTGAAGCAACTGATAGAGTAAATATTTAAAATTCCTGGGTGTAGTTATGAGTTACATGGAGAGAGAATATTGGGATTGGGGGTTTTGCCCAGGCTCATTTCATAGAGTCGTGGAATCATAGAATGGTTTGGGTGGAAGGGAACTTAAGGATCATCCAGTTCCAACCCCTCTGCCATGGGAAGGGACACGACCTGCTGGATCAGGCCCCATCCAACCTGGCTTTGAGCACCTCCAGGGATGGGGCAGCCACAGCTTCTCTGGGCAACCTGGGCCAGGGCCTCCTCACCCTCATGGTGAAGAAATTCTCACTAATGTCTAGTCTAAATCTTCCCCTTTCCAACTTAAGGCTATTGCCCTTTGTCCTCTCACTCCAAGCCTTTGTGAACAGTCACTTTCTAGCTTTCTTGTAGCCCCTTCAGGTGCTGGAAGGTACCTATAGGATCTCCTCAGAGCCTTCTCCTCTCCAAGCTGAACAACCCCAACTCTCTCAGCCTGTCCTCCTATGGGAGATGCTCCAACCCCCTGTTCACCCTTGTAGCCTCCTCTGGATTTGTTCCAACAGCTCTATCTCCTTCTTATGTTGAGGATTCCAGAACTGGACACAATCCTCAAGATGAGGTCTCACAAGAGAGGAACAGAGAGATAGATTCCCCTCCCTCACCCTGCTCCCCACGCTGCTTTGGATGCAGCCCAGGACACTGTTGGCCTTCTGGGCATGCTGAGCTTCTCATCAGAGAACACCCCCAAGTCCTTCTCTGCATGTCCGCTCTCACTCACATCATCCCCTATCCTGTATTGAAACTGTAGATCTGCTTTTTACATTTATCCGTGTTAAATCTACAGCTATTTTTCTCTTCATGCCTATAGCCTCTAGATTTCTTCTGGGATTTCTTGTTTCCCCTGGGACGGCAGCTAAAACTCCGCAGCGGCATGTTCTGTAAGAATGAGATACAGCCCTCAGCTCGAGACAGCTTTCTGCTGGGAAACACAGTTTTCCCTTCTCTAATTTTGCTTTTGCACGTACACAAGAGATCGTCTTGTAAAAATTAACTCCTTTGCCAGTCTCAAGCTCATATTAGTTTGAACATGATTTATGGATCACAGAGAGTAATCAGTAGGGAGAAAGCATGCTTGGTAGAAGTAAAAATGAACTTTGAAGCCTATTTGCAGTGACACCAGCACACCCTCAGCCAGGCACATCTGCTCCAACATCTGGCCTCTGACAGGGAGCTGCTTGCCCCCTCAGAATAATATTGCAGTAATTCCAAGCACATAGGTGATTTCTTTCAAAGAACTTAGCTCTAGGTAATATTTTGGCTTGGTAACCTTTTTCCTATGAAAAACAACGCTATAAAACTACTACTCTCTGTGATTTTTCCAGTGTACTATTGGGTTATTTCAGTTACTGTGTTATTTTCAAATGTTTTTAAGACCGTTAGTCTGCACATGCCTTTCAGAGTAAAGTCCTCCTCCAGGGCCTGGGAAGAATCATAGAACAACCAGGTTGGAAGAGACCCACCAGATCATTGAGTCCAACCGTTCCTATCAAACATGTCAAGCAATGAGGTCTCCCCTCAGCCTCCTCTTCTCCAGGATAAACACCCCCAGCTCTCTCAGCCGTTCCTCATAAGACCTGTTCTCCAGCCCCTTCACCAGGGGTGAAAGGGGTGAGGATGCTGGTGGTGTTCGCAGTGCTGAATCGTTCCCATTCCATGGAGGATCAGCTGTGTGCTTTGTGCTCCCTCGTACCACATGCACATTAAACCTACTCTGTCGAGCACCAGCTGCTACTGGCATAGCAAAAAAAATGCTATAAACCAAGTGGTGTTTCTACCTTGTCTTCAAAATACAAGGTTGGAAACATCTCTTCCTCTACGTTTTTACCCATGAGACGGTCCAAGAGGAGGTGGTTAGAGACTTGCTTTCCTCATTGCTCTCTCCAACTACCCGAAAGGAGGTTATGGAGAGGAGGGAGCTGGGCTCTTCTCCCAAGGGACAGGGGACAGGACGAGAGGGAATGGCCTCAAGCTCCACCAGGGGAGGGTCAGGCTTGACATTAGGAAAAAAATTTTCATGGAAAGGGTCACTGCGCAGTGTCAGAGGCTGCCCAGGGAGGGTGTTGACTCGCCTTCCCTGGAGGAGTTTAAGGGATGGGTGGACGAGGTGCTGAGGGACATGGGTTAGTGTTTGATGGGAACGGTTGGACTCGATGATCCGGTGGGTCACTTCCAACCTGGTGATCCTATGATTCTGTGATTATCAAAATTGATCTGTGTTTCCACACCTTGCAGTTTTTTACATCATTGGTGGAAAAAGTGAACAATTCTCATTCTTTTTTTTCTTACTACATGTATCTCCTAGAATTTTCCAGGGAACAGGGCTTTACTAAGAGTGGACTGGGAAGTGATCAGCAATATGCTTAGCAGAGTCTGCTCTTATCCTCTTTGTTGTAGCACCTTTGTAAGTCTGCCTAACGAACAATGCCTTTAAAGTGTAAATTAATCTATCTTTGGTTTCATGCAGTCCTCCTGGAAGGTGATTATTTGATATTTCTCAAATCCGCACATTTCTGCAGGGAATATCGCAGCCTGAGACACGATTACATAACTGCAATATCACAGCATTATTGTAGGGCGCTTCTCCCCTCACTCGGAGAGTCCTGTAAAAGCAAAGCCAGGAGGCAGGAAAGCGCTGATACCGTCACCAAAATCGCCAGTGATGTGTTTGGTGGCTTGTTTAGGATGAGCATTAAAGTCTTGATTAACCATATCTTCTGAAAGGTATCACACAATCATCAGACAATTACAGTTTTTCTCTTTCTCACTGTGAGCTAAATTCGAACTAGCTGCTTCGAGTTAAATGCAATTGTTAATTTGAACTGTTTTCCAGTCTCCTAGCAGGGTAACCCTTAATCATGAGCCCACGGATGCAAGCAGGGCATGGGAAATGAATGGGACTCGCCTCTTGTTTTTGATTCTTCCTCCCAGCTCAGTGCCACTAAGCAGATGGCAGGTTCAACTGTCTCCAATCAGCTGCTGGCACATAAAGTAGCGTTTAGAACAAGACCATTTTTGCTGATAGGGATTTACAGATTGTGGAATATTTTCTGGTCCGAAGCCACAGCTGCTGTCGTTCTGTTTCACAGGCAGTTTTACTCTCTGATGTACAGACACAGTAAGTTTGGTGTAGCTATTGCAGTTTTCCTCTGGGTTATTGTCTTCCTTCACTTCTGTACACTTTGACTCTGTCACCTTGCCCTAGCACTTTTGAACTTGTGGTCATCGGCTTGGTTTTCACAGAATCACAGAAACACCAGGTTGGAAGAGACCCACCGGATCATCGAGTCCAACCATTCCCATCAATCACTAACCCATGTCCCTCAGCACCTCGTCCACCTGCACCTTAAACACCTCCAGGGAAGGTGACTCAATCCCCTCCCTGGGCAGCCTCTAACACTGCCCAATGACCCTTTCTGTGAAGAATTTTTTCCTAATGTCCAGTCTGACCCTCCCCTGGTGGAGCTTGAGGCCATTCCCTCTCATCCTGTCCCCTGTCCCTTGGGAGAAGAGCCCAGCTCCCTCCTCTCCACAACCTCCTTTCAGGTAGTTGTAGAGAGCAATGA
>WAAB01016413.1:11395-113481 GCA_013389865.1 Piaya cayana | reverse complement strand
CTACTTGCTTCTGGGAGGGTCTAGACTTAACTATGTCACTTTTCCTTAAACACTTGGTACAGGTTGTTGTTGGAAACAGTGCACTTGTAGCTCTGGTTTGATAAGCAGGGTCATTCTCCATTTCTCATTGGAACAGCTCAGTTAATGAAACCTAGGGTGAGAATGATGATTGCTTTTCTCTTTGCAAACCAATATCCTATTCCTTATTCAGCTTTGGTCCTTTTATCAAAGGAACACTTACAAAAATATTTTTGGCTTTCATGTCAATACAGCACTTATTTAATTGTGACTGCTGTATGATGAACTAGATGACAAAGAAAGTGTAGTATGGCTAGACATAAGGAAGCTTTGTATCACTTTCTTGATGTTTTTAGGGTTAGAGTTGAAGATCTTGGAGGTCTTTTCCAACCTGATGATTCTATGATTCTATGATTTATACCAGATTACATCCTTATATCTAGCTTTATTGAATAACAAAGTAATGACATGGAAGTTTCATGATTGAGATCCAAGGCCTATATTCCTTTTCCCCAAGCAAGTTTTTTTTTAAAAATTAAAAACAGTATAGATTCCTTAAAAAAACACTCATTGTAATGAGTTCAAATTTGTCATCATCAGAGAATTTTGGGGACAGTTATTCCTCTGTCTTAGGTATATCCTATGTGTTGTGCAGTGCCATACACACACACAAAATCATAATCCTCATAACAACAGCTGATAAGACTGGTTTTTCTCTTGAGGCTTTGAGTGGCCTTGCAAGCCCTGTCTTCAGGTTAATGTGCCAATTAAATCAGTTCCCTTTCAATCATAATGAGGATTATGCTAGTTTGAGGAGGCACCTTAATTCAAATTTCCGGTTGGAATCTTTTAAAAACGGTTGCACAAACCCACCTAACCATCACCCTCTGCAACTCCTTAATCAAATGGTGTACTTTATACCACATTTATTACCATACCACCAAGCTTTTCCTGGTAATGCACATATGCATTAGAGTTTATGGGCACCACTTTTAAGCTTGGTTACTTGAAGTGATCAGAAAGGAGTGGGGAGGGCCATAGGGCAGGCTGTGAACCCTAGAAAGTTGTTCATTGTTTCAGGGATGCTAAGTAAGGTAAGGCATGAACGTTTATCTCAGGTAGACAGGTTCTGCAGGCAGTGGTGAATGTGGGGGTCAGGCTTACCAGAGGCTGGGGTGTAGGTGGAGGACTGGGAGGCAGTGCGCTTTTCTGCCAGGCAGCTTGTCCCTGCCTCCCCTCCTGGGATTTGCTGCAGTGGAATTTATCACAGGCTATGGGGTGCCTTGATGCACAGGGTGGCTCTAGGCCAGGTCTTTCTCTAGGTCAGGTTTTTCTCTGGACCTGAGTGGTTTACATCTTCTCAGTGTTCATCTCAAAAAGGTTTTATTTGTGTTTTGGTTTTGTTTCATCTTGCTGAAATTTGGATAATTCTGCCCCTGCTAACTTTGGTAATCAGAGGCTTTTTTATATTTGTAGGTTTATTCTCTCCAGGCAATCCTTAATAGGCTGTGTTGTTGTTCATACGCCATTTCATATTTCTTTATAATGCCCTGCAGCACTTTCCCTTGAACCATCAAGATTACATATTTCTATTTTTGTAAAACAATTGGAAAAGTTCTTGTTTTTTTGTCAGGATCAATTCTGTACATAAATTATGAGCATGTATAGAAATTATTCTTTTGTAGATATTTTCAAGTTCAAAGAAATTTAAAATGTTGTATAAAGAATACATGTAGATGTATCAGGACCCCTAAACTAGCAAGAACATAAAAATTTTCCAGCTGTGCTGAGCTTCTATGGTATATATTCTTGCCATCCTTATTCAGGCTAAGCAATCGTCTGTGATAACTCTATTGTAATCCCTGAAATAACCTTCTGAGTTAGGATCTACTCAAGTGATTAAGATGACAGAACCTAACCTTTAGGGTGAGAATCAAAGTGTATTACTCCTGATAATTTTTTTTCTATGTACTTCTGTGAAGGCCTTATATGAAATACTTTGACTTGTGGAGTTTGTGTAGATGCATGTTGAAGAGGAAAGTAACTATTTTTTAACCAAAAGTTGTATTTAAATCTATTCTCCATCTTTTTTGTTTTGGTTTGTTTCAACATGAGTTTCAGTATTTTACTAAGAATTAGAGTTTTTCATGCTATTAGAATAACATCTTATTTTATACAGGTGCACCCGTTCAGACTTGAGTTTATTTTTATATTATTAGTTTTATTTTCAGGATTGATTGAAGTCAGCATTGTTATTGAATAAGTCTCACCTGGATTTTTCAGTATTCTGTGAGGACAAAGTAGAAGAAAAACATCAGACAGGCCACTGAGCAGCTTGCATGAACAGTCCTTGAGGCAACTATATCTATTTTGAGTTCCCAACAGACACTTTAAATTCTCATGAAAAGCAAGATTATTACAGTTTTGCGTACTTTGATGATCTAAACTCTCAAGATATCGAATCCCTTTTTCTCAAAGCTCTTATTCAGATTCTCTCACTGCATAAAAACATGGTCTGTCTTCCTTTTCTTATCCTCCCCTCCAAACCACTTGAATCCAAAGTAGGCAGATCTTACACTACAGATGCAATAGAGCTTAAAATGGATAAATTCTGGCATGTTGAATGTACAAAAATAGTGAATCACTGGCAAAAGTCCAGCCAGGGGATTCTCCTGTGTATAATAAAGTTATTAAAAGAATCACAACAAATGTGCTACTGAGGATCTAAACCAGCTGATGGTGGTAAGAAGTTGACCCTTGTATAGTAAACTGCCCCCTCCTTAGTTTAGAGCACTGTACTCCTATTGAGTAGGCTTGAAGGTTGTGCCCTTCAGTGACCTGTCTTCATCAAGAAGATGCAAATACTTTTTTTTTCCTCAACCTAAAGCTGATTGTATTAGCTTGGTGACTTACAAAGTATTTTGTGTATTTTGAATAATTAATGTAGCATTAATTAATTAAAAGGAGATGGTTCTTTTTCATGCATACTACTCACTTTGCTCAGAGGATCCCAGAAGTGTGTACTAGAGAGAAGCAGTAGAACAGTGCAGTGTCCCTACCCTCTTTCTCTCATCCTCAGCAAAGGGATGCTGATCTGCTTAAGCTAACTCAGGCTTATGGTATCTTTCTGATATTTGTCTCTTTGATATTTTTGTAAAGATTTCGGTAATTTGTCAGTGGTTTTTTTTTCTTTCTCACAGCATTTTATTTTAAAGAAGTATTTCAAAAGCTTCCTCTATTACAGTAGCAGCTTTCACTAAGGATATTTCAAATTTGTGATACTCCAGCCTCCAGAATCTGTTTTTTTTTTTTCCAAACTGTCTGTTGAATTAGACTGGAAACAGATATTTTAAGTAACCACTTAGCAAAATAATTATTTTTTCCAAGTGATCTAGAATGAGAAATATGCAAATATGAACAAAATGAGCTCTTTTGGAAGGCACTGGGTTTTAATTAATAATCATTTATATAACAGCAAAATAAAGCAAATTAAAATTTGTTGTGAACACAAGCTCTTTTAAAAGAACAAATTAAGTGAACATACTGAGAGTTAAATCAAGACACTGGAGGCTTTAATATGCCTTTTCTCTGTGTAAGGAGCGCTGAAAGATAGAGGAATCAAATAAGACCTTCACAGAATTGGCACCAAAGTTTTGGGGTTTTTTTGTAGCCTAAATCTATCTGGCATAATAACATACTGAGTTTGAAATCTTACTCTAGTACATCACTTGAGGTGAAACAGCGAGGAAAATTGATCCCTTGCCCATAACCGCTGTGCAGATTTCCCCAGAAATTGCAGTTTCACTGGAGGGTTTATTTGTTGATGCTGCTTCTATATCTGGAAATTAGCATCACACTGAATGTTTCTGTTCTGTACAAGGCTGGATTGCTTTAAAGTGAGGAAAAAGAAACAGCAAGAAAATGCTGCCGCTGTCTATCTGCCATTTATTTCCCCCTTTCTCCCTGTCAGTCTGAGCAATATAATTCCAGAATGAATGAAATTTATACAGAACAGTGTAGAATAGATTTTAGTTTTTATGTGAGAATTATTTTCTATACAGTATCTGTAATGATAAATGTCTTTATTTTGGCTACAGTTATGTAAATATTGAGTCTTCTTGTATATCATGAAAACAAAGATATGTTGCAAGTCATTGTTTTTTACTGCAGAAGCACAGCAAAAGTGCCATTCTCCAAAGAATGCATTAGCCTATCTTCTCAGTCATCCATTTGTCCCCAAAATCTCTGTTCAGGGCTCTGAGCCTTCAGCTACTGCAAGTGAGGGATGACACGATCTGTCTCAAAGGGCTTACTCCCACTTTTTGAAAATATTATCTATGAGATCAAATTAATCCAGTTTAACAGTACTATAAAGCATGTTCTAACATCTTGAAGTAAATATAAGCACATTCCAGCTAACGTGAGGAGGAGGTTGAACCAGATGACCTCCTGAGATCCCTTCTAAGCTCAACTTATTCTGTGATACTGTGGTTCTTTCCTTATCTTTGATTAGGCTGATTCACTGTTAGTTAAATAAAAGGGAGGGGGAGGAAAAAAAGTGGAAAACCTCAAGTGAATGACAGGGCAGGACACTTACAGATGGACACAAGATGAAGCCTTTATAGAGTGCAAGATAGAGGTTTATATAATCAAGAAAACAACAAGGCAACTTCATGACATTAAAAAAAAAATCAGTATGTCAAATTTAGATAATGAAAATATTTATTTTGATGTCATGCTATGGAAAATATTTGTGGATGGATAAAGGGAATGTTATTTTAAAAAAATTATTTTTTACTACCAAGCACAATATTTTGCTTATGCTTGTTTTTTTTTCTTTGATATAAGTTATTATAAAAAATTGCCAAACAAATGTCAGACAGTTATTAACTGTCCACCTAAGCTGAATGGCACAAAAGACATAATTGGGTGTTCAATTATGTTTTCTGTCAGTACTGGTAAAAATGTTCCTGTGCACTTGGGCCAGGGTAGTGGGACCTTTCCTCCAACTGTGAAATTCTTCATTTTGGAAAAAGAGCAAGGGAATGTCCACTCTAACCTACAGTGAAGCTTTGGTAGCGTCTCGATTTAGCTGGTCCATCCAGTAGATTGTTACATCTTGTATGTATAAATGAGATAAACAGGTAAAACTAGTGTGAACAGCTCTCTTCAAAAACCTCTGCTGACTGACAGTAACATATCACACATTTTCACTTAAAATTTTGTACTGATTTTTCACTGTGCTTAGCTTCATAGCAGCATGCTTATATTCACTGTCTTTAAATTGCCTGCATCACTAATTTTCCATTTTCTGTATTGTAACAGCTGGAAACAGTGAAAGTGAAGGCCAAGATGCGGTGAGGAAAATAAAAGAAGAAATTTTGACTGGAAAAGGTACTGTACCTCATACTTTTCTTAATAAACTCTTTGTTCCTGTCTTTTTGCTGACATCATCTTTTATATGACGGAAACTAATTCTTAAGGTAGATCTGACACAGGGGTAAAAAGAGTAGAATATTTAAAAAAAATATTTTCAGTTTCATTTGATTTATTTATTATGTGTCATTGCAAAAAGGCCACCTGCAAGTTACAGTCTGCCTGTGCATGTGCATGTAGCTGGGCAGAAAATCAGAATATTAGTAATTTCTGCTGAGAGGAGAATGACAGTAGATAAGAGTGGATGTACTCTTTTTCATTGCTGATCTTGCCTCCCATCATGTGTATATGCCATAAATTTTAGGGGGTAAGGGATTTCTAAAAGAACAGGGCTGCTTAGTTGGGTTATTTGACACATGTTAAGAGCTTATAATCCTTCAGAAGGGATAAACCTTCCATATCAAAGCAAAATTTCTGTGTTTTCAATTCTTCCTTTTTTTTTCTTTTAATCCGATGAGCAATCACATTGGGGGAGGCATAAGGACAACATAGCTTAATAACAATAAAAAAAGGCATAGTGCGCACTATCAGATGTACAATTATTAAGTGCAATTAATGATGGAGGCTAGTACATCTAATATTTCCACCTCTTGGATTCACTGGGTGTAGTTCCTAGTAGTGTGTGATGATTCATTGCTGCCACTTTGATGTATAATTTCTTAGCAAAATAATAGGGCAGTGCTGCTACTCCACCCTATTTAAGATCTTCATGGCTTCTCCTGAGATCTGATTCTAGCTTTGTGCCTCTAATAATTACGGTTATGACGATCAAAAAACGTTAATTATTTTGTTGAAAAAACCTTTCATTAAGATTTATCTTTTGACTTTAATAAATGTGCACCCATCATAGCCCCAGGATACATGTATGCTAGTTAAAAGCATCATAAATTAAGGTATAGTCAGAAGGATCGTGAAAGGAAAAAGGTAATTACATTGTTTAACTATTTTGCTTGAAGTTTCTGTACAGAGACCAAAAGCATTTGGAATGAATTGCATCATGTGACTTGCGTGAAGCTGGATAAACCATGATCTGTCTTATTTTCTTACATCTGTGTGATCACAGGCTTTTCTGGCACCCCACTTTTACTTGATTTTTCTGAATGGAATAAGCTCTAATTTTCAGTTACAAACTTTGCCAAGATACAGGTGGTAGTTTGAAGAAGCTGAAAGTGTATCCAAAGTTGACTGAAGTTGCTCCTCATTGTGATTGTAATGACTGGGGCTTTAGTAATCTCAGATTCTGGTAGATCTGAACTAAAAATGAAAGGGTATTGCCTTTTCAGAATTTCTCACTGATTGAGAGATATTTGTATTTGAATGTACATTATCCTGTGTGAGTCTGGGGCAACAGCCTGTGTTAGTGCTTATTGATGAATTTCCACTTGTAATGTGATATGCATGCAGATAATGTGACCAACACTAGGCTGTGCAAACATATCACCTTTTCAAAAGCTACAGTTCCATATCTGTTTAGTCACTGGATAGAAACATTATCAATTATCTTGACCTTTTCTCCTCCCTCCTTTTATTTTTGAACATATTTTTCTGACTAGTATAAAAAGAAACACTTATAGAAAATATTCCCATCTGGAATATTGGACTTCTGAAGGATAATTATTCAAAACAGTATTTCAGGGTAGTCAGCGTGATCAAAGATTTGGACAATATAGCTGTTCTTCTTTTACTGTAGACAAACTATATGAGTGAGGGCCATCAGTTTTCTATCTAGATCTCAGATCCCTAATAACAAGGAACATCTCCTTACTTGTTAGCAGATTAGACAGCAAAAGAGACCAAGAGAGCTTGTCCTCTCCTTTTTGCCTAGCTGAGCCATACATAGCATAAACAAGCCCAGAGGCAGCTCTGGGAAAAGGTTGTTGAATCCATGTAATTACAGGGTTTTTAAGACAATATCATCCTTCTGCATCTTGCCCCCCTGTCTGTCTGGTGCTCTGTCTGCTATCTAAGGGTACGTAGTTTTGCTTGACACTTACTTCAAGAACAAGTGAGATTCAAAGCATGTACATAAGTTATTCCTATGAAGCAGCTGATGACCAATAATGTGTTAACAATTTCAAAGGAGATAAATGATAATAGTAAAAAGTCTATATATAAAGGTGATGGGGGTTTTTTGGTTTTGTTTTGTTTTTTTCAGTAGCATAGAAAGACATGAAGAAAGGANGGAGATAAATGATAATAGTAAAAAGTCTATATATAAAGGTGATGGGGGTTTTTTGGTTTTGTTTTGTTTTTTTCAGTAGCATAGAAAGACATGAAGAAAGGACTGACAGAATTTCTGAATGCAGGGGGGCAGGAAGCCTGGTTTCCCATGCTGGAAGCATTCAAACCAGAGCCAATGCCAAAGGATGGTAGAATATTGGAGAGGAAAGCAGTTGTGGCTTTTCCCCTACAAAGCAGAAGTGCTGAAGAACATGGAAAATCTAAGCAGTATATCATAACACGTCTTTCTACCACCAATACTGTCCCACATTGTTCCACCAGAAACCTCCTTGGTTCCTCTTCCTGCTTGTTCCAGACTTTCTAGGTGTCCTCCTTGGTTTTGGGTTTCTGGGCTGATTTACCTATTGCTGAGTATAAAGCCAAGGAACTACCAAGGGAGCTGAGTGGAAGAGAGTAAGGTGTAGGTCCTTGGGGCATGATAGACATGATTCACTTGACCATCAGAACCTCCTCCATGATAAGGCAATCAAAGCCCTCAGATATCCATAACAGACTGGAATAAGTGCTGCATTGTTGTTAAAATTATCACATGGGCACTATTTCCAAAAGACCAAGGGCAAAAGATTGCTGCTCTCTGAATCATAAAACTGGGAGAAGACAGAAGATGTGGGCATTTATCTTGCTTCCATTTGCTAAATTGGGAACTTGTGTTGTTAATAGTAGCAGTTATATGGCTGGGAAAATTGTTGCTGGCATGAGATTACCACAGAGATATTCTAATTGTGTCTCTGTAATTTACGCATAGGGTGTGTCCGTGTTAGTGTGTGCATGAGTTATATCAGGAGAGTGCTTTTCAGGCAACACTCAACTGTTGTGTGCTTTCTGAGCGCAGGTTCACATCAGGAGGGCACTGCAGGTCCTGACCTGGATTCTCTTGGGACAGAACTAACCTGGGAGGTGAGCTGCAGTAGATACAAAACATCAGTGCACAGGAGCTGAGTCTCAGCAACCTATACAAGTGACTATGTCAGGTCGCCAACACAAAATGAACTGTAGAAATGGACCTCTGTTCATCTAAATCTCTTGTTAATGTAGCTTTAACCATAGTTACCAGTCCTGAACACACTACATTGAGTTATGGAATTGGAAGTTTCTGTGATAAACTTAGCTTGCAGTGATACTTGAAAAATCTTTCCATGAACTTAATAGAGTATATCTCCTGGCTCAGTTACCACAGTTACTCAGTTTATATCTCTGCAAATGAAAGCTGTTTTCAGCTGGATAATTACAAACATACAAATGCTGGAAACTAATATATAAACATGAATAAAAGTTTCATTCATACCAGGTTTGTGAATGCCAATGGAATCAGCAATTAGAAAAAGTTTATGCATAAATATCACTTAGCACAGTACCAAGGAAAGGCTTTCACAACTGTGGTGTAGAAGCTGGAGTTGCAGCTACACTCAAAGGAGAAAAGAATTATAAGTTAGTGAGAAAACAGGGTGTAAAAGTCATATTAAGCACAAACCTCTTCAAAAGGAGAAGACTGTGTTTAATCTCACCCAACATTTTTGTGGCAATTCAAATAAAACCACAATTATAAAAGTACGCACTAAATCCACAGAATTAATGAGACTTTCATTTGAAGCCAGGTGAGAAAAGAAGAAGAGACTTTCTCCCTTGGAGTCAGAGGAACACGGAGGTTAACACAGTGGCAACAAAATCATGTCATTTACAGTCTGACCCACATCAAGACAGTGTGGGCCAAGCAGTAGGAGGAATTATATCATTTTAAAAACAGTGCAGCTCGTGTGCATTCAACAAGCTTGGCTTTTCCGCAGACCTTTCTTTTGAGATGTTTTTGCTACATATGGCTCAGCCAGGGAAGGAGATGACAAGGTCTTTTGCTCCTTTTTGCCATATTACCTGCTAATGAACAAAGAGATTTTACTTGTTCTTAGAGATCTGAGATTGAAGACTTCACTCAAAAGAACAGGTAATCTAGCCATTAGGTACCAACCTTAACTGCAGAATGATTCATGGGTGGTTACTCCACTGATACTTGCCGTATATCAGGCACCAATCTTAACAAAACAGTACATGTTTTTCTGCTCTGTACCAGACTCGTTTGTTGCTGGCTTTCCCTGCAAGCTAGAGGAAGTCAGCTGCTGTGTGTTCCCAAATTCCCAAACTTTCAGATTTGACTTTTTTTCTCAAGTGTAGTAGTAGTCACATGGGCCAGAGTTGTGCAAGCCAGTACAACAAAGACCGATGCCTTGTTAAAATGTACAAAAATGTAATCCAGGACTCTGGAAAAATAGTAGAAAATATTTGTGATTGAGGTGTGTTTTCTATAAGTGTGCATAAACTTGTGCAAGCTTATACTTGCTTATGTCATATTTGCTTTTCATGGTGTAGATTCACCGTGTAAGAGCGTTATATCCTGACCTTGTGGCAAGACTTGATGTGGCTACTCTGTCCCTTCTACCACATCCTGTCAATGGCATATACATTCTCTACCACTACTTATGCTGAAAGACCTGTAGGATTGGTTTTAATAGTTTCCTAGCAATAATAGTGTGGTTTCTATCTATGTGCTTTCTCTTTTTTTCATGCTGGTGCATTATCTCCAGTACTTAGCTTTGATAGGACAAGGACTGCACTCAGAGCTGTGCAACTGATTGCCAGGCTCATGAAGACATCTTGAAAGACAGGATGATGATATGAGCAAGGAGTAAAGAAGTCTCGATCTGAGAGTACACCACTTTGCAGAACCCTGCATGGAACTCCAGAGATTTTCTGCATTATTACTTGATGACGAGTATAAGAACCTTGCCTAAACATTAAGATTTCTTTTATTTCTCTAGCACCATCTAACATTCTATCAAGTATATTGAAACCATATGAAACTATTTGAATCTTGAAAAGTATTGGATATGTTTAGGACTGGATCCTCCACACACTTGAGGGATAGAAGACCCCTTTCTAGAGCCCAATAAAATAATGCAGGAACTAATGCAGTTTTTCAGTGCTCATAGCACTTATGCCCTTTACCCACCCAATGATGCTGGTGGCTTTTTCTCCGCATTAAGCAAGGAAGACTTTAATCCACAGAAAGAGATCTCCAGAGCCCTCTGATAAAATAATTCAGCTGAATTGTTTGCAAATCAATTGTCCTGCTTCTCTGTCTGCTTTGCATAATACTTCGATGCAAAAACACGGTTAAGTTCACTAAGCCTGCTTTCTCATGACTTTTGTGTTCTCCTTTTAACTTTCAGTGTAACATGTTGCAAGTTTTTTCCCCTCAGCATTTACGGACATTTAAAACAATAGAGAATCCCATGGTTTTTGTTCTTCTTAAGACACCCTAGAAATTGTGTTGTCATGTTAACAGAGTAGCAATTCAGACATGAAGAGTAATACAAATATGGTTCACAGAGCTAAAGATGAGCTGCAGATCTGGCTAGTGAGATCTAGATAGCTTATTCATAATGTATTCATAATGCAGGCACAAGCTCTGCCTGCTAGTTTCCTAAATTCCCATTTCCATTGGAAATGTGAAACATATTTCATTAACAGGCCCTGCCACTAGGAAACATGATTTTCTCTTATTTAAATTATTTCTAATTGAAACTTAGAGACAAAAAAAGTGCACAGGTGTAGCTGTAGGCAGAATAACAAAGTCCTTTCAGATGTCTTGAAACAATTTTCTGACTGTAAATCACCGAAGCTTTGTGTGACTAATGGGATTGGAGCTCCAAGGTTAGGATTTTGCTGATTATGTCGCCCTACTGAAGGCAAACTGGAGAAAGAGAATTTCAAAAAGCTCCCATTTCACCCTTTAACAGGATTTGGATCCTCTTTCATGTTGTACCTGTAGAGCCATGATGTCAAGCAGTGGCCAGATAGAGGTGCTCCTGGGTTTCACACATCACTTGTATGCTACTGTTTTTTCTGGCTTATGCAGTAGTGTCAGGCGGGTTGCATGAGCTACTTCCAGACTTCGTCTGTTCTCAAGAAAATTGCCAGTGAATACAGAAAGGTAAAGCTAAAAATGCAATTTGTTTTCTCTCTGTAATTCTTTCATATCTCTCTTCCAAGATATACTTTATATAATCCTGGCTTCTGTGGGTGTCATGTGGGCTTTAGAAGTTAATTAACTTATAAGAGGTAGAATATTTTCTGTGCATATGCCATTTGCTTCTGTGCTAGCGATCCAGCTGCCAGGAGCATGGAGAACTTGCAGACTGAAGTGAACATGGGAAAAGCAGAGTCTGTATTTGAAGGACTTCAAATACGGGTGCATAACATCATTTCAGGTGTGATCTACCTGTGAACCAACAGACTGTGATCTACTTGAGTGTGCAGACAATGCTGGTCTTTCCTTGTCAGCTCCATCCTTGCAGCAGTACAGCAAGGCTCTAGAAGGAGCTTTTGCACCTCTGAGGGGCCAGCACTAAGTGCGTCCATGCTTCCCTTGGATTCTGAGGGCTATTATTCAATGACAAGGGATCAAAGCCCTGAACAGATGTGCAAGTTCTTAAATAAGTTATGAGCCAGGCTCCTCCCAGTGGTACCCAGTTGCAGGACCAAAGGCAATAATGGGCACAAACTCAAATACAAGAAATCTCATTTAAAAATATGATTTTTTTCTTTTTCAGCAAACGTGTTGTTGGATATTGTTGTCGGTTGAACAGAGAGTTTGTAGAATCTTTATCCTCAGAAGTATTCAAAAGCCACCTGGGCACAGACCTGGGTAACCAGCTTCAGGTGGCCCCTCTTGAGCAGGGGGTAGGACTGGAGAGTCTCCAGATCTGTCTTTTAGCCTCAGACACCCTGCAACTCTCTAAATCTATGGAATTATAGCAGCAAAACCCACATGAAACTCTGTCTGCTTTGTTTGTCCAGCTCTGATTACAAATAATGTAACATTCACAGAATCGTGGACTGCAGGGTCTTCAAGGAACTGTATCACTGTTCATACAGTGCCCATTATAAGACTCTTGGGCACAAATAGCAGTAAGAACTGCAATAATTTGATCATACTAGAGTCTAATGAAATGAGTATTTGAGAAGAACTTTGGAACAGTGTAAAAAAACACCATTTGTGCAGGTAAAATACCCATTCTGTGGAAACAGAGGGAAGGAGAATAGGAACACTGATGCTGAGAGAAATAATCTGCATGAAAAGGCCAGGAAATATTGGCCATGACTCTGTAGCAGATCCCCTTCTTGTTGTATTTTTCTATGAAGAGCATAGACTAATATATTTTATTTTAAGATTTAAATTTTATAATCTAAGTTTCAAATAAGATGTGTTCAAGATTACGTGACATGTGACATCTCTGCCACATTTTCACAATCTGAATAGAAATCAGCATGTGCATATGCACTTTGAAACCCTTCTCAACCTATTTAAATGCTTGCAAGAAACATGTAAATGCCACAGTATTTTTCATAAACTTTTCTGATAACTGGTGGGAAAATAAGTGGGAAAATCTTGCTTAAGAAAAAGAAATACTCCTAAGGAGACTGATAAACTCTTGTATTAAGGAAAACATCCAACATGAGAATTACTAGATGTCTAATAATCATATCTAGATTTTGATTTTTTGTCTTATATCGAGGTAATATTTCTGGACTTTGGATGTGAACGGTTAGCAGCACCTGATTAATTTCCCCAAGTTAATGGCTGGCCATCTTAACATTATTCCTTCTTTTACCAGGATGGCAGTTGGCTTCAGGCTGCTTGGAAGGAGTAGCTCTTTACAACTGATGTAACTTGAGGAGACAAAATAAATCAAATAATCTTTCCAACACTTATTTTGACATAGTTGAAAAATAATCCTTTTCAGTGTTTTCCCTCCCAAGCATGAAAAATGTGTGGGCCTGTGGTGGGAGGGAGATCTCCATGGCTCTGGGCTAGTTTTGCTGTTGTTCTGTTTCCTTTCATTCTACTCCAACCTCACTTATGCTGACACATTTGCACTTTTTTTGAATAATTTATAGCTACTAAACTTTCTGGAACATGAATCTCATTTAACCGGTACAGGGTCAGTAATTCTTTTCTTTAGGAATGTGATGGGATATCAGGAAAAAATAAAGATATTTACATATTGGACAGGAGGAAAGATACAAATAATATAAGAAAAAAGGAATTTCTCCTGTTCAAAACTTTGTCATGGCAGTTGGAGGCTTCTGAACTGGAGGTCTGTGAAAAGTTCTTTTTCCAACCTAAAATCTTGCAGGCTTTCTCCCAGCTTGTATTTTACAGGCCATGCAAAAAATCACATGGCCTTAATTAAAATTATTTTTCGTGAAGACAGAATATTTCCTAGAGATTTGTCTGTTTTGATAGGAGTGCGTATAGTGAAAGAGGGAGAGAAATGTTTTTGTACTCATATCTGCAAAATAAAGTAGACAAAGCATCCCTGCCTGTAGAACGGATCAACTTGGAATGCAGTAGCTTATGTTCAAGTCAATCCTGAATCATTCTGAATTTCTTATGTCACAAACTACTGTAGTATCAAAGATAAACTTTGTTTTAGAATCTAGACCTTAAAATATTCTTGAATTATTAAGCCACTTATCAGTGCTTTGTGTTGATTTGCAAATGCATGCTATAAAAGAATTTCATTTTTTTAAGAGAATTTTGAAAAATTTTCTTTAAAAAAAGATTTTATTTAAAAATTGCCTAAAATTTGAGATGTCCTATGTAAACACTTCTTTGGCCTACTTTCCATCAGTCTGAAGGGTTTATATTTTGCTTTGAGATGATGCAAATTTAATTTTTTGGTCTCAGGCTAAGTGCAGTCTTCAAACGGGATTTCCTTCAAGATTTTGTTTCTAAATGTAGAAGGCAAAATGCATCTCCAGTGCCACAAAATTCTCATGCTTTGGAACCATAGGCCATAGATAATAAAGATAAATATCAAAATATGTGCTTATTTGGTGTAGAACCAGTATATATCTTACAAGGCTGATGTAGTGGGCAGTTCTCTTGAGAATCTTACTCAGACTCTTCCTCCAGTTAAGATGATCTCAAATGACTGGCAGAGGACTGCTGTCTTAGAAGATATATGAAATAATTTTTTAGTCTGGAATCATAATCCTGTAGTTACCTTGACAACTACTGGTGATATATAGCTACATTGTATTTGACTCTCCAGCTGCCCTTTCAGTCAATTGTAGAGGCAGGATATAGATTTTTTCTTTTTTTTTTTATTTGCCTGAATTGTTTCTCTGGAAACATACTATTCAGAAAGTAGGATCCTTTTCTGTGTGTCCTCCCAGAAGGATGAAGTAATACATTTGCCTTTGCTTGCAAAAGAGAACAATTTGCGGCAGTGCTTACATATTATCCAATTAACTGCCAAACAGTGACTTTTTGTATAAATCTGTATTTCAAATTCATGTGTTCATGTTAAACAGCCTGGGTATATGTAAAGATTAAGTCTGAAAAAATCTTGAGCTTCAAGTAATGAAAATGATGTCATTGAGGGCATAATTCTGCCTGTCCCCTCCTCAAGGGGAGGCATGGAAGAGCAGAGTGTATGGTATACACTGCATGGTGCCAGGGAAAGGGCATTAGACAACAGCAACTTTCATTTCTGTGTGGAGCAGAGCAGAGCTGTGTGGACTTTTTCTTCACCTCAGTGCATTCAAAAGCAGAGACTTGAGCCCCAAGTTGCATTAGGGACTCAGTAACTCTGCTGGCTCCATCTGACAGTTGCAGCAGTGTCTGTGTATGGAGATGGGCAGGATGACGTAGCTGCAGCAGCTCTGGGTAGGGGCAGCCAGGGGTGAACTGAGAGGTCCTTCATCCCCTCTAAGTTCTCACATCTTCCTCACGTGAAGGCTGTCCAGATGGCAGTCCAGCAGCTTCATGCCGTGGGTATAAAGCCTATGGGTTGGATGTCTGCAGCAGAGAGCTTGCCTACTCATTTTTCTGTTTAGACAAAGAACTCATCAGGTGATGAAAATTGCTGCTGCCAAGGGTAACTTCATGAGGGTAGTCCAGAAATACTGTTCTTAGGCTGTGTGAAAATTTAGCACCTATCTCCTTACACTTTTATGTGTAATTTTACTTTACCTTCTGAAGATAATATTTTAAAATAAAGCCATGGCTTTGTGCTTCCAGACTGTTTCCACAGGGTTTATTTTCAGAAGCTGGATGCAGAAGGGCTAATCCCTCCCTTCAGCTAGGGGAGTGCCACATACCAGCACCAGGTTTAGGGATTTGTAAAGCAGCAGAATGAGGTGAGGATGAGGAATTAAATCCTTTCAGCCCAAAGCAAGAAGCATGTGCTGTGATGAGTTTGCGTTCAGTGTACCGTGGTGGTGCATAGCAGACAGTTGTGTAAGGAATCAGTTGGAGCTGAAAGGAAAGAAAGTGGTTGTGATTCTATCTCTCTGCTATCCATCCTGTGAGGTCCCACAGGGAATAGACCAGAGGGGTGCTCACCCTGCTGCTTGGCTTCACAGACTCTTTCCACAATCTGCCATTGCAACCACCTAGAGAGACCTTTTAAAACGTGCCATCTTCTGGTAATCACAGAGGGTATAAATTAGTGCTATTTTTCTTTCAACTTCTTTTTAGCTCTGGGTGAGATTATGTGTAACTAATGCTATAAGGAAGTTTCTTTGTTTTGAAGATTAATTTCAGCTTTTGCAGATTAATTTAAGATAGTATTTTTTCTATGTTGTTTACTCTTTGACTTAAATAAAAATCACCATCCTACTACAGTGGTTACTATAAAAAGGAATATATACATATGCATTCAAAGAGCAGCTGAGTTGGAGGGTTAAAAAAGATTTTTTCAGAGAAAAAAGGGGAGAAAAAAGAGAAAAAAGGAAAATAGAGAGGGCAGAATAATAGGAGAAAAAAATAGCAACATATATACCACTTTCCATATTCAATTTTCTTCTTGAATGCTTGTATTTTTTAATTTAATTTTAATTCAGAAAGGACAGTTAAGACACTAACTTGCAAGTTAATGAGCCCAACAAAGCTGACAGATTCTAAAGAGTGAGTAAAGGGAGACAAGAGAAAAACAACACAAAGTTCAGGAAAGGATGAAGAAGCTTGTGAAGACAGAGAGAAATAAGAACCTGGAAAGAGGTTGCAGCCACAGAAGTTTGAAGGAGTATAAGGTTATTTACAGAAAATACAATGCACGGGGAGTGGCTGCTTGGTTAACACATATGTTAGGCAGACTTTGAGTAGATGAGGAAAGAAATGGAATCTCTCCATACTCCAGGATTTTGTTGTTGGGAGTTGCATTCATGGCATTAACACTCCCAGGCAGTACATAAGAAGGTATTGGCTTTGTTCAAGCCCTCAGCTTAACATATTTACTCCTACCTTTTCTTCAAGGTAAATTGCCTATTTTCCTTTCCATTCTGTGTACTTTACTTTCCTAATCTTCTCTGAAGATATTCCAAAGTGGTCAGCATTCCTGGCATGGTTATATTTCCATCTCTGCCTCTCTCCTTTTCCTCTCTTTCTCTTTTCCTTTCCCTTTTCCTTCCCTTCCTATGCTCTCTCTCTCTCTCTTCCCCATTGTCCATCCATGTCTGTCTGTCTTATTTTTATAAGGAGTGGGAAATGTAGCTTTGTAACACGTATCTTGCTGTTTCATATTCTGTTGAAGATGGTATTTGTGTTCCTAAAGAATTTGCCTTGCATTCTCTGCTTTGTATACTGCAAGCAAGCACTATCAGTGGGAACAGCCTGTACTTTTATCATGCCTTTTCATTTTCAGTTTTAAAAAATAGACCAGGTTAGTAGTACTTGCATCGTCAGAAAAACTGGACATGTTTTAAAGGAACAATGTGATTTGCTATTCTGCATATTTCATCTACTATGCTAAGTTTTAGTTTTTCTTTAGCTGGCTTATGAGATGGAGACATAAACCTACTGCCCAAACAGGAAAACTGAGCTGCCTCATTTATTTTATGTAGGATTGTAACAGTACACATGAATGATTTTGATTGCATGATATCTTCTCTTTGGCAACTATTCTGTTAAATTAGATTCAAAGCTATCAATTCAAAAAACCCAAAGTAGGAGTGACATGTTATGTCCAGCGGGTGTTTGTGTCCTAGGAAGAGGTATCATGGTAGCCTTTGGAAAAGCCTAAAAGATAACTTCTGCTATTATTAATCTGAAAAATAGAAAAAGAATGACTGAATCATTAATTTAATTTCCTCTGAATGGCATGAAATAACTCCTGGTAGGCTTTTCTCTCTTCTTGTGCTTCTCTTCCTTCCTCCTTTGCCCCAGTGTCTCCCTGGTTTCTCTATTCCCACTGAACTGTTGCTCTGTCCTTTCCCCAAACCTTTCTTCCCAAGTCCCAAATCTATGCATTTCTAACTGTTTCTGGCTTCCTTTTTTTTATGTCTCAGGACTTCAGATTCCAAGTTTGACTGCCAAAGGCAAGGTAGAAATAGGTGCCAGTGGGTAGACACAGCAAATTAAAGGTATGAACTTAATGGCAAATTATCTATCTATATCTTTTCATCACTGCCCCCAAATAGCTCCTTGAAATGTGGATTTTTTTCTGCCTTTGATATGAGAGATCTTTGCTCATACCTTGCCATTCATCTGAACCAGCAGTGATACACTCAGGCATTGTGATATCATCAACCTTTCTAGGTTGACAGGGAGAGCCCTTGAGTAGCACTGTAAGAAGGCATTGAATGGAAGGCTGGCTTGGCTGGAGGGCCATGTGTTCTGAAGCCCCTGAGCCCTGTTTGTGCTGGCTGTGCTTAGAGGAGCAGCACTGTGCATGAATTGCTGCGTGTGAGCATGTGGCTGCACTCTGCCAGCTGCCAAGGAAATGCTAATGGTACAGCGGTGTCTACTCCAAGTGCTGCCAGATGGCTATGTTAACTGATAATAAAGGCCATAAGCTTAGGCAGAGGGGTCTCACAGCCCTCAGAAAGACTGAAGCATCTTAAAAGAGCAGAGGACTGGCAGGAGAGTATGCAAGGCTTATTCAAGAGAAAATGAACCCTGAAAGCCATTGTGGTTCTGTGCCATGCTATAGAGACACAGAGGCTCCTCCTCTGGAAGCTTACACCACTTGATGTGTTTTGTAAAATCAGAAATTAAAAGGGCATTGCAGATCACCACTTCTGAATTTTTTAAGCAGTCTTCATTCTTTCTCCCATCTTCTCTGGCAGGTGCATTGGAACTGCTTCTATGAGCACATACTGACCCAGTTCTCAGGCATTATTAAAATCCATAAAGTTATTTTGGTTGTTTTATGTTCATGCTGAATATGAACAGCAAGCAGGTAGAAACCTATGAAACTGCACTGGAACTTTAGCAAGACAGAATGAAAAAAATTCTTTTACATTACAGTCCCTCTCTTGACATTTTGGTTTTTTAAGTTGATCTGTATCCCTTCCTGAGAGTGGCAACTCAAAAGCACCTCCTTAAAAGTGAGCTTTAAAGGAAGATAAATACAATAATATTGCCAGAGTGACCTTGGTATTTACACAGGACTAAGAAGAAATGTCAAGGATTCTACACCTAACAGACTGTATGATTGCGTTTAATAAACATGAATCACAAAGCTACTTGATTATTGCATCTAAATATTTCTAACTCTTTCTGGGAGGATTATACCCTTCTAAATAATGGGGTTTGGGTCTGTAATTCCACCTCTTGAAAACAGCAGTAAAATTTCCATTGACTTGAATGCAATCAGGGATTCTACCTTGTAATTTTGAACAGGACAATATATTTCTGTTTCTCTCAGTGCACTGCCTTAATTAAAGGCTTGCCCCAGATTTATCAGTGAAGTGACAATTCCAACAATTCACCTGGACAATTACTCAGAGGTGGCCCAGAAAGCCCAGAATTTTGATCCCAGCTGGCCAGTGATTTGTGCTGGAAGGCATTGAATCTCATGGCCCTTCAAATCTGAATCACAATAGCTGCACATGCAGGTGTTGTTCCCTTCCATATATGCACTTACTGCCAACCCTCCACAAACTAAAATTCTCAGGGTTTTTTGTTCAATAAGAACTGTAATTGAGCTGCACATTTTAAAATGCATACTTTGTAATAATTTGTTTTCAATGAATTTACAGCTAGTTTCAAGGATTTTTTGAGGCTTCTGAATCCTTATTTAAGCTGTATAGAACTGAATAGTGGTGTGACTTTTTGTACATGCTAGAGTTTATACCTCTGTATCTTCCATTCCCAGTGCAGTGAGTCTGAACCAGGTTTTTCTGTATTATGGATGAATTCAAACAAAAAACATTCTTCATAACTACTTGAGAAACTGGCTTCTACTATGCCTGGACAGTCATACCTTCTTATGTGTAAAAAAGTGATTGGATGTCCGAGCCCAAAGAGTCATGGTAAATGGAGCTATATGCAGTTTTAGGCCAGTCACAAGTGGTGTCCCCAAGTGCTCAGTTCTGGGACCAGTCCTGTCCAATGTGTTTATCAATGACCTCGACAAGAAGATTGAATCTACCCTTAGTATGTTTGCAGATGACACTAAGCTGGGAGGAAGTGTTGACCTGCTGGAGGGTAGGGAGGCTTCAAAGGGATCTGAACAGGCTGGATCAATGAGCTGAGACCAATGGGATGAGGTATAACAAGGACAAGTGCAGAGTCTGGCACCTGGGACACAACAACCCTGTGCAGCGCTACAGGCTTGGGAAGAGTGGCCAGGAGGTTGCCTGGCAGAGAAGGACCTGGAGATGTTGGTTGACAGCTGCTCAGTATGAGCCAGCAGTGTGCACAGGTGGCCAAGAAGGCCAATGGAATCTTGGCTTGTATCAGAAACGGTGTGGCCAGCAGAACCAAGGAAGTGATTGTGTCCCTGTACTGGGATTGTGTCACTGATGAGGCTGCACATTGAATCCTGTGTTCAGCCTTGGGGGCCTCACTGCAAGAAAGACATTGAGGCTCTGGAGCATTTCCAGAGAAGGGTAATGAAGCTGGTGAAGGAGCTGGAGCACAAGTCTTACGGAGAGTGTTAGAGGGAACTGGGGTTGTTTAGCCTAGAGAAAAGACAGCTGAGGGGAGACCTTCTCACTGTCTACAACTGCCTGAAAGGAAGTGGTAGAGAGGTAGGTGTTGGTCTCTTCTTCCAAGTGACAGGTGATAGGACAAGAGGGAATGGCCTCAAGCTGCACCAGGGGAGGTTCACACTGGACATTAGGAAAAACTTCACTGAAAGGGTTATCAGGCATTTGAACAGGCTGCCTAGGGGTGCAATTGAGTCACCATCCCTGGAGGTGTTCAAAGGAAGTGTAGATTAAGAGCTTACGGATATGATTTAGTAGTAGACGGGTGCAGTTGGGCTTGATGATCTCAAAAGTCTTTTCCAACCTAGGCATTCTATGTTTCTATGAAAACATATTATCTCTGATTGCTGTTATCTTTTACAAATGGTAGTTACAGACAACAAGTCAAAGATCTTGCTGACTTTATACAATAACCCCCTAACACACCCAGCTGCAGACATTTTGCAGTGCTTCTTTAAATAAGCTTCTTATTTTGAAGAGGTCACACTCATCCAGAATGTTGTTTATTTTTCTCCACACTCATGCAACACCTTTGCACTTATCTGCAATTGTTCCTCTTTCAAGTGTTACCTAATTGTGTACTTTTGCTTGGTCTTTTGGGAAATTCCTAATGATCCTCCAAGCCTCGGTTAAGCTAAATGTTTCTGTGTTGTCAGCAGCTTTCACCACCTGTCTATTCAGCCCTGCTTCACAGAAAATTTGTAACACCTGGCACCTACCACTTGTTTGGGTACAAAGCAAATGAACCACTACGTGTCTCTTGAGAGCGCTCAGAACTGGCAGCAGGCAGAGGCAACGACTCTGACTCTGATGAACAGGGCCATTAACCAGCCCTTAGACTCAGGTGCATAGAGAAGGGTTCTCCTTGGAGCCCAAACAAACCTGACACAGAAAACCTGGACTGTTTGTGCTTTAGTTTTTATTTGTTTTGGTTTTTTGTTTGTTTGGTTTGGGGTTTTTTTGCAGTGGCTTGTGTGCAGAACAGCAAATACTCAAATAAACCAAACAAACATGATCTGGAAATAGTGCTTTTGCCTCAATCCCATGTTATAGTAACAGTTGTCCTGAACTTTGTGGAACAGAAGAATCAAGCTTGCAGGTTGCAAAAGCAGGTGCTGAAGGCACCAAGAAGGCAGCATGCTAGGATGTAAGCTGCTACTGTGTAGCATCTTTGGACAGAGGGTATTTTATTCAAGAGCCCTTCTGTGTATTACATACCCTAGCATGTGGGACTCAAGTCCACTGAGAGGATGAAAGAGCAAGTGCTTAAACACACAGCGGTTGGAATGCTGTGTTGACTGATCAGAAGCCTTGTTCAGAATGGGAAGCTAATTTTAAGTTAATGCAGTAAGGAACTAGGTAGGAAAAAGATGGATAAATTAGGATATTTTTCTCCCATTTGTTTTGGAGAGAAGTCAGGGAAACATGTTTCGCCAGCCAGAATATAGTAAAGGCATTTGTCAATGCTATGATGTGGCTTTAACCTAGATATATTGAACTGTAAAGGATTATGATACTAGGATAAGCATATAGTGCTAGGTAAAAGCAACATTTTCACGGGACACATGCTTTTTATCTCACAAGGGAGAGATTTGAGAAACAGATCCAAGCCAAGAGAAGCAGTAATGGTGGAAGAACTAGCAGCAGCTGAAGGAGGACTGGGATGCAGCTGCAGCTGGAGTACTGCTGGCTTTATTGGACATATTAACTGTATAAACATGGCTCTTTCACCTTTTTAATGTGATAAATAAATAAGAGTTTGTATTGATTCTCCATATTCAGTCTCAAGTGTGATTTAAATTGTTGATTAAAGGTCACTTCAATGTCCTGGTGTATTTTGTGAAAGTCTCAGCAGAAGAGAAGGGTGGATGAGATACAGGAGCAGATTGTAAAGAAGAATAAAGGTTGGGCTTTTTAATTACAGTCAGTTCAGCCTCTGAATTCATAGTTATGCTTTGTGCTTTGGCTCTTCTTTTTTTTTTAATGTACTATTTATTGTTACACTGAAGATCTAAAAGCTTCATTTCCCTAAGTGACTCTGGAAGAATTATAAATCAAGATTTATTTTGTCTAGAAATTAATCTTTTCTTATGTAAGCTGAAAGTAAAGATTCATAAAGTGAATAATATTGTATTTCTTCAGTAACATGTCAATAACAGCCTGTCTTTAGGGATTTCAGAATTTCCAAATTCAATTTCAGATGTCTTATGTATTTACTTACCTATCTTAATTAAGAATTGGCAGGAATAAAAGGAAAAAAAAAATTACTTGCTTCCAAGCTGATATGATCTTAATTGGAAGTGCTTAGCTCTCATATTGTCATTGATCACTTATTTTTGTGAACTATATCAAGGTACTCATAAGGAATATGTAATACTTGCCTGTGGCAATATCTAGCAGAAGGAGCTGAGAGTGCCCAGGTGTTTTCAAACAGTGGTTTGAAAGAACTCCAAAATGTGAGGTTTTGGAATCCTTTGAGGAGGCAAGGGACAGCTTTCCAAACACCTGGACTCCTTGATCCACCTGTAGGATAAGCTCTCCTGCCTAAGATATTGCAGCATGTTAATCATCTTGCCATGCTTGAACAATGCCCATTTCTTTGTGATGTAGCTTCAGAACAAAGGTGCGATGTTTCTACATAGACCCTGTGCCCCAGAAAATGTCTTTTTCCCTGCTTCATTTCCATCAGATTTGCAGAAAGACCTTGAAGTGCAAGGATCTGGAGGAAGTGGAAAATAAGGTGCTTCATCATGCTTTGGGGCTTCTATGTCCTTATGTACACATCTTTCTTCCAGTGCCACACAAAGAGGGAAGAGCATGGATGCTTACCTAAGTAATGGTCTGATTTTTAACTAAAATATAGTTTCTAAATAGAGCCTTTCAAAATTTGCAGTAGTAATAGATCAGACATAAGCTGTGAGATGTTGGAATAGATAAAGACAGAAGTGGGAATTTAGCTACATTTTTGGTGCTTTCCCACTCATCAGTACCTAATGAGTAGGCATAAACAGTGACAGGATACTGAGCAATGCAGAGACAAATGGCATAAGAGAAAACGGGTACAGCTGTGTAGGAGGGAAAAGGGGGTGCCAGCAGAGTGGGAAAGAAAATGCAGTTGTGTCAAGTGAAATAGTTTCATAATAAATACATGTTTTGATCTGTTTCTTTCAGCTGTCTTGTACACAATATACAAACTAATACATTTTAAGGGTACTTAAGCAAAAAAAAAAAATCATCCAGTATGCTAAAAAAGTTGAACCCAGAGATGTAAGAAAAGGTGGTTTGCAGAGTTTTCAGCAGATCTTTATGGGAAGAGAAAAAGAAGCCCCAGAACTGTGTGATGCATCTTAAGAAGAATCTATCATGTGCTTATTCAAAGTGTTTATTTGTTACCCTTATTAAAAAATTACCTGCTGTTGCCAGGCCTAACTTCAGCTTTTTTAAGTGCTTAACTTCCATTTCTGAATTGTGTTGTTCTTTTATGTCCCAGATCAAAGAGCCTTGCATCTACTCAGAAATATTTATTAGACTCAATTAAGTTATCTGTTATGTTGTATCTATGTCATGACCTTGATTGATCCACATTGTCCATTTGAGGCTGAGAAATATAAACTGTCCCAACTGGTTTTGGAGAGCTGTGTGTAAACTAATTCACTGAGGAGGTGCTTCTGACTGATGACATCCTCATCCCTTACTGAGGTGAGACAAGTGCTTTTGTTTTTGCAAGGAAAACTGGATACTCTGGAAGGCTAAGTTCTACCAAGTTCTCAGTAACTACAGAATGGTCCCCTGCTTGAATTGGAAGGGCTCATCTAGGCCAACCCATTAGGAACAAGAATAGTTGGATATTTTTTAATTATGACAGAGTAGGATAACATGCAGGTAATATATGTGCATGAAATATTACTGAGATGCTTTATTTTCCAATATTTTAAGTTGGTGCTCAAGGGGGAAAATATATCTCAGTGTAATGAGAGCTGGAGATTTCTAGAGATAGCAAGGTGGTTCTAGAGGGAGAGATATATTCTAGAGGTTTGTACAAGGCATCTCATCCATCCTTCTACATCAAAACCTCAGGCTCATCTGGTGTAAAGACTAGAGGCAAGATACACAGTTAAGGTATTTTTGTTCCCAAGACATCAGGAGGCAGAGAGCATGGATCTCCTCCCCAGATTCTACCTGGTTCATGTAGCAACAGATCTTTTTACGAGGAAGGATCTCAAGTATACTTTGTTAACATTTTTATTCCTTGAAAGAAGCCAGGCCTTTTATTACTCAGGGTGGTGTCTCCTTCATGAGAAACAATCCTTCAGGATAGTGAATACTGGCACTCTGTGGCTCAGTCCATCTAACCTCATCTACACTATTGCTTAAACTCAGTGACTGAGAAGGCCTTTGTGGGGTGTGTTGAGTAACTTGTGGTCTCCTTTACAAACTGAAATGTCTCTGAGGCATAGCTTGGACAGTTAGAATCTGTAAACTTCTGGTGGCAAGGAGCTGATGGGAAAAGCTGTAGCAGTAACTGATGGGCTAGTTGAGCCCTCCTGTTGCTCAGTTTGGGCAACAACCCTTTGTGTTGAGAACAGCTCTGCTGTGTTGCCGAGTCTTGCACACATTTATTGCACCTGCCTCTTAGGTGAGACTCTGTAGACCTGGTACTGGGGAAGTGAAGTGCACTTTTGGCAGGCCATGAAGAAATAAGGAAAGCAGTAATTGGTGCTGTGGGTGAGGATGAAGCTACGGGCTTGAACTCCAGCCCTTCTGCTCCTCTCTGAAGTTCCCTGGAACTGTGTGAGTTACCTAGACAACCTGAGCCATCTGAGGGTTGGTTGCATCCTCCAAGCTCTTCACCCGAACACTTTCACTAGCGACAGGAGACTGGCACATCTAAAAGGCAATTTTCTCCACCTCAGACACCTGGTTTAAGCAGGGCAGCATAAATGAGCAGCTGAAGCTAGGCAGCTAACATCTAGGCAGCTGTAGTTGACTGAGATCACCTCCCTTCTTTCTATTCCTTTGCTGCTATGCACAATTCATTCCTTTAGAGGGAAGACAAGTGTTTGTTGGGATTAGTGAAAAAACAGTTTAAAGGCTTCCAGGAAGATATATATTGTAGTATATCAATCTGCTGCAAAATAATTTGTGTCTGTTTGTAGTAAAAGAGCAATCCCATTTCTTTTTTTTTCTTCTTTCCCCCACCCCCAAAAAAAAAAAGATGAGGAGATTAATATAATAAAAAATAATAAACCTACCAATTCTTTGCACACNCCCATCCCCAAACCCAGGGAGTTTTTCTATTCTACTGATTCTGTGTTACATGCCAGCCCTCATTCAGTTCTTTATCCTCCAGGCCTGTATGGAATTACAGGGACTCAGATGTGTCAGCCAGGATTTGAGCCCAAACTAAACACAGTCATCATTCACCAAAGGACAGATAATTGGTTTCTCTAGTGGTAACACTGTTGGGTCCTCCAGAGCACAGGGATTATTCATTTCAGGCAAAGGAAGGCTTAAAGTTTGTAATGTGAAGTGGTTTTTTTTTGTTTTTGTGTTTTTAAGTTTCTGTTTTACTTAAGCTGTGGTAGGAATTTGGATGATTTGATAGAAACAGTAAAAGCCATGAGAGGAGTTGTGCTATTTATGGAGCAAATGGTTTAGAGAAGGATGCATCAGGACTTTGCTATTGTTTTGCCAGTTTTAAATCTCTGTAACATGAACACATCAGTGGGTTCTGCAATCCCCCCCCCCCCGAATCTACTGGAATTACACAGTGCATTTCATACTTCTCGAAGTTTTTGATGAACACCTTTAGGTCCCTATGGGACTTCTGAAATGAACTAGTGAAGAACATTTCCTTTGCTCTGTGATGTTGGTTAGTGTAAATGAGCCAGGGTACATGATCTGGAAATAGAGATCTCCATTGAAGCTCCAAAATTTTATATTTGGTCATTGTGTCTCAAAGCCAAGAATGAACAAATGCTAATTTTCCCTTCTTCAGTTCCTCTGAAAGTGTATTGTTGTTTAAACTACAAATAGAGGAAAATATTAGGGCTCCCAAATTGCCTTCTAGTTGTACCAAATAGTAGATTTTCATCAATGAAGTACTTTTCTGTGTAGGGATTTGGAGAAGTGCTTGTAGGTAAACTGAAGAGGAAGGGCAAAAATTTCAAGAGTTACTTTTGTGGTTAATCTCTTCATCTACCTGTTATCTTTAGATATGCCTAGTCATATCTCATGTATCATTATACTGTGCGTTTGTTTCATACAACGGGATTTTCCTTACTACCTCATGGAGAAGTTCTTACCTCTGTGAAAATCTGCTGGGGTGATTGCCATGGCTTCAGTATCAAAGCTTAATTCTGAAACACGCTTCTAGTATGTGCACTCATTATCAGCATCTGTATGTTAGATACAGCTGTCAGTTCTGTAACTTCCAGAAATATAATTTCCAGGCTAACTCAGTGCTATAAGTTGTCAGATGCCAAGAGCAAAGGCCAAGTCTTCATTGCCTGAAATATAAATTGTATGTATTCTACAGAGATTTTCACAGTGCTGTGTGTGTCTACTTGCTGGTGAGGTGCCTATGAGTGGTATCAGTGTAATGCCGATATTCCACACCTTTCTCACTCCCTGTTTTGTATTGATGCTCACAGCAGTACCATCTGCCCGTTCCATAAGTAGACACCTTCCTTAGTACCCTTCTACCCTTAGTAGACATGTTCCTTCCTATGTAAAAGTTGCTGTGTGCCACCACTTTGAATGCTGCCTTCACATATAAATAGTTCAGCTTCAGCCATCTTTAAGTCAGATAGAAAAATAAATTTCTCACAGTAGAAAGAGCTCTTCAGCATGATCCAGATTGCCTCTGTGTAGCTCCTCAGGACTGTTCATACAGTGAGATGCTCTCCACTGTGAATAGGAGTGACAAAATCTGATCCAGAGTTAATTCCCCCAAAAATATCAGTATAGAAACTGACACTGAAACATGTGCAGGGGAACAGAAATCTTTCTTTCATTCATGAACTTCCCCAGTGAGGTCTCCCTCTCAGGCAGTGACTGTGGCATTGCAAAACTTCACTGTGTGAACCATTGTGGGTTGACAAGGGAAACATTGCTGATCCAGCTCAGAGAAGCAGACAATTTACTTCTATAAGATTACACTTAGTAAAGCTTTTGGGAGTTTGTGTTGGGCATATCTGAATCACTCTATCTCAAAGTCTCTCAGTCATGAGAGGCAGAGGGTGTCATATGAGGATGAGAAGCTATCTAGACATCTAGAGGATCCTTTGATAAAGTGCACAAGCCATAGAAAGAGAACCTGTCAGGAACTCATTGCAGTAATGTAGAGATACTGACTGCCAGTTTTATTGTATTTCATGGAAATTTGCAAAACACTGAAACCCAGATAACTCTACCCGGTATGGTAGAAGGCTCCAGGCTTTTGTGCAAGGGGCATTTCCTTGGCAGGCTGGTTTCATCTTCCCTTGTTCTGCTGATAGCATCATGTGTGTTCTCAGGGAGGTTACTTCCCTGCTTGCACGTCTCTCCATGCCTACTAAACATTAATGAGTGGGCAGACGAAATCAGGCTGAGGTTTTCTGCAAGTGGAGAATTGGATTCCCTTGACATAATGCTTGAGACCACTGACTATTAAAAAAGCAGAAGCTCCCAACCCCATGGCATGAATTAGCCATGGTTATCATTGCAAGTGGAGCAGTAAATAAAAAAATACTGGTCAGATATGGGCATACAGTGCTGCTTTGAGCAATATTAGTGTGTTTCCCTAATAGTTTCATTGTGCTAGATTCATTTTGCAGGGCTTATTTCACCTTTCATTTGTGCACGCTGTCCATATAATACAAAGAGGCTCCATCTTCATTTTTGCCTGCAACAACATTTCTTTCTTTAGAAATACCTCTAGTGTTGGGGGAGAGATATTTTTTGCTTTTCAATGCCAGTTACAGCTCCCAGATGTCACATAGCAGCAGCAGCTGGCTGCATGGCAGATCCCTTAGGCTGCAGCTGGGTGAGCACTCCTGGAAATATTCTAGCTGTGTCATGTAGATTGTCTGTGGAATATTTCTATGAGCTGTCATGCTCTTCAAATGCCTCTAGCTTCTTTCTCCCCCCCTTCTCTTATGCTGGTAATACATGGAGCCTAAAAACTGAGCACAGGCAAAATCTCTCATGTATCGTGTACAAGTCTGTAGATCAAAAGGATGGCCTGTGTGTGCGTGATTCCTTTGCATAAGTAAATTATTCAATTAATAAATAACATTGAATATTCCTAGTAAGTATAAGATTAGGAGTGTCTCTGTCCTTGAATACCCTGTATCTATGATAATAGCACTCTTGTATGAAGATGAAAGGAGAAACGTTGCTTCAGGAAGTATGATCAGTCTTTAAAATTATGTACTCAGTATCCAAACTGCTCGAATAGTACTTTCCTCTTCATAGAATCAATGTTAGTAGACTGATTGTGAATGACAGAGTAGTGTTTCAGATTTCAGCAAAGAGACAAACTGAAATTAGAGTAAATTTTCAATAGAAGAGTGCATGCACAATATAATGCATTATCTACAAAGGAGAGTTAAAGGCATATTAAAGTCTTATTTACCTCACTGGATATATTTTTAGAAGCATCTGTGCTGGTGAATTTTATTTTCTAGTCGTGCTGTACATTACATTTCAACAAATCCTTTTAGTAAATGTGTTGTAATGTTGTCAAACACTAACATCAATGAAATCATAACAAACACTTGGTTTTGCTTTTAGCTACAATGCATGTTTTGGAGAAGCAGTATAATTTGAAAATAAAGTATGATACAGATATTCTAATTAAACTTTAGAACCCTTAGTCAGGATCAATAATGCCTTGATAACTGAATGATTTCATTTCACATTATTGGGATATATGCTTAATTCTTCAAGATAATATTTTAAAATATAATTTACTGATAATCTACCTCTCCAGTACTGTCAAGCTATCAGCCAACTTGAAACAGTTTGTTATAGAACAACTTGCTCATTTATTCAGCCCCATTCTTTCCCCTTTGTGCAACATCATTGGCTAGACATTAAGAGGAAGTTTTTCACAGAAAGGGCCATTGGGCATTGGAACAGGCTGCCCAGGGAGGTGGTTGATTCACCTTCCCTGGAGGTGTTTGCAGGCAGGAGTTCCTTAGTCCACTCAGGAGCTTGGATGCTCTTTTTTTGGAGATGCCAAGTGGTTTAGGAGGAAAATCTGTCTAGAAATTCCAGAGAGGGGAAGGGATTTGCACAGTAGTTTGCTTTATTTTTAAAAAAAGCCCTGAAGATCCCTGAAAGATGATGTGTAGGTGTCTCTTGNTGTCTCTTCCAGCCTGGTGATTCTATGATTCTCTGATCAAGAAAATAAGTTTCACCAAGTGAGGCAAATATACTTTTTCTAAATGATCTGATCACTCCTATGCTCTGTTTATTGTACTTTTGTTTTCTCAAAATATTACCTGCAGCTATATGGAAATGATTGTTGTAGGTATTTGGGTTCCATTCCTATTGGTTTTCAAGAATTATTGATTGTGCTTGCAGACACAGTGCAGAATACAGCTCAGGACTCTGAGAAATTGCAGAAATACCATGCAAAAGTGATTATAAGCTCAGAGAATTTTCAGCACTGATAGATGCAACTGCATTGTAATTTCTTTTGGATCTAAAGCAATGTAGATGTTTCTGATTTGCAGTTGCTAAATTATGTCTTGTACATTATCTCTGAGTTGGGCAGTCATACAACCTTCACTTGTGTGGCTTCCTCTAGCTGCTTCTGTGTAACTCTACGTTCATCTTGCTACCTCCCTACTCAGCTTCATCATCATAGAGGCATATCATCTCTTAAACTCTACAAAGGGCAGGGCAGGGTGGGTGTCAATGTATACCATTCTGAAAGTTTCTAATGATTCTCTCTCTAATGTAAAGGTACTTTTATTCTCCCTTCCTAAAGGAAATCCTATGTATTGACCAATGTTGATTCCTTCTCTTGATGAAGCCATGTGCAGTAGACCTGTTGTGATTCTTCCTTACAGGAGACTGGTCTGAGTGCATTCTTGATTTCTCTGTCCTTTCTAGTGTAGAATAGAAATCTTCTGGATTTTTCTCATCTCCCCAGCAGCTCTTCTTCCTCTGTTGCTGTTCTTAAGAAAGCACTCAACACAATTTTTGAGCTCCTTTAATCTTTTTTTTTTTTTTTATTGTCAGTAAAGTTCCTGCTGGTCCTTTGTTGTGCTTCCAGTTGGTTGAATTTCTCATTCTCAGTCTCACATGACTGGTTGATGAGATAGAGTGGCAAAATGTCTTGACTGCTCTGAAACAGACTATTAGAAACCTGCTGAAACATTATTTGCTAAATGTTTCTCCATGCTCTGTTTCATGTCTTTCAGCAGGAGGCTTTGTTCCAAAAGCTCTTCCAAATTATCTTGTTTCTATCTTATTTTTGGATAATTTTTTTTTATCAGTTGCTTCATGGAAGCTAAGTACCAAGATGGTACATCACCTAATGCTGGTGAAAATTTATAAATGAACAAAATTTATAACATAGAGCTCTTTTATTACTTTTTTTTTCCCCACCATAAAGAAACATTTTAAATCCATTAAATGCTAGTGAGAGCTTGAATTTTATGCTATGAAAGAAATACCTGTATGCCAAAAGTGTAGGACTGGTGACTCAGATANCCATTCTGAAAGTTTCTAATGATTCTCTCTCTAATGTAAAGGTACTTTTATTCTCCCTTCCTAAAGGAAATCCTATGTATTGACCAATGTTGATTCCTTCTCTTGATGAAGCCATGTGCAGTAGACCTGTTGTGATTCTTCCTTACAGGAGACTGGTCTGAGTGCATTCTTGATTTCTCTGTCCTTTCTAGTGTAGAATAGAAATCATCTGGTTTTTTCTCATCTCCCCAGCTGCTCTTCTTCTTCTGTTGCTGTTCTTAAGAAAGCACTCATCACAATTTTTGCGCTCCTTTAATATTTCTTTTTTTTTATTGTCAGTAAAGTTCCTGCTGGTCCTTTGTTGTGCTTCCAGTTGGTTGAATTTCTCATTCTCAGTCTCACATGACTGGTTGATGAGATAGAGTGGCAAAATGTCTTGACTGCTCTGAAACAGACTATTAGAAACCTGCTGAAACATTATTTGCTAAATGTTTCTCCATGCTCTGTTTCATGTCTTTCAGCAGGAGGCTTTGTTCCAAAAGCTCTTCCAAATTATCTTGTTTCTATCTTATTTTTGGATAATTTTTTTTTATCAGTTGCTTCATGGAAGCTAAGTACCAAGATGGTACATCACCTAATGCTGGTGAAAATTTATAAATGAACAAAATTTATAACATAGAGCTCTTTTATTACTTTTTTTTTCCCCACCATAAAGAAACATTTTAAATCCATTAAATGCTAGTGAGAGCTTGAATTTTATGCTATGAAAGAAATACCTGTATGCCAAAAGTGTAGGACTGGTGACTCAGATATGATACATTAAATTCTCTGTTTTGAAATAATAATTCTGAATGAGCCCTCTACCACTACAGACAGAAACATGGAGGAGATATGACCTGCAGAATATGTAAAACAAACTGTAATATTCCAGCTTTTGTGTTTCCGTAGGAGGGAAGATGTTGTTTTGTGTGAAATATTTGGAAGCAGATGAGTATTTCTGCCTGTGAACCTGTATTTCTTCTGTAGTGCTTATACTGAACAAAATCATAAAGGAAATTGCACAGAATTCCCTGTCTGAAGAGGAAGTGTAAGTCACAAAAGGAAAAAATGTCAACAAAGAAGAAATATGACAGTAAGAGATGGTATTGAACTTACCAATGTTTGCTTCTCTCAGTCAGGAAAACATTAGTTTTCCCTTCAAATCTTCTTGAAGGTGAAGGCCTAAAGGAGAACATACTTCAATTAAAACCTTGGAACTTAAAATTGAGTGATAAAAACTGTGTTTTAACACTGTATTGAAATACTTGGCAAATACTGTGGTGCCATGGTGTGACATGTCTCTGTCTCTATAAAACAGACTGAACCTGGGTTTGTGCCTTAGATAGCACCTCTGCATGTTGTTTCAGAAGTCAACTCGTGTGTCTTGGCCAATGGAAGTATATGTAGTAGATTGTGATAAAATACTCCTCAAATCACAAAACCACAAGTATTTGCAGCTCAAGAGAGTGTCTTATGACTGATGAGGGGAAAAGAAAATAAAGTATTAAAATATTTCTCTGTGTGACAGAAACAGTCATTCATGTAGCAGATACCACATTATTTATTCAATGTATACTTTCATTGCTGGTGGGTATCAGGGCTCCTGGGTAACAACTGACTGCTCCATCATAATTCTCCATTAGGATAAAGCCACAAAGCACGGGAAAGCCTGAAGTTAATTTGAATGAAAGATAGAGAAAGGCATGTACCGTGAACTGCATTCCGTGACAGAGCCCTAATGTTGTGGAAAAATGCTAATTTAATCTGTTCAGTAATGTTGGTGAGCTTTCTAATGTCATTCAATACCACTTTATATTAGCATTTTCTCCATCTGAATTTTCTTCATGGCTAATTATGTATTTTCAGGTTGTTTGGTCAGAGAGGTGACACAACCTGAGAGGAAATATAAATGACTGCAAGATGTACTGTGCACGGTAAATGATGATGTCAGATAGCCTTTTATATAAAAGATGGTAAACAGGAAAACCTCCAGGCAAACTGGATTTTCTGTTTGAAAATCTGAATTGATTCTGCATGAGGCCACATTGTTGTATAGTAAATGTTTTCCTTTCCCTGTATTTTCCTTTTTAAATTTTGAGTAAATGATGAAGCTAGTTACTGATTCCATATTTAATCATTTTCATAGAGATTAAAATCCCTTGGAATATGAAGCACTCCTAAGCATGTATTTTGTAATTAGCTCTAAAAATTTACATAATGAATTAAGCAGTTAATTTATGAATGTGATATGTATTTGTGTATATGAACCACAGACCTATGCCCAGTGCCCTGGATAAGAAATTCTCAGTTAATCCATTTCTGTTCTGGAGACTTTGAGCCTCCCAGTTAGGTCTAATCAATCATCTGGACAAATTTACCATGGTTAAGAGGCTACTAAGTGCTACAAATTAAAATAATAGCATTTTTACACTTCATCTTCATGTGCTGTCCATACTCACAACTAGGAGGGAAAAAATACAAGGCAAAACAGACAAACGGTCTTGTCAAAAACATAATGCAGAATACCCTAACTACATTCATACCCAAGTATGGTACAATCTAAGGAGAATAGTATTTCTTGGTTTAAAACTGTTGCCCTCAAATCTGTGCATCTGAGTACCTTTTTTAAAAAAAACATTTATAGTATCAAGTGGCATTCTTGACTCCCAGGCCATAGTGTGGCAGTGGTTACCTCACAGACAAATTAGAGCCATTACAGTTGTTTCCTACAACTGAAAAGTCATTGGAAAAAGGCTCTAGCGCCTGAGATGGCACAGGCTGAGCATGACACAACTGTTGACCAACTTACATTGACAACTTTTCTAAGTTGTACTGGGATAGGAAGAAAATATATGAAGGGAAGAGTATTCATTATAGGAAACGATCATGGTAGTTTCCACTGACTAATGATATTAATCTAAATCTTCCTTTAGAGCTAGTATTCATTTACATCTTAGGACCTTCTGAGTATTTGATGATTTTCTAGAAGGGCAAGTGCAAGAAATTATCTTGTCACTTGAAAAGCCCAGCTGAACATGAAGTCACTAGGGCCGTGAGTCCTGCTGTCCTGCAAAGGGTGATGTGCCCACTGAGGAGTCATCACATAACCAAAACAGCTATACTAGGTAGCAAAGTGGGACTAAAAGTAATGGACAGAGGATTGAAAACTCCACAATGAACTAATTGTGTAGTGGATTTGCTTCTCTGAGTTCTGAGACAGTCTGAAGCTGCCCTGCCCTGACTACATAGCACAACCAAGGCCTTATTTCTCTCATTTAGAAGATGGGTGTTCTTCATTAAAGCAAGTTTGTTCTTCTTAATAAGCTGTGTGAATCTACTAAGTAGGGAGGCTTGACTAGAATTGATTTGCTTTGTTTAAACATGCTCTAGCTTTTGCTCATGTATATAACTCATAAAAAAGAAACCTTTTTGAGTTTAGTCCAGTATCCCATGGTGATTACTTAGATGCGCTGTCGTAGCCAAGAGCTTTGAGTCTAGGATTTTGTTGGCAGCCATGCAGCTGCAGTAATTACAATGATATGGAAAACTGAACCACAATTTGAAACCAAAAAGTACTATTGCAACTCTTACAGTTCAGAGACTGCCGAGTAATGTCCATTCAATATATGTAGGGAAAAATTCACAACACTTTATTATTTTAAGTAATTAATGTGGATCAAATCTATTTCAGAAGCTATTCTCTAGTTTAAACATGCACGTAGGAGGTTTATTTTGCTGTTTTGTTTAACCAACCACTTAAGAGTCGAGTAGAAGTTTTAGTGAAATTAATTTTGGCTAGTTAATACTTACAAAAGCCTTTGAAGATATTTATTGCCATATATTTGTTAGATATTGTTCACATGCATTGAGGAACGATATCCTTTTGTCTCATAAGCAACTTCTCTTGGGAAAAGTCCTTCAACAACTTTTTAGACCTGTAAGCAGTATTTTTTTCTTGATGAGAACCTACAAAGGCAGATTTATGACTTGGTTTATCAATAGCTTCTGCGAGAACAAGACACTGAATCCCCCTGAATGCTGTGTGTCATGAATCTGATCCTTCACATCAACTACAGCTGTCACACATAATAAAAACAGAGAGCCATGTGAATTCAGTGTGCTCAACTGTGGCCTTGATTCATTCAGTGGGAATAAGAAAAAATGTTTGACCTGGCTCTGGCTGGAATGTAATCTGTTTCATTCAACATCTCTGAAGATGAATTTAGATATCTTAGTTGGGATTTATTTCAGTGGAAAATCAGTTAATTTGCTTAATCCAAGTATATTCATTTGTAAGATAGCAGTTGTCCACTTTTTAAATAGTTGTTCTTATCGATCCGATGACAATTGGAGACTGAAAATATCAGCCTTTCACTGGAAAGTCTGCTTGTGAGTGTACCAGACTTTATTCAATTTCTGCAATTTATACTCTGCACTTACTATAAATAACTTTTTAATACTTGGTTTGAACAATGTTGACTTGGAGATGATGACAGTAGAGGAGAAATGCATACAATCTGAAAGCTAGATCCTTTTGTTGTTAATTGTAATGTATGAGGAAAAGCAAACTGACATGCTGTGGTGATGTGATCATTAGTCTCATGGAAGAGGCAATTGAAAAGAAAAACAAAGTCTGAGAATGCATCCTTTCTGAAAAAAAAAGGGCTAGATGACTGGTAGCTAACACAGAACTGTTTATCTAATGTAATCGAAGAATCAAGAAAAATTACATTGCTGAATAATTTCTGGTAATTAGCAGATACAGAATTATTGAGGTGCGTGCTATTTTGAGCAACCAGTAATTGTATTAGCTACACGTCACAGATGTACTTTGTTTTCTGTATAACAGCAGGTTCACCATCCTGTCTAACTGCGGTTTTTTGTAACCTTGAAGACATGATTTTCTGCTTTTGTGAGAATGTTTGAAAGTTGTGGATATGATTTTTATGTATTTGGGCAATCAATCAGTTTTATTGCTTGGCTGCCTTCCCAGCTCCTGGTTGCTTTTACTACTTAATTTTGCATCGAACAAGCAAATAAATGTTCTAATCACATATAAAAAGAACTGTTTTGATTGTCATGTTTTGAATTCTTAACAACAGCTGAAAGTATTACAGCTATATCCTATCAGCATATTGTGACAAGTCTTGTGAATTAATTCCAGTAATGAGTATGAGGAAAATGCCACTAGAACCCTGCAGTACAGTTCTTATACAGTTTTTTTAGCTATTTCCTTGTTTTTTGTATAACAAGGATATATTTTACTAGAAAAAGAGTTTCTCACTCTATTACCTAGTAGAGCAGTATTTCTGAAAAACACTGTTTTGAACTGTGCTACAGCCTCCACTGGTCTTCTGAGATTTGGGTGTCTTAAAGGCAAAAGATGCTGTCAATGTGTTTGATACCTGCTGATGCAAGGAGCAAAGAGTCCGTAGCAGCAGGGCATTTGGCCTGCACAGCAGCTGGGTTACAGCCATGCAGGGTAGAGCAGTGGGCTCATGTGCCCAAGGGTGCAGCAGGCATCTTCAATACAGGGGTGCACTCACTGCCCCTGGGATGAAATATTCAATAAATAGTATATGTAACCTCACTCGGCCAGGTGTGGAAGGAGGTATCATCCAGGAACTCCAAACTGAAAACTGCAGCAGCTCTCGGAGACACAGCTAATGCTGGTTTGTTTGCCATTTTAAACCCTGTCACCACCTCCCCTTTTCAGATGCTTCATACTTCTTTGTGCTTGAACTCATGCCAAGGCACATGACTTGGAAAAGCTCAATAAAAATCTGGCCAGCTACTTCTAAGCTGTGTGAACCGTGTTGATGTAAATTGCTGGCTAGAAAATGGTCTCTACTGATCTTTCATTGGAAGCGATTGGCATCTGGCAGGGGGGTGGTGGTGAAAGGAGGTTGTCTCCAGTTGGCAAAGTTACATGTTGGCCTGGAAAAGAAAGAAAGAAAAAGAGAAAGAAAGTAAAGAATTTCATCCCCCAAATTACATACCTACTAAATTACTTGCTTTGCGTTAGAATAATTTCACTGTTAACCTTAATAAGTTGGGATAGCCCATAGGCTGCACAAAAGTAAGTAGGCAAGTCAAGTACTTGCCTTAGCTCTTTTTGTAAATACTCTCGTTTTATGCATTGATCTCTTTTTTACTTAAAAAAACCCCAAGTCTGAAACAAAATTGAGTCAAAATATTGTGACACTGAGACTAAGGGAAACAAGAATGTATACTTTGTGTATTGCTGTGAAAAACAAACAAAAAACCGAGCAGCAGATTAAAACCTTTAACGGTGTATATAGATAACTTTTTTGATTACACTCTGAAAAATCAGACCTAATGCAACAAAATATATATGTATGTATGTAAAATATTGGAAAAACTGGTGAAAGTGTAAGGGTGGATCAAGGAAATATCTGAAAAATGGGTGAAAGTGCCTTAGAGGGAAACTTAGGTGTTACCCAAGTATTTGCCAAGTGTATTTGCTTATGCACAGCTCTACATCAAATTCCAGACCAGAGCCAGCTTGCATCCTGCCAGTTTAGACCCCAGGCAAAAAATCTGTGTTCAGTTTCTGCCTGACCCTGTAGATTTTTCCTGGAACAGCACAGAGTCCATTGTCATAAATGTTAAGAGAAAAAATGCAAAAGGTACTGAAACTATAGGGTTGTTTGCAGCAGTGGAGGGGAAAAAGAATCATAAGAAAAGCAATTAAGAACACATTAGGGAGAGTTGAAAACTAGTTGTAATACAATACTTCTAATGGTTGTAAAATTGATTGTGTGATCTGTGGTCTCCTGTGAAGACTGAAACTAGATAGAGACCAAGATAATTAGATGGGTCAATGAGTTCTTAGGAAAAGAACAAAAGCTGGGATGGATGCGTAGGTAAATCAGTTTAATTTTTCAGATCGTAGTAGAATGACAGGTGCAAAGAATGCAGTCTCTTGTGGATAATTTTCATTAAATCTGGGCACCTGCTTTTACGGGAAACAGTAAAATTTCTAGCTACTACTGATCAATATGTCTTAAGAAATGTAGAACTGTGTAACTCATTTGCTTTCTTAATGCTAATAAATTTCACAGAACTGCTAGAAATTTGGATCAAAAAAGTGGGAAATAGAAACTTTTTTATTGCTCTTGACATACTTGTTTATTCCAATCATATATGCAAAAACTCAGATTCCCATATTTCTTATACAGTCAGTGAAGGAAGGTCACCTTTGAGAGGTTCTTTTGAAAGAGCCAGCTGTCGTCTTCTGACCACCTGGAAACAAAATTGCCTCTCCAAAACATTGAAGATGGATATGTAGGTTTCAGGCTATAGAATTTCCTATAGGGAACAAGGTGGAATTATTATTACTTTTTGCAGATTCCCTTGTTATTTTTCTTATCCTGTCTATATATGTTCATTCTATCCTGTATAATGTCTGCTCATTTCAGCAGGGAGAGAGTTACCCCAGTGCTGTTTATGTCAAGAAAGTGATCCAAATGAATTAAAATGGGGAACAGAAAGAATACTCAAATTCTAATACCACATTGAGTTTTTACCTATTAATCGGCCAATTAATTAATGCTTTTATACAACTCTAAGAAGGACCAAAAGCATTTTGTTTTGGTGTCATCATTAAACGTCTGATGATAAATGTCTCAAGTAATGTGTTCAGACCACTGCATACAAAACTTGTAGTTAATGTATAATTAACTCTAATTTTCAAGCAACTTCAGCTTGCTTCCTGTGTGCATTTCATTAAAATGCTTTCCAACATAATGGAATTTCATTAAGAGAATACTAGAAAACAAAAAAAGACAAAAAGCCTACTTGCTGTGCACTGCATTTTCAAAACCATCTGCATTATGCCAGAGTAAGAACATGATCACAAGTGACAGCACTGGTGTCCAGTGAATCCTATAAAACATCAGGGTTGGATTAATGAACTTTGAGTGGGTAGGGTCAGAGCAAGCTTTTCTATCCAGACTCATCACAGGTCCAGTGGGATGGTGATGACCTCTTTAAGGTTCCACTGATTTCTGTGAGATTCCCCATGTCTACAAGATCCCAGAGAAGAAACTTATAGCAAGAAGTATGTTGAAATAATATGACAGAGGCAAGAGCCAAAAGAGGGTTATATCTGACTCCACAGATAGGAAGAAGTAGGACCCAAGCTAGCAAGTGACTGGTGCAAATGTAGCCATGAGTAATGGGCAGATGGATTTCAGTTACTCAATGTGGGTGAAGCCAAGCAAGCTTGCACAAAGGACTAGTGCAGGAACAATCTGAACATTGCAAAAAAAAAAAAAAATCTTTCAGGGTAGGTGCAAAATAAGAAGGAATAAGCAGGGAAGCTTTGGAATGCCAATTCAGTCTCCCATTGTAAGTGAGAGTGGAAGGAAGTGATAGGATACTAGAAATAGAAATCACATGTGAAAAGAGATGCAATGGATAAATGGAAGTTGTGATAGGACATACATGTGGGTAGGATAATGTACAATAATGAAAAAGAAGGAAGTACAAAAATATTTTTAAATATATATATACACACACACATATATATAAATTCAAATTTTAAAGATGCTGGCAGTCAGGACAGTAAGGTTTGTTCTCATGGCTACATAGTTCCAGGACTGCTGCCAGGAAATCAACCAGACTAGAGGAGCTACAGAGCCATGATGTGCTGGTTGTGGCTAGGACTGTGCATCTGGAGTGCTTTGATTCCTCTGATTAGAATGCAAGTCAAAAATAGAGGTGCAGCCCTCCAAGACTTAGGTACAGTTTACATGTTGTAACATGACAAAACACGAAAGAAAATTTTATAGAATTTATTAACATTTCAAAAACAGCAAATAAAACAAAGAAAGAAATCCAGACAAAAAAAAGTATCAAAACCCCTAAACCAAACCCTCTTCATGCTTATCTTTTCTAATAATTCCTCATGGCCACTGAAGTACTTCTGAGGAAAAGTTTTTCAAAACTTTGCTGTGACAAGACAAGAGGAAACGGCCTCAAGCTGCGCCAGGGGACATTTAGGCTGGACATTAGGAAAAAAAAAATCACAGAAAGGGTCATTGGGCACTGGAACAGGCTGCCCAGTGAGGTGGTTGATTCACCTTCCCTGGAGGTGTTTAAGGCATGGGTGGACAAGGTCCTGAGGGACATGGTTTAGTGTTTGATGGGAATGGTTGGACTCAATGATCCATTGGGCCTTTTTAAACCTAGGGATTCTGTGATTCTGTGATTCTATTTAACTTCTTCCAAATAATTCAAGTCCAATTAACTTTTGCTGATGTAAGCGACAANAAAAAAAAGTATCAAAACCCCTAAACCAAACCCTCTTCATGCTTATCTTTTCTAATAATTCCTCATGGCCACTGAAATACTTCTGAGGAAAAGTTTTTCAAAACTTTGCTGTGACAAGACAAGAGGAAACGGCCTCAAGCTGCNCGTGAGGCACTGGAACAGGCTGCTGGAGAAGTCTTAGATCCTCCATCCCTGGATGTGTTCAAGGCCAGGCTAGATGCGGCTTGGAGCAACCTGATCTAGTGGAAGGTGTCCCTGCCCATGACAGGGAGGGTTGGAACTTGATGATCTTTAAGGCCCCTTCTGACTTAAATCATTCTATGATTCTAGTTTTTTGTTCTTCACATAAGTGTAGCTTATCATATATTGTCAAAATTATCTTAATTTTCTTTTGTATTCTTGACATATTTTATCTGCTTTTTTTCTCATTTGGTGAAATCAGCAGCCTTTGCCTCAGAATACTCCCCTTTCTTCTGCCTTCCTGTTTTTCTTCCCATATTGTCCCAAAGATCTAGCTAAGATAAAGGAGTATGTGTAAAAAAGTTGCTTTGATATTTAGCTGTGATTTTTTATATATGCCCTATATGGAGGAAAAAGAGCATTATATAAATGTGAACTTTTGCAAGCCTGTAATAGTCGGATTTTCCCTGGATTGCTATGATGAGGCTTAAAAGAATTTTAATGGCAGATTTTCCAGTGTGGCTTAGTTGAATATCCTGATATTAAATTTGAATAATTTCAAATGAAGCAGTATATGTGAAATCCAGCAGAAGATTCTGTGCTAATAAGCTGCAAACTGTTAATACTGAGGTGCTTTTTTGTCTGTCTGGTGTCAAAACGCTTCTCTGAGTTGCAACATAAAATAAGTTTTCAGCTGTAAACTAAAGCTCATCTGTTAAAAATAACTGAGGAAAAGGAGGACATCAGTGGATTCAGTGTTATTAGTATGACTAAAGGTGACAAAGATAAGCCACTGCTGTAGTGGCTTAGGCTTTCATATATCTGTAAAAAGATAAATGAACTTAAAAATGTATTTGTAATACATACCTAAAAGAAATCAGGAAATTTCAGTACCAACTTATGACAGAATCATAGAATAGTTTAGTTTGGAAAAGACCTTTAAGATCGAGTCCAACACTTAACCTAACTGCCAAGTCTACCACTAAACCATGTCCGTAAACACCACATCTACACACTGTGGAATTCCATCTAAAACAGAGGGTCCTGTCCTTCTCTGCACGTTCAACAAGTTGAGTGCAAACTGAGATAGGCAAGGCTTTCTAAGGTAGACAGAGAATCAGCTTTAAAAAAAAGACTGAGTGAACTTGACTAGTTTTGTCCAAAAATGACTAAATGTGAGAGAAGATGGTCTTGCTGCTCATGGATATGTCAATGGGGCAGGTAATAAAAAAGGACAAATAAATTTACAGTAACTGAAAATTTATGAAAACAATGAGGTACAAACTAGCCATGAATAGGTTTATAGGTTTAGGTTAGCAAGTAGTTTTTCACCAGCTGGAGAAGTGAGATTGTGGATCAAGCTTCCCATAATTACAGTCAATAAAGACCTATTTTCTGAAGCAGAAGCTGATGAATTTATGAAGGGATATGACATAGTGCGTGTGGATATACCAATGACTTGTGAAGGTCTACTAACTCCATGCTTCCTGACCTTAACTGCAAAGAGGCTGCTTGTACGTAACCTAATACAATAGAATAAAAATCAGAATCTTACAGCTTTTTTACCTTCTCTTCCACAAACCCTGACAAAACCTTAAGGATTAGATAACATCTTTTATTTTTTATTATTGAAGTGATTTCTATAGCTCAACCAAGACTGAGGCTCCATTGTGTAAATAGAAGGTGATTAAAGAACTTCCAATAAATAATGTGCCACTAATTAAACTAAGTCAGCCGTTAAATTATTTTAGAAAACTGCCATTGTATTTTCACCCTTAAGAGCTCTTAATTATTTGTCACAGCTCTTTTTTTAATATTTCAATAGAGAAATAATTAATTACAAATGTATATAATTATTTTGTTGTATTTTATCCTTCTCGATAACTCTGGGTTCAAGCAGCTCTCAAACACTCAAACAGCACTGAATGCTTTCCTCAGATAGTGCTACATTTTATTGGATTTAGGACAGGTACTGCTGGAATAAATGTGATAAGTGTTCAGGAAATAACTTATAGGTTACAGAGATGTCTTTTACATGGTCTGATGATTTTTCTAATGCTTTTTCAAAATTCATTACATTTTTTTCCACTTTGTTCTTTCCAAGTAGACTAAGTAACGTGATATGAACTCTGAATTAGAATTTTTTCAGTGCCGTGCTTTATTGTGAATTTGATAGTCTAACCATTTGTTATTGTGAATTTGATAGTCTAACCATTTGTTATCATCATGAATCGAGTATTTGTACCTTTTTGGCCAATCCTGTGCACATTGGTATGTGATACACATTGCTTTGCAGCAATGCAGAGCTGTGAACAGATAACTGAAAGGCAAAGCATTTGCCACACTAATGTGTTGTTATTTGCCTTCTTTGATGTTCTTCCACATGATAGCATATCCTTTTGCTTCAAAGAGATCCCACTAAACTGTAACTGCAGTAAGGCCCTACAGGAATCTCACTATTTGTACGAAAAATCACACCTTTTTCTATGGCCCTTCTAATCTTGTGATGTTTTAAGTTTATAAGCCATGTTGCAGGATGATCTTTCCTGACTCACTTGCTTACTCGGGTCAGGGTTCTTCACGACTAGTGGCTTTTCTATAATTTTCCTTTATTAGGCTCTGTAGACTGTGTTTTATTTTCTGAGTGCTTTAAAGTAGTGAAATTTGCTCAAAACACAAAAGTGAGAGAAGTCAGTGGATTCTCATTCCAGGTGAAAGTTTCCTTCTTCCATATTCCTTGCATTTTTGCAGAGCATTTCAGCTTACAAGATTTTTATCCATGGTGTGTTATAGGATTCATAGCACTGGTATTTCACTTCCCTTTTTTTTATATTACCAAGATTGTCTCTCAGCATCTTGGGTTCAAAGTCCAACCATTATTAATAGGTGACTTTATCAAAAACTGATCACAGTATAACAAAGAGTATTCAGATAACTTTTGAATGAGCATATTTTCTTTAAATTTTATAAGTGTTTTGTCATTGTTTTAATTGCATAAGTTTCAATCTTGCGTCAGTCATCAGTTTTGTGAGCACCCCACTACGAACTTGGTCTTATTTCTCCTCTTGTAGTTAAAACAAAATTTTATAGTTTAAAGTGACAGATTTGATATTCCTGTCAGGAATTAATGCACGACACACATTCTTTTTGAGATGTGAATTTCCGGCCACGAGAAGGATTGCTCCCACTGTTTCATAAGTATCTTCTTCCACTCCTTTCATCTGAAAAGCTCAAGAAGACAGAATTCAGCTGGATGGAGAGGTGTGTGGTTCATGCTCTCCCTTAGCATAAGAAGAGCCAGATTTTAAAAAGGGTCTGAAAGAATACAAGAATGCAACTGCAGTGGAGGGAAGTAGAGGAATAGTGACATAGTGCAGGAAAGATGTTGCCCTGAATTTCTCCTTCAGACTAAACTCTATGCCAGGTACTATGCAAAATGCACCACAACTCTGTTTCCAGGAAAGAAAGGAGCAGCATAAACTGACCCTTCCTAAGAGCCAATTCACCTCAGCCACAAAACATAGTAGTGACGAAGCCAAGGGCGAAGGAGAATAAGAAACTGCTCTTAGGGTGGGCAAACTAAACCGGTCAGTTTAGAGGACCATGGAAGGACTTCCTGCTCTGAGCATGAAGTACAGATGTCCTTTTCACAATTTCAGAGGTGAAACATAACCTTTAACTTTTGAAGTGTAACTCATATACCTTGATTACACACTCTTGACATTTTGATGGCTGCTAGTCACTGCAACTGAAGTAAAAAATTTATTGCCTGGATATTGCAGCCACGGTTGCCAGTGATAAAATAGATGTCAACATTGATAATTCTGAAAAAAAAATGTATGTATTTAAAAAATCTTTGATGAGGTACTAGTTGAGTACACAGGTTTTTGAGAGATTTTTGAAAACAGGCTTACATTAAAGCAGTATAAAATCATGGCTGTGAGTCAAAGCTTATACAGAGACAATGTAACATCTGCTCATGCTAAGAAAATATATCTTAAAAGACCAATGATCAAAACCAGGTTGATTAGAGCTAAAGCATGTAGTAATTTAGAACAATGCAAGTCAAGCATCTTAGGGGTTTGTTTTCTGTTAGAAATTTAAATCTCATAAAAAAGCATTGCCAAGCTGTAACAAGTCCTTTATTCCACAAAAACAAAATTATGTGGAAAGTGAATATTGCCCTCCAGCAAAAATACATTCCAGGTTGCCAAAATATCTTCGGTTCTTCTCTGTTCTCTCTGATTCAGGCTTCCCTTCCTTCCTCGTGGACTTAGCTGAGGCAATGGCAAAGAGATATCTTCAGAGAACAAGAATATAGTCGTTTCCAGAACAGAGACAGGAAATACTGGCGACCAATTCACCTTTTCCTTCATGACTTCCATTACAGTTGAATAGTGAGTGGACGTTAGTGGGTCTAAAGTCTTTCTGCTTCACCTCATTCTCTTTGTGAAAGTAGTTTTAAAAGAGAAATGAAGGCTCTGTGCTGTGCAAAGTTCATTCATGGAGACTGTTTGGATGTGTATTGTGGATAGCTGTGCCTATCAAAAAGGAGATAATTACGACTTACTGTGAGTCCAGAAACTTTGAACATTTGTTCTTAGACAGTTACTGAGCCTTTTGGGTAGAGAGAGATGAAACTCTGCCTAAATAATGTCATCTGAATCTCTCCTTAGGAAATACCAAACTTAAGTTTTTTCTAAATGTTTGTCCAAGGATAAGTAGTGAGGAGCAAAGAAATTCTCCAGTGGTATCATGAACAACTCTTCACTCCATTGGTTATCACACAAGATAACCACTGTTGTCCTCTTTTCTTATCAGAGGACAGGAAGATGCTACTGTGATGAACAGATTTCCCACATTTCAAGATAACTAGTCCTGTGGAGAAGTAGCATCCTTGTGCCTTGCTAGATTCCCTCAGGTAGTAGTTCATCAAGTTGTGCCATGGCTCATCAAGAAATTACATATTTGACTCAGGAATGAACAACTGTAGGATCAGGGCCTGTGTCACAGAGGAGGTCAGAAAGAAGGGCTATCCTGCTGTTGATCTGTGCAATACCCTGTACTACAAGTGTGGGTATACTTCAGCCATTCCCATGTTTTCTTTCTACCTTGCTGTCTGCAGGCTATATCCTCACTGAACTTTTTAGAAAAATGTTGGATTAAACTCCGCTTAAAATACAATCATCTCTCTTGAATTCAGGTCAAGACTTGTATGGTTTCCAGGTTTGCTGGAGAATGGATGATGCCTCCCAGCTCTTAGATGCAGCAGTACCTTGTGCCTTGTGCTGCTGTGCCTATGCCTGCAGCCTGTGAAGAGCTGCTGCCAGCAGCTAAGAATGGATGCATTTCTCAGGAAAGCAGAGGCTGACAGTTTGTTCTAAACTCCTGAAAGATTCTTCTGGAGAGCGTGGAGATTGGAGGAGGGAATAAGGGAAGATAAGGGAAGTGAAATGAATGTATATGAAGGGTGACTGGATGGGGTTTAGTTCCTCTTGATGATTTCTGAGACTATGCAAAATAAAATCCTAAGTTTTCTGAAACCACTAAAGCTGTCAGGGCAAGCGATGTGCAGAAGTAAAGTACAGGATGAAGGGGTCCCTTGGGAGAGTACCCTAATGTTTAGAAAGGCTACTATTTGGATTCAGAGGTTATTTCTANTGGCGACCAATTCACCTTTTCCTTCATGACTTCCATTACAGTTGAATAGTGAGTGGACGTTAGTGGGTCTAAAGTCTTTCTGCTTCACCTCATTCTCTTTGTGAAAGTAGTTTTAAAAGAGAAATGAAGGCTCTGTGCTGTGCAAAGTTCATTCATGGAGACTGTTTGGATGTGTATTGTGGATAGCTGTGCCTATCAAAAAGGAGATAATTACGACTTACTGTGAGTCCAGAAACTTTGAACATTTGTTCTTAGACAGTTACTGAGCCTTTTGGGTAGAGAGAGATGAAACTCTGCCTAAATAATGTCATCTGAATCTCTCCTTAGGAAATACCAAACTTAAGTTTTTTCTAAATGTTTGTCCAAGGATAAGTAGTGAGGAGCAAAGAAATTCTCCAGTGGTATCATGAACAACTCTTCACTCCATTGGTTATCACACAAGATAACCACTGTTGTCCTCTTTTCTTATCAGAGGACAGGAAGATGCTACTGTGATGAACAGATTTCCCACATTTCAAGATAACTAGCCCTGTGGAGAAGTAGCATCCTTGTGCCTTGCTAGATTCCCTCAGGTAGTAGTTCATCAAGTTGTGCCATGGCTCATCAAGAAATTACATATTTGACTCAGGAATGAACAACTGTAGGATCAGGGCCTGTGTCACAGAGGAGGTCAGAAAGAAGGGCTATCCTGCTGTTGATCTGTGCAATACCCTGTACTACAAGTGTGGGTATACTTCAGCCATTCCCATGTTTTCTTTCTACCTTGCTGTCTGCAGGCTATATCCTCACTGAACTTTTTAGAAAAATGTTGGATTAAACTCCGCTTAAAATACAATCATCCCTCTTGAATTCAGGTCAAGACTTGTATGGTTTCCAGGTTTGCTGGAGAATGGATGATGCCTCCCAGCTCTTAGATGCAGCAGTACCTTGTGCCTTGTGCTGCTGTGCCTATGCCTGCAGCCTGTGAAGAGCTGCTGCCAGCAGCTAAGAATGGATGCATTTCTCAGGAAAGCAGAGGCTGACAGTTTGTTCTAAACTCCTGAAAGATTCTTCTGGAGAGCGTGGAGATTGGAGGAGGGAATAAGGGAAGATAAGGGAAGTGAAATGAATGTATATGAAGGGTGACTGGATGGGGTTTAGTTCCTCTTGATGATTTCTGAGACTATGCAAAATAAAATCCTAAGTTTTCTGAAACCACTAAAGCTGTCAGGGCAAGCGATGTGCAGAAGTAAAGTACAGGATGAAGGGGTCCCTTGGGAGAGTACCCTAATGTTTAGAAAGGCTACTATTTGGATTCAGAGGTTATTTCTAATCATCTGTATATTAAAGCTGTTTCAGAGCCCAAGTGGCATCTGGACATTTGCCTCTTCATATCCACTAGCTACCACCACCGTTACAGTGCAGATGGCAGTATGTCTGCCTTGGGGTATAACTTATAATAGGGAATGAAGATCTGCAGTTGCCAAAAATTGAATTACCAACAGCCAAGGGTTTGAAAAAGTGGAAAAATTAAATAGAGAGAAATCACAGAGTATTGTTGGCTGCCATCCAAGTAGTCTGAAAGAACCAAACAACAAAGCAGCCAAGCTCCTAACCCAAATACAAAATTTACACTTAAATTAGTGCTCCACCTGACCATTGAAAATGTTTTGTTCCATTTAGCTATACACAGCTAAATGTGCTTCAGCCCCCCAAATAGTGGTCATGGAGATCTGTGTCACTTCTGTGAAGTAACTGGAGGAAACGCGTAGCCTCTATGACCATGTGGGAAGCCATAGCTGAGTGGTCCCTCTGGGTCTCTCTGTGGTCCTCTTCCCTGATTTCCCCCAGGAAGGGCTGACATGCTTTCCCAGATGGGTGCTGGATCAGCTGTGTTGCCCTGTTTTGGATCAGGGAGGGCAGGTGGGAAGGGGACCCACCACCCTACCCAGAACTGGGGTAGGTTGCACACTATGGCATTGGAGACCAGGTTCATCCCTCTGCATGTGCGAGTTGAGCTAAGCCCTAAATATAGACTTAAAGAGGTGAGTGGGAATCTGCTAAAAACACGCAATGTGGTTTTCATATGTTGTGGCATGCTGCACCAAAATTTTGCATCAGAGCCTTTTGATCTTGCAGTGCTGCTAATCTGGGGCTCTGCAGCAATTCAAAATGTATTCAAAAGGTAATATTCAGATCCAGACCTGCTGTTAAATGTAGTCTGCTAGAACAACGTGCTCAATTGCATAAAATTTATTATCTGATTTCTTCCCCAGTATGTGGGGGGGTTACCTTGCCAAAAATTGCTAGTTTGGCATTAAGCAAAAATCAAAAACCTTTGTAAGTCCTCAGATCCTGCTGCTTGCAGTTCTCTACTCCCCTTCTTCATAGTTTTAGGATCACAGCTATCACCATATTAGAAATAGTAATCTATGGTGAGGAGAATTTCTAGCTTCATTAACCAAACACCAATAATACATCAGAAAGTGTGCTAAGAATAATTTCATACATTATTAATTTCCTGCAGAAGAGGCAAACTTTAGCAGAGGTTTTCTTTCTGAATTTTCTTAGGTAATAGAATGGAAAAAAATATCCAGTTTACCTGTATTTGAGTTATACTTGGATATAAGCAGACTAAGAAGACTTTATTTTCTCCCTTCCTTGTCTTAAAGGCTTGGTGCTGAAGGGTGTGCACTAAACAAAAAAAAACAATACTGTGACTATTCCCTCAAAAATGACAGACCTTCTACCCACTGCTACTTTCCTCCCTATTAAGTAAAGAGCAGATGCATAAAGAAATATATCCATGCACTTGTTTTGCTTTTATCTTAGCTATACGAGGTCTGACACACACACACACACAAAAAAAAGACCATGCCTATAATTCTTTTTATTTAACAAATTAAGAAAATCAGCTATGATCACCTTCAAAATAGTTCCCTGGGTTGGCAGCTGCATATGATGCTGCCAAAATTCGGAGCAGTTCCACAGATAATTTTCAGAAACGCTGTTGAGGATTTCCATTGTTTTTGTTTTCATATGTTCTTCCAACAAGAAATAGGTTCCTTTAAGCACCAACTTGATTTCTGGGACATCTTCGCCGTAAGCCTCAGCTGATAACTAAGTTTCCATCACGGATTTCTTAAGCNACCTTCTACCCACTGCTACTTTCCTCCCTATTAAGTAAAGAGCAGATGCATAAAGAAATATATCCATGCACTTGTTTTGCTTTTATCTTAGCTATACGAGGTCTGACACACACACACACACAAAAAAAAGACCATGCCTATAATTCTTTTTATTTAACAAATTAAGAAAATCAGCTATGATCACCTTCAAAATAGTTCCCTGGGTTGGCAGCTGCATATGATGCTGCCAAAATTCGGAGCAGTTCCACAGATAATTTTCAGAAACGCTGTTGAGGATTTCCATTGTTTTTGTTTTCATATGTTCTTCCAACAAGAAATAGGTTCCTTTAAGCACCAACTTGATTTCTGGGACATCTTCGCCGTAAGCCTCAGCTGATAACTAAGTTTCCATCATGGATTTCTTAAACTTCACAAGAAAATTGATGTTAACTTTGTACACCTACATTTTCTAACTGAGGGTAAGGAAATGCCTCTGTTTGAACACATGTCCACTTGTGCTGAGTGATGCAGTCAAGTGGAGCCTTGTCTCACTGTGACAGGTTAGAACATGTTCTATAACTATATGTTTCTCAGCTCCCACGCTTGGTTCCTGAGCTGTATTGGTAGTCTTAGGGGTTTTTTTGTGTTGGACTGTGTACATCTCTGTTGATCCCTCCTGTAAGCTTATCTGCCATTGCTGTAGCATCACTAACACATTGCTCTGTACCTTGCATCCCTTCTGCTTGTGAGAAACTGAGACTGGAAATAGTATCTCCACAGCCTGTTCAAATGAGTTTGACTGATGAAAGTATCTCCAGATAGACAGTATCTCCAAAGACAGTGTGGGAATGCAAACACTACTGTACATGTAGTCCTTTCTCTAGAGCTGGCATAAAGGGCAGTGTCAAAGACTGTCACGCACAAGTCAGATTTTTTAACAGGAGAGTCTTAAGGATCTCCTTTTGATGATTTTTTGGTCATCCAGTACTTTCCCTATAGAAAAAACATTTTTCTTCTGTTTTTCCTGAAAAAAAAAATGGAGTTGATACAGTTAAAAGTATCTATTTCTTTCCTAAATAGTCCCCAAATGAGTGTGTATCCTTTCCAGTGTGTACCTGGCCCATCGAGGGATATTTTTTCTAACAAAAGGAAATATTTTCACAAATTGTCTGATGAAAATGATTATCAGCATGACTTGACCCTGGACACAGGATGCACAATCCTAAGTAAGTAATCCTTAGTAAGTAAGAATTACTCAGGTGTCCAAAAGTCAGTCAGCTTTCAAGAAGAATTGAAATACCAGAAGTACTGGATACTGAGATGGAGAAGAGTCCTGTGGCTCTGTGCTCAGCAACTCTGGCTTACTTTGCCTGAAATTCCAGGTCAGCATTAGCAGGGGACTGCTGTGAAAGATAACCGCTTCAGAGCCCCTTGCTAAACGTGGACATTACATTGGAGTGATAGCATTGAAAGTTCTGGAGGGCCAGCAAAGAAGGTGAGACAACAAGAATAATAACAAAGTAAGCGATAAAACAGGATTGGAAAGGGAGACATAACATTTCCTAAAGATGAATTGAACTCAAAAGAAAAAAAATAAAAAGCCTCTCTTATATGAATACATACCTGAAAATAATAAGGAATACCTACTTGTATAGAAGTAAAAAGTGAAAGGAAGTGAAGTCCAGCATAAAGTGCAGCCTGTAAAGCAGCAATCAAGAGACTGGTTCTATTCTTGGCATTTCAGTTTTTTACGCTTCTTGCTCCTATCATCTTGCTACCTAGTAAGATTTCTGCTGCAGATTAGTAGCTGTGAGAGCTGTGTAATTTGTAAAGAAGCAGCAGAACTGCCAGCGGTCACCTAGGATGTATAACTATGCTGTTGTTACATTAGAAATGGTAATGTCTTCCCATTTGCCTCACTTTGGTGTCAGTAATGTGCATGTGCATGTATAGTGACACCAAACTCAACCACTGCAATTATCTTTACCTTCTTTGACTCTTGGGATGTGTTCAATTAGATTGTGCAACCTGTCTCAATTTTTAAGTCGAGAAGTCACATTTATTTCAGAAGCATTCACAATACGGAAAGAATTCAATCCCTGCAAGACTCTATTTTTTTTCCAGCATGAATTTTCTCTGTGTTACTCAATCTGTGAAACTTTGGCAAGATCCTCCTGGAAGTTCTCACTCTCTGTTTTTCCTAATCTTGAGTATGGTGAATAACACTGAATCATTTGCATCCATGCTTATTTCTCTGATTTTGTTCTTGTTCCCTGTTTGTTCATTATTAGTTGAAACTCAATACTAGGATTCAAATCACCTAACTTTTTCAGATTTATAATGCAGAGGTTTAAATCTGAGTCAATGTCCCCAAGCTCCTTTTGCAGCCTGTGGAGACGAATAAACAGTTGTAGGATATGATTCATCTCATTTTAAACTAGATTTGCGAAACAGGTCAGATTAATCATGTCTTAGAAGCCCTCCGCTGACCTAAGCTTGCTTAAGCATGAAAGAGAAACAGCCTAGTGTCAGATCTGGAAAAAAGAAAAAAGTAAATCTATGCATCCTGATTCTTGGAGGAGTGGGAAAGAATGACGGCATTGCTACCCAAGGGCAAAAAAAAAGAGTAATGAAGTTGAAGCTGGATCCAAGAGCTGTTCAATCTTCCCTCATGGGTACTAGGACTGACATGGGGGAAAAAGCAGAAAACTTCTGGGGAAGCATTTGCAGAAGTATGTATTACGGATAGTTCTCATGTCTAGAGCAAAAGATGATGTATTCTGGACAACTTGGAGCTATTATTCCCTGGGGCTTGTAAATATTATTCCCTTCTTTGTTTTATTTCCTTTTACTCTGTAAGGTTTTCATCCTTGAAGTACTACAAAGCAGAAACTCTCTGTGTTACCTGAGAAGGCGTGGAACAGAATATTTGCTGAGTGTTTTTGTGGTAATACCAAAGCTTATTACAGACATACTTCTTCACACTGGAGGGTTTTATTTTGGTGGTTTTGAAATGGTAAGCAGCTACACTTAGAAAATGCATGCTCTCTTCAGGAAGCGTAGCAAATGGGAGAGCTGTTTGGCCATCATGTAATGATTCTCTGGTATTAAAGTCTGACTATGAATTGAAAGTTGATTTTCATGCATGAAATATCTAGATAGTATCTAGACAAATAGTCCAGCTGGAAGGGATTTTTTCTATATCTCCAAATATTCCTGTATTTTATATTGGCATCACATGGCAGAGTAGGGCATTTTGGTTGCACTCTGAGATTTGACTGAAATCTTTGATACTTACCATAAAATAGCACAGAAGGTCTTAATCTTTTTTTTTTTTTTTTTTAAATAGCAGGTAAAATTTAAAATCCTGAAGGTTACAAGCCATTTCACATCTCAGGACAGTTACATCCATGAGAAGATAGGAGAAAGCAGACCCACATCAGTAACAGCCAAGTGACCCAGCTCCATTCTGGGCCATTGTGGGAACTGGGGTATCAACAGTGCTGAACTATTTCTGTCCAAAAGCAGGCTAATTGGATTTGGAGGTTCATTACCGTAGAAAATAAAACAAAGGATCTGTTCTGTAGATATTATGGCTTTAGGAGTGGCTGTAATTAGTTTAATCCTGTTTTAGGAAACCTCTAACTGTCTGAACAGCCTCTTCTTCACTGAGGCTTCTGTTGATTCTCTCTTCAAAATGAATACATTGGGAATGTGAAGTCTGCTTTTTTAAAATTTTTTTAAGGTCAAGTAGACTTTCTAATTAAAATATTAAAAAAAAATTGGGAGGCTGAAGAAAGCAAGATTTAGATGTGTAAAGTTATGAGCAAGGTATCTGAATTAAAACAAAATTGATTTGGTAGGGTTTGGGTAGCTCAGAGAAAATGTTTTAAATAAATAAATTACATTTGCTTGTGAAGTGTAAGCTGTTCATATTGAAAAGAAATTCTGCAAGTCGAGGGGGAAGAAATTCAAGAGGGCTGCTAGCATGTTTTAGTCAAGATACATGTCAAAGAAAATATTCTGAAGGGGAAGACTGCTAGCAAAATATAACTGGGCCTCTTTTTGTCCTCTCTGATACTCTTTCACATGTGTGTGTATGTTCTTGATCAGCAAATAATAGAAGTGATTTGATACCTTAACTACTAAGATGCATTGAAAATGTGCACATCCAGAGCTGAAAAACTGGAAACAAATGGTAGCTCCATATACTCTGCAAAGCTATGCCAATTTAAATCAGTTGAGGACTCAGCAGCATTTCTAGGAAGAATTGTGTTCCTAGCTTGCTCTGAAGAACATTTTCATTTTGTTGTCTTGTAAAATCCTTGCCTACTTTTATCTTCTTTAATAGCTTGACTTTGTAATACTTCGAAAAGGCTCTTTACTTGAGTTTCATTCCTGATGGAAAGTCTCAATATGAGGATACTGTAATGTGTATGTCACATATGTGCCATATACTTTGAGTTTTTAAATTAGATATAAGTCACAGTGTAGAGCTATGTCACTGTAAGGAGTAAATGTCACCCAAGAAGGAAAAAAACCCCCATATCTTCACTTCACAAAATATAACAATGAAGTTTAATATAAAAATCTGTTCACCAGGGAGTAAGAAGAAAATGCATCTAAAAGTATATATTTTATAGAGTCATGGAATGGTTTGGGTTGGAAAGGAACTTTAAAGGTCATGTAGCCCAACCCTACTGCAATGAGGGTAATAATAGTAATGAGGGTATTCTAAACCATTTTCTCTTCTGTCCATAAGAGATGAATCTTCAAATGCTTACTGTGAGCTGTTCTGTCCCCGTGAGGCAGAAGGAATTTATCTGGGGCAGTCCTCTTGCTTTCTTCTCCAGCTCTGTCCCTGCTGAACAGAAAATGTCAAATATTGTACAAAAAACACCACTACTTGCATGTTTGGAAAACCCAGAGCACGTTGTATTTGTAGGAACTGTGCTAAATGGTATCATATTTAAATAACATCCTACTTGGTGGTGCAATTAGCAGTCATGCATGGGCATTTCTGTTGCTTTAAATGGACTGTCTCCTTTTTGTACTGCTGTTACAGCCCAGTGCTCTGGCAACCTCATCTGTCAAGCTATTCAGGAGGCTCTTCTGTGATGAGGTGATGTTTTGTCCATAATGGGAGCTGCTGGTAGTGATGGAACTGAAATACTGTTCTTACTCTGGAATTTTGTTTATTTTGAGTAATCAGTGCATGAGAACTACTGGGATGTTTGTGAATTTAACAAGTAAAAGGATCACTGGACTAGGCCACACCTTTCTCTTGTGAAAGTCAAAAGTAGCAAAGCCAAACTACTCAGTTTCCAAAAGTAAATTTCCTTTCAATTTAACTCTTCAACCTCTGAAAGAGAATGCATGTCCTAAAAAGCTACAGACTTTTCCCCCAGGTTCTCACAGTATGATAGGTTAGAAATGTCCTCTTATTCAATAGATGTTTGAGTAGATAACATTCAAACCAAGAAAAATTTAAAAAACCCCATGAATTACTAATATTTTCCCAATGTGGTTTTCTGTTTATGTCATGAACACTGATGCAAAGCTCTTTTTTTACTCAATAGTCTGAAGGGTGACACACAGAGGCTGTTCACAAAGGCTAACATTAGGCATAGGAAGATAATCTCTTTAGACTGCATTTAAAGTGCGTGGTACTAGAATGGATGACTCAGAGAAGGAATAGCTGAATTTAGGTACTCTCCCTTACCTACTGGAAGGCTGCAGACAAACTAGTCTAATTCAAGCTGTGAATGTGTCTTGTAATGACCATACCCAAACCGTATGTCTTTAAATATGCTCACTATTTTCATCCATGGCAGTGCGCTCACACACTTCGTCAGATCGATGTGTTCCATCTGTCTTTATCTTCAATGGCATATCACAAGCATCAGCTTGAACAGTAAATCTCTGCTAGAGTTAGCCATGGTTTATCATTTCTATTAATAGTCTGTGAAAGATCAGTGATCTGAAGAAGTGTCACAAAATTATTCAAATTAATAAGACCAAGGAGAAGACTGGGGAGTGGGACTTGTAAGATGTACAATAAGCAACAGCTGACATTTTGGTCAACAGTCATATACATAAAATAGTTTGAAGGATTAGGTGCAAAAGTTCTGCAAATTGTCACAATAAGCACAACTGGAGTTAAGGGTCAACCAGTGCTGTAGGTACAATTGCACATACTAGGATTTCCTGTACATTAAATAATTTAATATTTAGTTCCTGTGAATCTTGTCTGCTAATGCAGAACCAGGGAGATCCTGGAGTGCTTGTGGTGTTGAAGCTAGAGAGGTCATCAAGTGCACAAGGGCAGGAGCACAGCAAAAATAAGAGATACTATGCTTGCTGCATTTTTGAAAACTGTCTCTCATCAGATAACTGAATATGCAATAGGTTGGTACACACTTTATTTACTTGTGGGGTTTTGATTGTTTTTCTTTTCCTAGAAGTCCTTTTAAAGTAAACATCTTATAGTCCTGGATAGCATGCAATGTTCTGTCATTGTGCACATCCGAGCAAAATTTGCATACCAGCTCATGTGTTGATCCCAGACAATGTAGGAAAATTCTATCAACAGGAGTCATATTTTGTCAAGTCTTTTGTGCTTCCTCACATACCTGGTTTGTAGACTGAAAAAACCAGGTTTGTGTTAGCAGCCTAGAAGTGCTATTGCATTTTCTGTGCACATTGTTTTCATGTAACAGCCACAGTTTTGAGCTCAGCTGGTCAGAATTTCCAGAAGTTCATTCCTTGACTGCCCTGTTTTGATTCAGTTTTGGCTGGCAGAAATGTAAACATATAAGCAGAGAGAAAGATGAGTGGATTCTGCGACACCTTACTTTGGGGAGAGAACCAGAGGAGAATGGAGATACCAAACTTGTCCCTGAAGAGTGGACCAGCCAAAGCCACTGTTTACCAATGTCAGTAAGGGCAGTGCAGTGATGAAAGGGAAGGAGGAGTCAGTACTGCTTTATGTCTTCATCACCTCACAGTTCATGTTATTTTCTCTCCTGGGGTTTGCTCCACTTAAATTTCCACCTGCCACCTTGCTGACGGAGCTTCTCAAGCTCTGCAATGCAGCATCTATCAGATGATAGATTTTTGCTTATTAAGAGCACTTTCTGATAAACATCATCTCCATTGCACTGTCCGTGTGCGCAGATGCAGGACAGTATTTCTCCTTCTGTCGTGCAGATGCCAGAGTATAACTCTGTGAGGCAGAATAGCAGATGATAGGCCAAATTCCTTAATACCCCCCATGGAGATATGACTGTCAGAGACCAACAAACCTGTCCAGGTCTTTTGCAACATGTGCTTGAGAGTGAATATGTGACTACTGAGTAACATTTTTTTATTGTCCTGTCTAGGGAGCATTCTTTGTGCCTTGCTGGAGAAGTAACTCTTCCTGCCAATATCTTCAAATACTAGATAGATGGGTGGCAAATGGGAATTGACAAAGCAATCCTTTATGTATTCCTCTTTGCACTATGACCTGCAAGTTCTCAGCTCCCTGCTGTGCGGGGTGGAGTTGCAGCTTTCCCCTGCTTGTGTTTCTGACACAAAAAGCGAAACTGAAAGCATGATGGAAAACTGCTTTGGCATAAGTAATAACAGAAAGTTGACTCTGATTTATGGTTACTGCTGAAGTGGAGCTGTAGCTGTCCATAATAATTCCAAGATGACAAGTGAGAACTGAACACAGAAAACGTGGTAGTTGGTAGGTTGCCTCCATCTCATCTTAATCTGATATAAACCAAAGCTAAGTGACATACTCTTTGCAGGAACCCAAACACTGCATTTACCTGTGTTCTGCTGATCAGAGAATATCTCACAAGTTACAATCCCTGACCATTCACTGTCCATTCTTTTTGCTTCTGAATATTCATTCCATAGTAGACAAAAATGCCCATTTCATGGTTTTTATGCCTCTGTGATGCAGACAGAAGAATGTACAGAGTCAACTGAGCTGGCATGAAAAGCAAAGGAGGGCAACTCTAGATGTTAAGAGGAAAGGTATGCTAATAGTGTAAAGAAAGTGGATGGACTGAAATGGGGAAGTTGATCTGAAGGCAGAAGCTCAGGCAAGCATGGACATTCAGGGGCGGTATCAGGCTTGCCTAGTTCTGAGTTTCCTCTTGGCTCACATGGGGCTCACGATGTCAGAAAGCTCTCCAAGAGCCAGCAGGTGCATGTCCTTCAGGTCCTCTCACTGCAGTCGCCATGACCAAGTGAGTGGAGGGTGCACAGTGCAGGAACAGGTGTTGAACTGTACAGGTGCTCAATAGTGTTGTGAGTGATCAGCCAGCATAGTTTTGTGTGATTCATATGTCCTCATTTAGGAGCAGCTCAAAAGACATCTTCTTTGTTACTAAAAAGATGCTGCACCGGGCATGTACACGTTTGAAAGAAAGCAATTAGGCAAAGCAGCAATTGTAGCATCATCATATGCATGTCTATTCATATGTGAATAATGGCATAAGTAACTCTAGCTGTCTTTCAGGAAATTATGCTCCTTTTATATTTTATTAGCTAGTAACTTTCTGACAACTGAGTCATCAAATTACAATAAAATAGTAGTGAAATATTTTAACAGTGAATGTTTTAGCCAGTGTCTAACAATTATGTACTCACTTGATTTCACTGGAAAGCTTTTTAATGTAAGAACAAGGAACATATCCACTAGAGGAAAGAAATACAGGCATGTCTGTCATTTCAGAAGTACCTAATAACAAGGGGAATTATAGGAGAAGGAGAGATAAGATTGGATGGAGTAGGAAAATAGAGTATTTCAGTAGTGTTACCCGCAGATATTTTACATGCACATTCAATTCCCCATTTTTATTCTTAATGGCATACATCAAATTGAAGGAACAAGTTAGTTTTGAAAACATGTTATTAAACTCAAAAGCATAATGACCAGTATTGTCAATTGCTAGTTACTTGAATAATTTGAAGACTAGTGGCAGACAAACCAAAATGTTAAGAAGTAACATAGCTAAATATTAATTTTGGTATGTGTTTCAGTTTGCTTGGTGTTATTTCACATATTTTTTTCTCATACTTACCCGATACAGAAAACCTTTTGCCATTGTTGTTTCTGTAATTCAAGTGATTCAAGTCACATTGCTAGTATTCAGGTTTGGTCATTTGCTCACATTATTAAATACTGGTCTTTATTATTTAAGATATTTCTTTTAAATTGCTTAGTATATTTATGCATGCTTTGAAATATTCTAAAATCTAAACATTGTCCTTAGCTTCCTGATGCGTAATTCTTCAGCACGCTGCTAAAATAAATTAAATAGTTGGACTATAGGACAAAGAAGAAACTGTTTATTTCATGGTCCTGTCACCAAGTTAGCATGACTTGGAGCTGTGTTTTGGCACTCCTCGAGTGGAACAGCATCTCGGTTAGGCAGCACTCACACCAGGACTCTGACCATTAATGTTTCTGCCTCATAAGCAAAAAATAATTTGAGGTTTACTTTGTTTGTTTTGTTTCCAAAGTATGTTCTGATCTTCTGGTGGCAAGTGCTTTACAAATACTGAATACGATGACACGCTTCCCAAGTAAGCAAGTAAGCTTAGTAAAAATAGCCTTGGCCTGGTATGCCAGTACTCTGGGCACTGTACATGCATAAAGGACAGGATTTACTCTGCAAAACTACAAAATTAAGGGAGGAAGATCAGACAAATGTAGCAAAGAGTTAATTCCCAGGAAGGATGGGATTGTACCAGTCAGCCTGAAAAGCGCTTGCCTTGTCTTACTGGTTACCTAACCACCATCGTAATTGGCAATGCAGAAATTTTGAGGTCAGATGAGGGAAGAGATTAAAATTTAGCTCAGTAAATGTTCTCAGGAGCCTGCTTTCCTTGCACATTTGGTGTCGTTAGCAAAGTCTAGAAGAGTCAATAATGCTACCACAGTCTATATGGATGTTGAAGAAGTACTTGGACCTTGCACTCTGCCACAAAATACTGCAGCTAATGAAAGTCCAATGCCTTCTGTACCAAGATAAATATTTAGTAGTAAAAGGTACTCCTCTACTGGTAGTATCAAAGGCTACCTCCTAAGAAGCTGATCATATTTTCCCTAGTTTCTTTGATCAGGTGCCTGGAGAAGTAGAACAGCAGCAGAGTCAGCATATAGCTTTGTCTAGATCTTTACTCCATTTGCTGTTGCACTACTTACTGCTAAGTTAGCGCAACCAGGTTTTGTGCATCTGAGCAATTACTGTGTCATTGCTCATGTTGTTTTATATAGCTGCTAGACCACAACAGGATTGACCTGAAGAAATCTCTTCTTTCACAGGAATTAATAACTTTTGCATTTCCTTACCAACTCCAGATGCAGGACCTTCTATTGGCAGCCTAAGAAATTGTCCAGTGTTGTTCATGGGTCAGTGTTGTTGAAACGGTATTCACAACCTTTGGGAAAAAATGTATTTACACCATCTTGAAACTGGAATCTAAGCTTGCTTTCTTTTAGTGCTGTAAGGAACTATGTATCTTTAATTTTCCTTTCTTTTAAAGGCTGTTTCTTTCATAAAAGGAGGTGGGGTAAGTCAAACGCAAGGAAGAGGGTGGCTGTTCCTTCACATGGAGTACAGGGGAGCAGCTGAGGGATCATGAGGTGTGAGGTTGGATAGGATCAGCAAAAATGCAGTTAGGACCTGGAGCCAGAGTCCTTAGCTGTGGTCACCAACACCATCCTGGGGACCAGGCATCTCTGCAGAGACTGTCACAATTCAGGAAATCTGGGAATTTGTTTAAATCAAACCAGACAGTAAAGACTAACTCTGCAAGGACACAGTGAGCAAAGGGAACATTATTTGTACAGCCTTCACTTTTTTTTTTTTTTTTCTGCTGGGCTTAGTTACTGGAGGTTGCTCAGTATGCTCTGGCTTTCTAAAGTCGAAAAAAGACCTGTTGGTCTTTCTTGTTAAATTGACTTTATGGAAGAGGTTCAGGAAAATCCACTTCATAGTCCTAGTGTATTGGTTTTGACTGGGGTGAAATTGATAACATCTAGCTGACTTCGACTCTCACATTGACATGTGGCAAGCCAGAAGAGAGAACAACTTCTGCACTAGAGACTCACATTTTCTTGCTTAAAACATAGCTAATAATGAAACGAACCAAAACCCTGGCCTGCCATTTGTAAACTTTCTAAAAGGCTAAAACAGGTTGATGAGGACACAATTTTCTTTCTTTTTCCCCTTTACCAGAGTTTCTAAAGAGAATGTGGGTTTTTGTGTGTGTGGGGATAGCTACTGCTGTTGCAGTGGTACACTGCTTTTTTTCACTTTGTAATCCTGGTCATTACTGTTATGTAAGGCAAAGCAACTAATGAAGCAGTGCTATGAGAGTCGCGGTGAAAGCTGAACAACTCCAATGACAGAAATTTCAGACCTGATGGGATTAAAGTTTTTTGGGATTTAAACATCTTTTTAATTTTAATTAATTAATTGTGTAGTGCTCTAATGAAGATCAATGGCCGAGTAATGCTTTGGACAAAGGATGATTTTGTTAGAGACATGTTGTCTTGGGAATAAAAACATACAAGTGTTAAATATATTTTAAGACGTTGACACCCTGCCCTTTGAGCAACATCATTGGCACAGGCAGGCTGCTGTCCCTCTGCCACCCTGCCACTTGACCAACATTGGCAGTGTAGGCAGGATGCTGCCCAAAGTATCCCTGTGATGTATGATCTTCTCAGATCACACTGGAACCATTGCTGAATCCAAGGTGTGGTGCAACTCTTATCCACATTCAAAAGGCATTTACATGGCTAGTTGCTTCTGCTAGATGATCCGTACACCAAGTGTCCCTGGAAGTCCAACACAGCCACGACATCACTTACAATGTCATGTATGGGCACGCTGTTGCTCATTTTTCCTGCTGCTTCAATGAAGCTTTGTTTTATAATATGTTGTCAGATTCCATCACTGTCTGTACCACAGACACTTAGCAGATAATCTGGAACAAAAAACCCCAGAGGGCATCATATTTGGCATCAAAAGCACAGGGAAACATTGTGGTGCCTGATGTGTCTTCTCTCTCCTCTGGATTTCAAGTTGCCATGTCTTGATCACCTCAGTGCTGAGGAGCTGTAGCCCCTTTTCCTAAATGGTAGCAGGAGAAGAAAACCAGTAGGGTTCAGATATATTTGTTTTGTTTCATACCTTACTTCACCTCCTGGCACCAACATTCCTCATATTTGCTCTGTGAAGAATCAATGGAAGGAAGGAAGGAAGGAAGGAAGGAAGAAAGGAAAGAAGGAAAGAAGGAAGGAAGGAAGAAGGAAGGGAAGAAGGAAGGAAGAAAGGAAAGAAGGAAAGAAGGAAGGAAGGAACCTTCTGAGATCAGCTTCATAATTTTCAAAATCCAGGGTGTTTTCTAGAATCTTTGCTTTTCTGGTGACATTTTCACAGGAGTCCTTGTTCATATCTATAAGTGTTTTAGTGGGTTTTAATGTAATTGCAACTGAGTTAACTCTGACTTTGTTCATCTTCTTTTCTCTTCCAGTGGAGTTTTTATACTGTGATCTGGCTTCCATGAAGTCTATACGGCAATTTGTGCAGCGATTTAAAGCAAAGAATTGTCCACTCCATGTCCTGGTGAATAATGGTGAGTCCTGTATAAAATTCATGTATCTGCAGGGGAAGATGTGACCAATGGGGTTCTTCTCTTTCACTTCACATTTCAAATCGATTATCTGAACCATGCAGCTGCATTAGCAGGGATGTTTTTCTTGGAGTTAAATTGCATTTTTTTGAAGAGATTTTCAGCTGAGTAGTCTGGAAACTTTGGTGCCACGCCTGCTTGTGATGGTATTGCACGTTTTATTCCTTTAATATATTTTTTTTGCTCTCTGGCACTAAAAATCATGTGACTGCAGAAAACTGAGCATCCCTAATTAAAACAGAAAAAAAAAGAAAGGAAAGATGTAGAAAACCTGTCCTTTCACCTGTATTTACTTTCTCTCCCCTTATACTTTTCCTGTGTGAACATGTGTTTACTGTGGCTGACTGATGAGCTGGGTTGGATAGTTAATCCATCTGAGGTTATTCAACAGCCTCAGAGCAGTCACTGCTTGGATCAAGGTGCTGCTGAAAATTTGTCCATAAAGCTGCGTCTTCAGTGGTCAGAGAACAAATTAAAAGTGCATTTATCTTGCGTTAATACAATTATCAAATGAATCTCATTACTCTTAGGGATTTAAACTTTTGTTCTTCACATATGTGCCATCTAATTATGTTTAATAGCCACAGTATTTTTGGAAACCAGCCTGTGCAATAATTTTCTTCAAAAAACCCCACATGCACTTTCCTAAAAGGGTATAATTTTTACCTGTCTATCTAACTAGGGGAAAAATCCACCAGCAACAATTTAGTCTTCTTTTAGAAGCTTACTGCTATTATATGCTGCTGTTCTTGTTTCCCCAATTATTTGCATGTATTTTTCTTAAGACATCTCAAATAATATTTTCTGTTTTCCTGTGCACCTTTCATTCCTAGTGAGGGCAAATGTGCTGTAAATAAATGGGTTTATTATATTTGTTGATGCCTTTAAGAGCTCTCAGTAACATAAGCAAATACTGCAATAAAAATTCAAGAGTATTTTATTTCCTGACTGATATGAAACATTCATGAAATGTTCAATTAAATGTTCATTTTTATTTGATTAGTCAAAAAAGCCTACCATTATTATTTTAATTGTGCAATAATTAAAGGTAGTGGGTATTCTATGGTTACAAAATCTTCCCAGTTTTTTATGCCTGCTTTTAAAGATGCAGAGTACAAACTGTTACACAGATGGGAACAACACTATTTTAAAAAACCAGCATTTTGTGGAAAAAAAACAACTTTGAGATTTATGCACCCAGAAGGCATCCTCTGCCTTTCACTCCTTGTCTGCATTGAGCAAAGCTGGGACTGTGCAGCAGGATGCTGGGGGCAACCTGGGGGAGAAATGGTGATTCTGAAGAAACATCACCACTGGGAAGCCCTCTTGAATAAAGGATTTTGTTCTGCCCTAGCTGCAAGGGAAGCACAATGAAAGAAAATAGCAGTTAAGTATGTTGTCTTAATCAAGAAACAAAGTTATATGAAAATAGATCAGTTAGTCTGCCTAATAAAATAAGAAACCAAGGAGTGTTGGCCCAAAGGATCTTTAAAGAAAGAAACTTGAAACTAATATTTGCCTGAATCAGTCTATATTTTCATGACCTGCAAGAAGGGCATTTGATTTCATTTATGCTTTGTTACTAAATACCAGTTGGCAAAAGAAATTCGTTGTTTGAGAAAATCCTATTTGAAACTACAGTGAAAGGAATGGTCCAGCTCTGCTTTTTGCTGAATCTTTAAAAAATGACTAAACAATAATGTCCAAAACTGCTACGGACTCCCATAAAATTAGGTTAGTCTGTGACCATTACCTGGCAAGTCACCAGCTTCCACTTATGAAAGCTCTTTCCCACAGTGCTTTATTCAGTCCTTTCTGTTTGCTCTTGTAAATAATCTGCAACATTTAGTTTTGTTGCTAGTTTCACAGTAAAAGGCCAAGTGATTTATTGGTAGCCAAGAGGAAAGTAAACATAACTAGTGGAGGAGAAATGGCCTGATGAAAAAACCCTCTAAACAGCTTCTCTTTGCTTTCCATCAGTGTTGAGCCCATACATGACAAATGCTGACGTTTGGGCTAACTGGTAGGCTTTCCCTTTTGCCTTTCCCATCCTCTTTCACTTTTTGTCATTTGTTTTCACTGTAATGCAATGCACTAAGGAGGAGGATTCCATCCATCATGAACCACAGAGCTGGAAAAACTACTCACTCAAAAGTCTCATCACAATTGCCAGCTCTGCTGTCTTCACTGCATGACCCCCTGGACACGAGCTTGGGTGCTTGGGACAAGACAATGCTTGCAATATCTAAATGTCTGATGGGAATGAGTTGTTGGGCATGTTGCAAGTCAGTGTGAACATGCTCTTTCAGATAACTCTGTCGTCAATAGGAAGGCATTTTGCGTGACTATTAGGACCTGTCGTAATGACATGGTTGATTTTCTCATGACTTAGCATATGCATCTGGAATAGTAAGTTTCTCACTATCTAGTACTTCCTTGCATCTTCCAGATCCTGAAGCTCTATTATTCTTGATATGAAAAGGCATTTTTATTTTTTAACAGATGGGGAAGATCTGCATCTGCAGAGTGCATTTCTAGGCAGTCATACACTTTTGAGAGGCTGACCCTAAGTCTGTTTGGGCTAATGGAAAGTCTCCATGAGGTTTTGAAAATCAGACTTTGTCTGAATCCCATGGCTTCTGAATCAAACCATCGGCAACCTAATAAGAGTTTTCTCTCTGTCTTCATAGGACTAAGCATTCTATTATCCATTACATACTATATAATTACATTTAATGTAAATTGATGTTATTATATTTGATGTAAAAATGGCAAGAAATGTTACGTTGCATTTTTACACCCTATATTAATGCTATTTAATTGCTCTAAATCTAAATCTTTTAAATCAATTTATATAGTCATGTCTATACATTAGTGATCTTTCCACATCTTATCTCTATGAATATGTATCCTATATGAAAGTGAAAGTATATGATATTTACTGAGAATTTATATGAACCTATTGAGAAACCAAATATTTAAAGATTAATTAAGGAAAATTCTAACATTATACAATAATTCAAATTATGAAATTAACATTGAAATATTATTAAAGATAGGTGATTTGGGATTAATTACTATGCTGGGTAAATAATCAATACTACATGCCTGCCCTGAGCTAGTTATAAAATTCAGCAATTTTCCTGGTGACTTGTAATTTTCTAAAACAATCCACCTCCATCACTTGCCTAGCTCAAGGATCTAGTTGAAAATTGAATTCATTCTGACTTTCAAAGTATTCTTCTGGAGCTAGACAACCAGATCCCACAAAAATTTCAATGAGGTTTAGGTATCCAACTAACTCAAGCACTTTAAGAATTTAACATTCAGAACACTCAAAATGGAGATTAGTGGATGAGAGACACCTCCTCTCTTTTTGTTGTAACTGATTTTAGCATATATATTTAACTTTGTAATTTCTAATTTAAAAGGAAAAATTTGGTTGAATGCACACATTATTTCAGCTGACAAAGTCCTGTTGTTCCATTACTCTGATTTCTGCATTGGTAATGTGCATGCTCAGCTCTTGGTTTTTAAAATAAACAAAACAGAGTAAAGATGCTAATAGAATATTACATAAACAGTTCCTTAAACAATATAATATGCTACTGCTAAAACCAGAAAAATGGTATGACACAAAGCACAAATTCATTTTCTGTGAAAAAAACCAAGCAAGCTAAGCAGCTGAACTATGAGCCACAGAAAGATGTGTACAGTACAAGCAGAAGGTCAGAAGAACGTTTGCTAATTAGCAATTGGGTGCTATTTTGAGGGGTATTTTGTTTGTTTTTGAGAAGAATAGTGTATTTGTACAGTTGAAAAGCATTTAGCAAATTGCAGCATGTACACTAGTGTAACTTCAATGCATTTATTAAAATGGTATTGCTGTTAAGACACATTAGAAAGTCTGCTGTCTTCCTGTGGCTGCAAAAAGGACAGATAATAAAACACTTCCTAAAATTCCACAAGGAGTAGTCAGTGTTTCATACTGGAGAGGTTTTTTTTCTAACTTGAAATCAGTTGATTTCTCAGTGCGCTAGAATTTTTTTCTCCTTGTAGTTGATATTTTAAGTTATACATTTTTTATAGTACTTAATGATCTTAAACCCAAGAAAGCAAACATCAAAATCACAACATCTTTAATTATAAGAGAACACCTACAGATACCAAGCATGTATGGTCTAACTCATTAACAAAGAAATGCCAACTATCTTCTCTGTTGCAGTTCACTGGATGGTTTGTGATTTTGGCTGTAGGTTAGGAAACAAGAGGGAGAAAATGATGAGGACATTTAATATATTCCTTGACCTGCATACAAACAAAAACAAACAAAAAAAGATTTTAGAATATTACTAGCCAATCGTAGATAGATTATAGATAATGTATTTCAGGCTGAAGCCTCTCTAAGCCAATTTAAAATCAATATTTCCGAAATGCTGGCTAATTCAGTTGTTCATATTTTGTACTTGGTGGATTAAGCTTCCCTCTTTAGTTCCTAGATACAATAAAATCTTTATCATTAGATAAGTATGTGAAATACAAATAAGTTTTGTGTTACCTACACACAGTTCAGCTATATGCAATCCAGCCATAACCCTTTGCAAGGAGCTATGTGAGCAGTCCCATGGATACTGCCAAGGTTGATAACATACTAAGTTATTCTTGCATTTAAGTATTTGCAGAATCAAATCTTCAGAAGAAGTGTGAGAACTGAGAGGTTGGAGCAAGTGAATTTGTTAATTACAAATAACTTTACAGGTACCTACCTATTCTACAGGTATTATTGATTAGTTATATTTAACTATAGTTACTTATGTTATCACAGTAAGGTCTATGAAAAGATCCTGGCCCACTAGATTAGGTAAGAGCCAGCTCCCCTCTCTGTAGTAGCTGCAAGCTACACAGACTGTAAGATGAAAAGTAGAGGGACCACAGAAAAGTGGAAATTCAAAGGGGAAGGCTTTGAGGGAAAGTTAGAGCAAAGAGTTGCTCTTGACTGCAATGGAACTTGGATTACATCAAGAAACAATGCTTATCCTCCAGCCACACAGGAAGGCTGTGGTGAACTCAAAATCTACTATCTCATCAATCTCATTCCAGTGCCTTGATTATAGCAGCATGTTTCATCTTTATCCTTCCTTGAAGACAAATTAGAGCAATAAGCAAGTGAAGGTGAGATGGAAAAGGTATAGAAGGACAGGGAGAAAGAGAGAAGATGACAAGCAGAAAGGCAAGTGGCCCTTTGCCTGTATGTAATGGGTAATAGTTACTAGAGATCATGGGAGAACTGGGCTTTCAGGAGATTTTTAGCACTGGAAAAGGTAATTTGAGATGGTGGGAAGATTGGCTTACAGTGGATATTCAATGCATAGTGGGAAAAACTAGAAGATCCATAGAAGATCTAACATGCAGCATTAATGTATTCTAAAATGAGAAGTTGCTCTCAGAGCCATAATTGCTGAAGAAGCTCAGTGCATGACAAATGTCATCTAGTCAAAATGTTCAGAAGACGTCATCTTTACAAGAGAGGTGACCGGAAAGTATGAAGACACTGGCTGATCATACACTGCTCTTTACAGTTATTAAGTGCCTTGGGAACTGGAAGTAACTTGTCTGGGCAAATGTGTCAGAGCACCATGATACTGCTGACAGCATCCAGCCCAACTAGTTCAGCACAACCAAGGATTGTGTAATGCTAACATTTACCTAGTGCCCATATTTTTGGCAGCAGTTGTCAGCTAGAGCTTTTATTATATTTGAATAGCATTTTTGACTGCCAGAATGATATGTATCATATATAAAGATATCGTATTTCTTATAAAGAGCTTAATTTTTATTAAGTTAGTATTTATTAAGTTAGAACAGTAACTTTAGGCTATCTCTGACTTTCAAAGGGCAAGGATTTCATTCATGAAAACTCTGACTTTTGTTCAATACTATCTTTGTGTTTCTAATTATTTCCAAATTTTTTTCTGTGTCTGTAATATCGAACACTTTGTGAAAAGGGAAATGCCTCAGACTCTGTGTGCTGCGGGTTCTTGACCCATTTCCTTTTACGTCCTGAATTTGAATGTTTTATCAGTGGAAGACAGATACAAAATTCAGCTATAGATGGATTAGGAAACCTGACCAGTTCTACTTAAGTGTGCGGGAAATTTGCCTCTGGCTTTTCTGAGATGCAGGAGTGAACCATATTTTCTTCTTGCCTAATCCTTTCATGGCTGTTAGGTAAAAAATATTTTATACAAATTGCAAAACTAGTTATTTTACTTCTAAGTGAAATTCCTAATAAATTAGAAAGCTGTGACTGACTTTCCTATTTTCTGATTGTGAGTGGGATAACTCACTATGGTGCCAAATAAACACTTACTGAGCTTATTTTTAGAAAACAGAGGGTATTCTTGTGCCAACCAGACCCAATCATGAATGCTCTGATGTATTTTAGTGTGAAAACAAAACCTCAGTTGTGGATCATATTTTCTTTTTTTAACTGAAGCATTTTCCAGGGAGCTAGCCTATGCTTTGTGTGTTCCCTATGAAGTAGTGTGACATTAAATCATGAACTCATTGAAAATGAATCTGTTCTTAAGGAGGTGTCACCACCTCGTCAGTTTTGTGCTGAGCCTACCAAGATTTTGTTGTTGTTCTTGTAGTCCTTGACTGCATTTTGTCTGAACTTTTTTTTCCTTTCCTTTATCCTACTCATAAACTAACGGCTTTTCTTCACTGGAAAGATTCATTGCTCTGTCTTCTTTGGCACAACTAATACAGTTCACTTCTCCCTTGTGAGCATTACAGGTGAGTCTGGGAGGACTAGCAGTAGACATTACTCAATTTTCAGTTCTTCACTGGTCAACCAAACTTTTATGTTTGGTCTATGAGTTTTGATGCCAAGCATTTGCCTAAGAGTTTCATGGACAAGTGTTTGCCTAAGGCTAGTTTATTTATACATATTTTTTTTTGTAACAACAGACAAAAGAGTTCATCTGTTACCAAGATTAACAAGGGAAAAGTCTTAGCACCATGGGTGGGTTGTTTTTTCTTTAATGTCAAAAATGGTAGCAAGTTCCTTTAGAAAGTCTCTGGTGTTATCACAGTTTGGAATGGGGACTTGAATACAGCAAAGATGCTGCCTTTGTGTATGAGGCAGGTGTACCTCTCACCACCTCATGTCAGATTGAATCAGAAGCCTGTTAAGCACTGCAGTTTGAGAATCCTATTTTACATTTTAATCACTAAAGATTTTGCCCGTATAAAGCATGTTCTGAGTTAAGACTGAGCATATTTAGAGTAACAATCCCAAGCCATTTTGGGAAGTACAGCTTGCAGGCAAAGACACCAACAATGAGTCTGGGCACCAGTGTCCCCTCTACTCCCTGTGGCTACCTCTGAGCTAGGGTGGAGATAGATATTACAGCTCACTTCAGACTTCTGGTCTCTCCACTGTCCAGACTGTGGATCTGGGTCCTTGTGATCTCCATGACAAGCAGGCTACAGGATGGGGAGTGGTGGATAGTAAGGAGGTGATGGATATCTGGAATTTACCTTGATGTACAGTTGGAACGTGACTATGAAGCTGTGACATGATTTCAACACTCTCAGAACCTAAACATCTCACCAAACATGGCCACTGAACTGCTAATAGCTGGTGATCTCAATTGGCTAGTGACTACAGCTCTCTGGAAGACCTGGCTCTTGCATTTTTATGCATAGAGACAAAGCTTGTAGAAAAGGAAGACCTATTTTGGTGCAGATGGGACAAAACAGAAACTTCCAAGAGGGGTAGATTTACACAAGAAGCCTGGGTGTGGAAATTTGAAATAAAAGGGAAACAGTTGAGGCTAGGAGGTTTTAAGTGAGGGACAGCAGAGGACAGAATGAAGAACTGATGTGGGGAAACAGGACAGTTAGGTGGGAACCATTAGGATGGGGGAAAACTCAATGGTAACACATTTGAGTTTGCTGACTGAAAGACTTTTTAACATATTTAAACTATGAATCACTACTGGGTCAGTCTTCTTCAACACATTCATCTATGACCTGGATGAGGGGACAAAATGTACCCTCAGCAAGTTTACTAATGATACAAAACTATGAGGAGTGGCTGATACACAAGAAAGGTTGTGCTGCCATTCAGCGAAATCTGGGCATGCTGGAAAGTTGGGTGGAGAGGAACCTAATGAAGTTCAGCAAAGGCAAGTGTAGGGTTCTGCACTTAGGAAAGACTAACCCTATGCACTGATGAAGCCCAGGCGTTGCCCTGCTGGAAAGCAGGTCAGTGGAGAATGACCTGGGAGTCCTGGTGGACAACAAGCTAACCATGAGCCAGCAATGTGCCCTCATGGCCAGGAAGACCAATGATATCCTGGAGCGTGTTAAGAGTGTGGCCAACAGGTCAAAGGAGGGTTTTTTCCTTCCTTGCTACTCTGCCCTAAGAGGCCCCGTCTGGAATATTGTGTCCAGTTTTGGGCTCCTCAGTTCAAGAAAAACAAGGAACTACTAGAGACATTACAGCAGAGGACCACAAAGATGATTAGGGGACTGGAACATCTCTCTTATGAGGAGAGGCTGAGTGAGCTCAGTTTCTTTAGCTTGAAGAAGGGAAGACTGAGATGGGACCTTATCAATGATTATAAGTATCTAAAGGGCGAACATCAAGAGGATGGGGTTAGACTCTTCTTCAGTGGTTCCCAGCAACAGGACAAGAGGCAATGGGCACAAATCAGAACACCAGAAGTTCCACCTGAAGGTGAGGGAAACTTCCTTACTGTAAGGATGACAAAGCATCAGAATGGGCTACCCAGAGAGGTTTTGGGATCTCCTTCTCTGGTGACATTCAAAACCCACCTAGACATGTTCCTGTGCAACTTTAAGTGAACATACTTTAGCTGGGGGCTGGAGTAGATATCTCCAGAGGTCTCTTCCAGCTCCTGCTATTCTACGGTTCTGTGAATATAGCATAGGATCATAGAATCATATAATAACCAGGTTGGAAGAGACCCACCGGATCACTGAGTCCAACCACATATATTCTTGTTCAATATCAGGAAATTAATAGGAAAGGAAGTATGGGGTAAGGGAGCTTGAGTGGATAGTGAGGATAATAAGAGGCATTAGGCATGTTTGAACTCTAAGAAGAGCACTCTGTTGCAGTTTGCAAGTGCTTAGACAGAACAAAGTTCGTGGAGATTGAGTCTTTATCCCGAGGACTACAGTTTGTTATGCACAAACTGAACCTTTTCTTGCATTGAGGGAATCTTTGACTGTTGGGGTTTTTGTGTGTGTGTGTGAGTTTACTGTCATTTAACAGAAATAAGAATTATCCACCACCCCAGCCCAGAGGTGAGTGGAACTCCTCTCTTCTGTCTGGCCACCAATTCAACGTGACTTGTACAAATTAATTCTCATCTACCTCTGTGTCACATGCAGTTGATATTTAAGAGGGAATGGGGAAACAGATGGAAGCCTCAGAGCCACAGTTCATGACCCCATAAAGAAACCAGACTCGGGAGTGAGGGAAGGGTGATCCAGGCATGTGACTGGCAATTGCCCGCAGGATGCAGAGTGAGATCACATGAGATTCAGACACAAAGGAGCTAGAGTGACTGGGTAAGAAAATTAGGGAGAACAGACTTACTGTTTGCAAGGAAGCATAGAGGCACATGAAGCTGCTATGCACGTCTGGGGCTACTCCCCACCTTCCTGAACACATGCTGTTCCTTGATAAGATCAGTGTTGGGTCACCAGACTTTGGGGGTAGGGAGGGGGGGTAGTGGAGCCCAGAGCTTTGGACAGGACGCATCACGCTGTTCTTCACTTCAGTAAAGCCCTACATTTTGGCTATCACAGGGAACTGCAGGGGTTGTTAGGAAGCCAGAATGTCAGTGGCTGGTGCAGAGCCCATTATAAGGGAGCAGGAGATGGGAGCTAATAGGAACTTGTTCTATGCTGGAGCAGAAACTCAGACAGACTCCTGTGGAGGACCTTGCTCTGGGAAGAGGTAAAAGAGACTGAACCCAGTGGAGATGGTTCTCCTTGGCAGCCCAGGGCTGAATCCTAGCACTGCCTTGCTCTCGGCTCTCTGTTTATCAAAGTGGTTTTCACCAGTGTCCAGACCCCTCCAGTGAAGGTCCATGCACAGGACGCTTTCCCTGAGCGAATGCCAGACAGGTTGACAGCAGATGTCCTTGCAGCTCCCTAAGTTGATGCAAGAGGACCTAGAGTCCACACAGCATTGGTGTGGATTCTATGTGTCATCATTATACCATGGGATAAAATTCCTTACTTCAATTTCCTCACATTTTGCTTTAGAAAACTGCATATGCATCTATACATGGCTTCAGAATTTGTTAGGAAGTGAAACAGTCTGAACTACATCTGCCTCTGGGAAGACAGAAAACAGAACCATAACACTGGAGAACTATACAAAGCTTAATTTGTTTGGGGATTTTTATGTTTTTCTTCTTAACTGTTTGGATTTTTGCCTTTTCAGCTTTTATATACTCTAAATCTGGCTTCTGTGTGTGGTCCTGTCTAGACTCACAACAGTTTTCTGAGATACTAATAACCATACAGCATATCAGCACTAGGCTCAGAGTTATAGACCTAGATTAGCAGTGTGTCATAGCAGTGCAGTAAATTAACCTCTCTGCAGCCCAGCCAAGGAATAACTGTAAAAATCAGTCATGTGATTATGGTTATGTCTCCAGTAGTTGATTCTGGGAGCAATTCTTCTAATAAAGCATTGTACCTTCTTGTTGCTCACTAGCCAGGAGGAACATGGGGCAAGCATATTCTGGGATAGCATAGCCCAACTGAACAAAGTGGAATGGTAATCTAATACAGGCAGCCAAGCCAAAGGATGTGGCTGAGTGATAATTGAGATGTTAACTCCACTACAGCTGTCCCTATTCAGAAGAGAAACAGACAATACAATTCTATAGCTAGATTCACACATAGATCTTTTGCTGTATGGCTGTGCAGAACAGAGCAGGTTTGACCCTGTTAAAAGTTGTGAGTCGCCTTGTGTGGCAGTGCCCATGGGGTGGAAAATGCTGCTAGATATATCAACTACACCAGTACAAAAGCTGTATGGAGAAAAGGCTTTGTGCTTTCACTTGGAGGTACTGCCTCTGTTAAATTCCCCTTGGGAACTTTTTTGGTACAGCATGTATCTCTTCCTTCTGAATAGCAAGAATTGGCTGAATGTGATTATATAGGTTCACCTCCTGCTGTGAATGTGTTACGTATAAATGCGTGCAGCTGACCTCTTGGGTTGTCAGCCCAGCCTTTGCATTGCTGGTGATAAAAAGGACTTGCATGTGGGTGCACTGCCTCCAAACCCTTTTCCATGAGCCTAGCTGTTAAAGAAGACATTTTTTTCTGCATGTGAAAGAGAAATTTAATTTTTTTCTTTTGGAGTGAGTAGGAGTGAGTAGGACTCGATGATCCGATGGGCCTCTTCCAACCCGGTGATTCGGTGATTCTGTGATTCTGTGAAAGAACTACCTTAAAAACCTTCAGGTAGCTCACTGCATAAATATAGTTGAGTGAAATAATAGTTGCATTTTTAAAGCTCTTAAAATGTATTTTATAATGAAGCTGAAGAATATCTCTGCAGTGGGAGGTACAGGAATTACAGCAGTGTTTACAATCATCTGCAGAACAAGCAGACATGGTACAAATTCTCCTATATAATCCAATAAATTTTGATATGCCTGGCCTGTAAATTTACAACTATCATAAACTTTTTGGTTATGCTGTGTGCACTGTCATGATCTGTTTTGCTCTTGTATCAGAAACAGTGTGACCATCAGGAACAGGGAAGTGATCATCCCCCTGTACTCAGCACTGGTGAGGCCCTACCTTGAATACTGTGTTCAGTTTTGGGCCCTTCACTGCAAGAAAGACATTGTGGTGCTGGAGTGTGTCCAGAGACCAGTAAAGCTGATGAAGGGCCTGAACACATCTTATGAGGAGTGTCTGATGGAACTGGGGTTAAGAGCAGGCTGAATGGAGACCTTATCAGTCTATTACAACTACCTGAAAGGGGGTTCTAGTGAGGTGGCTGCTGGTCTTTTCTCCCAAGTAACAAGTGATAGGACAAAAGGAAATGGCCCAACGTTTTGCCATGGGGGTTTTAGATTAGATAGAAGGAAAATTGCCTTCATTAAAAGGGTTTTCAAGCATTGGAACAAACTGCCCTGGGAAGCAGTTGAGCCACCATCCTAGGAGATATTTAAAAGACTGGTAAGATGTGGTGCTTAGGCATATGGTTTAGTGGTGGACTTCCTGTGTTAGGTTTACAGCTGACCTTGATGGTGGTCTTAAATGTCTTTTCCAACCTAAGTGATTTTATGATGGTAAAATCACATAAGACTAATTAATTGATGGATCCCAAACCAGGACTTTAACTAGAAAGTGTTGTAGAAGATAACGGTAAATTAGTGTTTACAAAGATAGTTTTCTTGAGGTGTTATCATTCTTTGAGAGAAATATAAGACTGTTGCCTAGTCATAAAAATAAAACAGGACATTTTTTTTATTCAGTATAGATAATTAAAACATATTTAATTTGAACATATCACAATAAATGCATATCTGCAGGGCATTGGGGCATATTTCTGTATCTATAAGAACAGTTGTTCAGCAACAACATATTTCCCTTATTCTAGTTTATTTCTACACTTGCAAAACCAACACTGATATCTCATGTGGGCAGTTTTCTGCATGTGTACTCTTAGTCTTTTGCCTGAATATTTAAAAAGCAGCTGAACAATTACAAATTAAAAGTTCATGATCAGCTTACCTATTAATTCATTTTCTAATGCCATGCTGATATCAGTGACATTTTGAAAGATAAATTTTCTAGGAAAAAATCCAGCTAGATAAGAGGGAAAAATTTATAAGAAAGTTGTATTGGAACCACAGTGTTTGACATTAATGGTCTATATTCTGCCACTTCACATTTCACGTGCATTCGAAAAAACTGAGGCTGACCAATAATGAAAATTAGAAAGATACTTTGTTTTATGGGTTCCATACCAGAAGAATAAGCAAAGTCATTCTTAGTTTATAATGAAAATGTAAGTTAAAAAAACCCCAAAAACCAAACAAAAAAACGCCCCAAACATTTCTTAATGTTTCAAATACTACTGGATTAGTTGAAAGTTTTAAAAATAGAAGAAGCTTTCCTTTCTTGAGTTACCATTTGGGGTCCTTGAGTAAAGCTGATGATGTTTCTGGACAAAAGAAAATCAATAGCATGGCACTTTTAGTATCTACTGAGTGTTAGGCAGTTAATAAGCTTGCTGCTACTCTTACAAGGTTTTCCCTTCTGTCAGAGAAGCAGCCAGATTCTGTTAACTATTGGGTATTCCTTTGTACATCCACTCTCAGTGAATTAAAATGGCTTCTCCTCAAAAAAGAAAAACTGTTCTTAGATTGCAGGGCAAGATATTTTTATAGTCTCAAAGATGAGATTCTGTTTTAAGAAAAATAAAATCTAAAGGGTTTTGGATTAATGTTATTTGATCCATTCTTGAAGACAAAAAAAGAAATTGTAGTAGCAACAAGTGTAGGCAGAGCTGATTGTGCCTGCTCAAAGACTTTACCACAATATCTGCTTAGAGGAAGCTCGTGAAGAATGAGAAAAATAATTTAAAGGAATGTGTATCTTAACAGTTGTGCTTTGCACGTGTTTTGTTTTTTTTTTTCTGTCTCCTGACCTGAGCTCAGATCTGTTTTCTGCTTCTAGGTTGTGCAGCACAGATGGCAGACACTAATTGGGGCGCAGGGCAAAACCTCTATGTTCTCTTGAAATCCCACACTTCTCTGGAGGTCAAGGGGGTAGTTACTACAGTACACATGTCCTTGGGGCTGATGTGACAGCCTCTCTGGGTTTGCCTGCTGGTCTTGATGTAAAGCTGAATGTTTGTAGCAATCATCTTTTGCATTTGTGTCCAGACAAATTCTTCCATCCCTCTGTCTGACTCGACTGGCAGAAGTATGTGTACATCAAGGTGCCTATAGCAAGCCCTGCAGCAACCCCAGCAGATGCAGAAGCTGCATGTGGAGTTCACATAGGCTTTGCTGTGCCAGGGTTGTTTTATGTCTGCCAGCCTTTTCTCGGGCTTGCATTTTACCAATGTTACTGCAAATAGTCTTCTGGCAAACTATTTCCTCCTGCCTTTTACAAGTGTCAGAGCTTTGTTGAGCAGGCTGGGCCTCAGAGAGATGCAAATCACTTCTTTGTACAAGCCTGGATCCTCAGAGATGTTTAACTGTTCCCATCTGCCCTCCAACAACTCGTGCTAAGTTCCATCTCTGCTAAAATCTGCACTGTAGCAGACTGAGACTTAGTTTGGGAGTTTGGGGTTGTTACTTTCCTGTCCTTTCCTTCCTCCCAGAAAATAAGAAGTTTCAGCAGGACTTGTTTCACCTTTCTGTCAGTCTGTAACCTTCACACCAGTGTTCAGTCTCAGCCACTGTTCTGGTTATCATTATATGCCGTACATGAAGATCGTGGAGGAAATGGAAACTGGTTTCCAACTCCGAACTGTTGCACCATGCATCAGAGTAACTACTGCTGAGGAAGGAGAATACGGAGGGGTACCCAACCAGACACCCTCTAATTTCTATCTTTCTGTTGTTAAAGTTAAGATTTGACATGCAGAAGAAACCACACAGCAGCTTGGTTTTCCCGTCATTCTAAGGGATCTGGGAGAATGGCAGGGAAATAGCAGGGAAAGATGACAATGAGGGCTTTTGTAAAGCCCAGTCATGTAATTTGTATTGTTCATCCTACTATCAGACAGCATTGGTCATGTTCAGTCTTAAGGTCTGTGCCTGCAGGTGTGCTGTGTTATGCTAAACTTTTCATTTGCTCTGTCATCTTCTCTCATTTCTTGGCCTCATACTGTCTGTCCAGTTGCTCCATTAGGCAGTAGGAGGCCATAGGTGAATCGCTATAGGTGTTGACTGTGCTAAGTATCTGACAATATCTCTTCTTCATCCCAAGCAGCAATAACAAAGCAGGACTGTCAGGTGGTGGGATGCTCCCAGAGAAGAAATGGTGATGATGCACAGTGTGTACAATTAAAAATGATAATTTAATATGCTATCATAGCACTGACATCAAGACATTGGGTGTTAGAGGCTTTTTAAAGGACACAGGAAATAGCACAAGGACAAAGCTGACACTTCATCATGTCTGTGAGCAGAGATGGCCTTTCTGCTGTATCATATCCATGTGTTTTAGAGAGAAACGAAACGGCCTGCAACAATGTTCTCCACAAGCCATGTCTATCTACATTTAAATTACAAATATCAGGTCCACTTGTATGATAATTAAATTTTAATAAAATAAGATTAATTTATAACATTCAAGTCCACATTATAATTGAGTGGGATAGCTTTACCCCTCACAGCCGCAGTACATGATATAGTTTATGCATGAGCTCAGGATTCTCTGCAAGATGCTGGAATCAACATTGTATGCTAGGGATGCGGATACTCATTTTAGGCACTGAGTCTGAAAACTGGTTAGTACAAACAGATGCAAAAATATTCCCCAAATAAGCATTCAAAAACTCATTTCAATATGCAGCTGCTTGTAAGCACAGGAATTAAGATATATTGGCTAAATTTACTACATCTTTGCTCACACACAGCAGTGAGACAGAAGTTGCAGATTTCAGATTAACACTCAACAGATCTTTAAACTCCAGCCAGGACTCAGCAGAAAGCCGTCTGGGAGAGCAGGTCTGCTGCTTAGCCTAGTCTTGTCTCCACTGCTCTGAGCTCTTTGATGGGGAGAATGTTGGTATCACTCTGCTCCTACCTTTTATTGAAGTAATTATTGTTGTGGATCTGCAGCATTGAGTTCTAGCATGACAGCAATGCATTAACTAAAGTTTCAATGTCTTCAAAACACTTTTCACAAAACAACTGATTTATCCTCACAATTCTGCAGAGAGGGAGGGAGAGAGAGACTCAGTCTACCTGTTCTCTGTATAAAGGTACAGAAGGTATAGGGGGGAGGGTGATTTGGCTTTTTTTCTCAGCAGGAATCAGTCAGTGTCTGCTTTACGCTTCACATGCCATCACCAGTCACTCATTGCTCTAAATGCTGTGTTTACATTCTGCACCATGAGATTCGTGCTTCTTCTAGGTTGCTCCTTCTCTGAAATAAATCAACTTTTTAACCTCTTCTTTCTTCTCCAGCTGGGGTGATGCTGGTCCCTGAAAGGAAGACTGAGGATGGCTTTGAGGAGCACTTCGGCTTGAACTACTTGGGACACTTCCTGTTGACTAACCTCCTCTTGGATACGCTGAAGCAATCAGGAACGCACAGTCACAATGCTAGGATCATCACTGTCTCATCAGCCACCCATTATGTAGGCAAATTGCACCTGAACGACTTACAAAGCAGGTACCAATCCATTTTTGGTATTCACTATTCTGCAGTAAAGGTGTGCAGCTTTAAACTTCAAGAGAATTGCTACTGAATACTGAATGTGATGGATTTTCTTGCCTTTATTATTTTTCATTTTTTTTATGAATGGCAATTCTCAAGCAGTTGTCAAATATCTTTCAGATTCGAGCAAAGGTTGCAGCTTTCAGTCAAAGATAAAAATAATTTATGACCTTCTAAACTGTGTCTTCGATTCTGGACCTTGAAAGCCTTGCGTCCTTTCTGATGCTGACACTGTGGTGGTGGTTGTGATGCAAAACCTGGACTTCTCACTGCCTAATCAGAAAGTTTATGAGAAACTGGGGTGTTTTAAAATGGCTTTGGCATATACTTAAAATCTTTGTAGGCACCCTGATCCTGCCCTCAGATGGTCGTAGGCAGATGTCTGTGCCTGCTAGCTCCTGCAAGTCAGTGCAGGGCTGCTGACTTGGCTGGGAAGGTGGACAGTAAATCTTACCTGCCCAGCTGCCTCACATCTTCACCCAGCCCACCCACTGCTTGCTGCTCCTTCCTCACTGGTAGCTCTGGCCACTCATCTTCAGCTCCTGGCATGCTGTCCTCTTTTCCCTCTGCATCTGGCCTCCACTTTGTCCTGCACTGCTCCTGACATTCTGGTCCTCCACCTCTGCTGCCCTCACAGTCCTTCTCCAGCTCTCCTGTCCTAGCCCATCCCCAGGCTCTCATCCCTCCTGTCCCTGTGGTACTTTCTCTCTCACACATTAGCCTGATGATTCACTGTAAATGCTGGAGCTCCTATGCTTTTTCTGGATCACCCCCTGCACTTTCCCTGAGAGCTTATTGAGGTCCAAGAGCACAGCCATCCTGCCTTTGTAACCCAGTGAGGTTGGTAAAAATGATGGACTCCAGGGTGCTTATGCATGCATGGAACCAGTCTGAGTTTTGCATCATTTCCATGGAGAAATTCTGTCTCCATCCTTTGACAGGGACTTCAGCACATGTTCAGAGGCACCTGGCCTGAGGTTTCATTTCGGAACAAAGACTGAAATTGAAGGGCTGGGCTGTTTCCACTGCAGACATTTTACATATGAATGCTGCATTAAGCATGTCAAACAGTTTGTTTGACTTCTGATTACATATTATCGCATCAGTTTTATTACAAGGACATTGTTTAAACTCTGCAGGGTAGTCACAGTTTAATCTCCTGCTTGTAAAACAACCACAGGAAATTAAACTTACTCTTCACTTGATGTATGTATTCGCTGTTTCTGATGGGCATGAGCTGGATGGCACCACTCAAGGGAACTAAGGGGACAGTAATTAGTATTTCTTTGGGTTAAAATGCAGAACACAAAATTAAGTATGGCTGTTCTGTGTCTGTAGATAGCAGTAGTTTCCGTGATTATAGTAAAAACTTGTGGTATGTCTTTTTAGGATCATTCTTACCTGTGATTCATCATTTATATTTTAAAGGAACCAGAAATGTTTCAGTTAGGAAAGTTATGGTTAAGCATGAACATGGCCAAACTTACTGAAAAAAATAATAACACACCAGTGAGATTTACCTGTAGGTTTTGCACCAAACCCTACCCTTTACATTTCAACTTTACTGGCATAAGAAGAACCATAAAGTATGACAGGCTCTGGCTGATTTTGCCCACTCTTTCCCACAGGGATGCTCTAAATCACTCAGGAGGGGCAGCAGTGCCTGCTCTCTGAGCACACAGGCACGCTTGTGGGATACTGAAAGGGCTGTGGCTTCAGCTCCAAATGCTTTCTCATTTCAGGCAGAAGATGGTACTCCTGGGGTTTGGTGTTTTTATTAGCCTAACTGCTGATAAGCCCCCACACAGGTGAATAGTTAGTTATCATGTAAATGGTGCTGCTAGAAACAGGGACATGACGTGTGTGTTTGAGTGTGTGCCTACACATGAGTGGTTGGTTTATTAGGCCTAGAGGACTGTTGCAGGATACCACACACAGGCATTGCTCACATCACGGGGCCTCAGAGATGCCTTGTGATTCAAAACAGTGTTTAAGAGCTTTCATAGATGTGGTAAAGACACCCATGATAAACACTATGATATAGTAGCATTTCAAAGATTGTCACAATTTCCCAGTTGTGCCATCCCTTTTTTTTTGCCACTTATGTGAATGGGAAATCTTTCTAAAAATTGTGTACCAATATTTTCCTTATGTTGAGTTGCAGTAGTTGGCCGTAAATTATTTCTTCACTTGAGTGTATGTTCCCAGACTGGCTGATAGTCCTAATCTTCCAGAAAGGCAGCAGATCAATTTAGAGTAATTTCACAGAGGAGAAAAGGGGGCATACTCTGTGCTAGAAAAAATACTGTTAGCAGCAATCTGAATTGTTTACCTTCTCCTTGTCCCACTATTCCTAACTTTGGCTTGGGCTAGTGTTCGAACTGCAGATGAGTGGTAGTGGACGTGGAGGGATTCATCCGTAAAACACAGCAGAGAAGGAAAGGCAAAAGACTGTCTTGATAGAAAGGAGATAGTAAATTGAGGCTCACTTCTCTGCTTTACCACAGATTTTTCTGTGGAATAGTTCTTCCAGTTGGGAAACTCCAGGTTGGCAGTCACAGTTGTGGCCATTGCTGCCCATTGCTAATACTTGCTACTCAGAGTTCTGCTCTGAAGCCAGCAGTCAATCCATATCACAGTGACTTCAGGGCAACAGCATAACAAATAATTGGAATGTCTGTCCCATGAACAGCATTAAATGAAGCTTGTGCTATTGTTTTCCATGTTTCTTCTTTGGTTTTCTTTCTGCCATTTTACTGATCTGATTTATCTCATGTTTCTCTTTTCAGCTACATCTTAGTAGGAGGATTAGTTTATTTTTCTTGCATTTTACATTATTTTTCTTCCTTTGTTATCTCTCTCTTCATGCCTGCCTGCTTGCTTTCTACATTAATAGTTTAATTGTCACCTATGTCTTTTGAGCCTTTTTGTCTCCATTGCTTTTCCCCTACCTAACTCTTTTTCTTTCTCTGATTCTTTGGTTATTTCTGCTAACCTGTTCATAACCTCCTCTCTGTTTCTCTTTGTCTTCTCCCCCTAGTCCCAGTCCTGATTTTCCCCTGCTAGTGTCATTTCTCCTCTTCTTCCCACTCATACCGGCAAGAGATACAGCATGGGTACATCAAGGCAGGACAGAGCTTGTTCCAAACTGGCAGGGCATGGCTCGTTTCATGTGTGTTATTGAAAATGCAAACGCTCAAGAGCAGTGACTGTTCTCCCAGTTCTTTTGCTGAAGGATATATGAAGAACATCAAACACCTTTGTGGTCTTTTAGATCCAGACCATTTTCAACAGCAATCACATGAGTCAACAAGGGGATCCTTAAGGCAAATCAGTCTCCTTCATCCCTACTTCAGATACAACTGTTTTCAAGGAGGTGAAAGTTTAACAGAAATGCTATCTGCAAGCGTTTCAACAGTGATGATTTCAGCAATTACATGCTGATGGTAGTACACTGTGCCCTCTAACAGCATGGTTTAGATGTCCTTTTTCCTCTTTTGCCTGCCTTAAGTAATACTTTCTAAAGTAAGAGAAGAAAAAAAAAATACAATCATGAGAGAATATGGCTGTCCTGTTTTTAGCAAAAGCTTAAAGAACTTTGTGCCACCCTCCCAGGTTGAGATAGGAATGAATGGTTCACTGGAGTTCATGGTTCTCTTACAAGATGAGATGGAGGGCACTCCTTCAAGTATGTTACCTACCAAAGTAAGACGGAATTTTAGCACAATAAAGAAAAAATCTCTTACTCCCTTTCACAGGCTGTGGGTCACACCTGACTATGCTCCCTTTCCCAGGGGTTAGTATCCTTGTGTGTTCTGTCTAGCTTTTTTCTCCATGACTAAGTATTCCTTTCATCATTCCCTCTTTTTGCATGTGAAATGGGCCCTGTAAAGCTGTGAATCACGGATCTATGAACTCCCCAGCCGCAGTAACAACTCTTTTTCTAGTTTGTGTCTCCTGTATATTCAGCAATGGTTAGTCACACTTTTTTCTGCTTTTTCCTTTGCTCTCCAACTGCAGAAGCAGCTGATGCTTTTTTAACTCTCCGAGCTGGTATAGTCCTCAGATAATTTTTTGTTTTGTTTTGTTTGTTTTCCCTGTAGCTGTAGCAACTATATATATTGAATGAAAGAAATTGCCACATGTGCATCCTGTCTGGTGTAAAATAGGATAAACAGCTCTGCCCAGGACCATGGGGAATGCTGGGGAGACAAGGTAGCTCCAGTTAAATCTCTGTTAGCCAGTTCAGAAGGACTGTAACCGGAGCTGTCACAACCTGCTGGGAAAATCTGTCTGCAAAGTCCCTGGAGACCTCTTATTCTTGGATGGATGTTATCCTTCATTTTCACTTCCTGTATGTGTGTCAAGTTTGTTGGTAAATAAGGTTGTATTAAACCTGGGCAGAAATTAGAGGATCTTCTCCTGTCAGCATTGCTGGGATGAATGTAATGTCCATCAATAGCAGAGAGTTAAAATGTCAAATTACTTTTCAAAAATGTGAATAATTTTTTCAGACTAAAACCATTTATTTCAATGATTTCAGAAAATGTTATTCCTAATTTATTTGCAATTAGCTGTATGAGTACATTATCATTCATATTTTGAAGGATAATATTGATGAAACTGAAACTCCAAACATTTACTTTCTAAGTCATCCTATTGAAGTAAGGTATCTCCATCAGTTTCAAATTAATTTTTCAATGTGGAGATTTGTTTAAAACAGATTTTCTTCCTCAGAGTGGTCTGATGAGTCAACATTTTTTTCCATGCAAAGCTTTTTTATTGTCGAAAATTCCCAAATGATTCCTTTTCACAATTGATCTGTCACTTGTAGTTTCTTAATTCTCTCTGTCTGGAAAAACTTATGGGTTGTACCATATCTTCGGTTAAAAAAACTCCAACAAACATTAGGCTGATGTAGAATAGCAGTAGTACTCTTTCTTCAGTTCCAAATTTTTAAATAATACAGGAAAATTTGTAAGAGGAAGCAGGATAGATTTTATTGTTAATATTTTTGTCAGTACATATCTTTCACAGTTACATATAAAGAACTGTGTCACTGAGCTACTCCTTAATAAAATGCTGCTAAAATGAAAGAAACTGTAATCATAAAAGATTCTTCTAGATAATAAGGTAGATATACGTTATTATAGATTTTATTTTACTCAAGGAATATATGAGGGGGGTTTGAGTTGTATTGTTTAAGCAGCTTCCCCACACTGCCTTTTAGTGGATAATCTGGTTCTGTTTGCAAGATAAATCATGTTCCCTTGACAGGACCAAATACCAGTTACAGCACACTGCTGTAATTCAGTTAAACTGAATTCAGTAAACTGAAAACTGTATTCAGTTAAATAAACTGTAAACATTAAACTGTATTCAGTTAAATATGTCCTTCCTGCAGCAGGTTCCCAAGTTTTCCTACCTATATCTAGATGATAAATATTCAAATACTTAATGCATCCACATAAGGATATTTCAGTCCTTCTTTGCAAAATATTATCTTTATAAATGTGAAAGGATATGCTGCTCTGTGAAACAAACCCTTATTTTAGTAGCAATTACCTTTAATTGCAAAAATCAACTTTCTGGTCTGGGAAGTCAGTGTACTGGTGAAGGCACACCCCAAATTCGATAAATTAATTAAAAAAATAAACGGGATGTTATATTGGCAGACCAATTCATCAATCCAAAGGTCAGAGTTTTAGTTCATATGCAGCAGGTGTTTTATCTGTGCTGCAGGTCACAGGTGATGCAAATCCATTCCTGCAAGCAATAGTGAAGAAAAAATTAAGTCAGCATGCCAGCTTTAGAAAGATTTATTTTTATATTTATCAGTGCATTTTTGTTGAGCATAATCAAAATAATTTTAATGTTCATTGATTTCTGAGGAACAATAACAGTATAATTCTAGTATCACACAGGTAACATCAGACTTCAGAGTATTCGGGGAAATCAAATATAGCTATTTTGTGTGTCATAATGTCAAATTCTTTCTTGTCAAAAGGGCATTGCTGGTCTTAATAAAAGATTATTAATATTGCTCAAAGATTTAACAGGACACATTGTTTCTGAACTAGCAGCGTGTTGTGATATGTGATGTATGTGATACGTGGGTGGTATGTGTTATATGGGTCTTCCTGCTGCTCAGACTCTTTCTGCACTGTGGGTTAGAATGAAGAAGACAACTCTCTGTGGCACACAAGACAGTGGGTCTGATAGATGTGCTGTTTTCCAGAACAGAGAGATGGTTTAATGGTAATTTGAAAGTAATGTACTGCACTCATGTGACAGAGAAGGCAAAAGGGACTTGGAGAAGAGTATGCAGAGCGGAGATAGTTTGTAACCCTTGAGAGAAGGAGGTTAGTTTAACATCTCCCCGTGAGAAAAAAGACTCATTAAGGCTGAATGAATCTTAAAAGCTTTGGAGTTCAGGTCCTGGGTGACTAGTCAAATGATTTTTAGCATTCCTCTCAATTGCTCTAACTACTAGTACCTTTTCAGCAGAGTTGTCCTTTGAGTTGCCTAACATAGCTGGGGAAAGCTGGCAGATGTGCCTGTAAATCCTTGGAATAATGTGTTAAGGAAAACAGTCAAAATTATCAGCTTGCCTTATACAAATCCTCTTTGCAATCAGCCTTACTCTGGCTTCTGGTTCTTTTGAACTGTATATACCTGATTTTGCACATGCATTAATGTTTATAAGCTGTAATGGAGGGAGGTAAAAGCAAACTTCTGTTTCTGCGACTACAAACGATAACTCTTATCCTTTTCTCTGCTCTCCATTCTCAACTTCTTTCACTGAAGAACTCTTCATCTATTCAAAAGAGGGCCAGGCATTTGAATACTTAAATCTTTGAAGAAATTTGGTCTCCTGATTGAATCAAGTTCTCTATAGAAAGTGTGTTTTCTATGAAAAGTACACTTTCTAAATAAAACTATTCACTGTAAGAGTAAAGAATTCTAGCCTTGGGGAGTTTTCATACTACCAGGATGTCTTATATAGTTGTAGCTTTGTTGCTTCATTTCTTCTGTTCTCATCATGTGTCAGGTGCAGTGGTTGCCCCGCATTTCTTGTCATGAGAAGTGTACCAGCACTGTCTCAGCCTCCCAAGGACAGAGACAGAGGTGCTCTGTGCCTCACAGTAGCTTTCTGAGAAGCTCAAGAGCTTTTATCAGTGTGCAAGCTGTAACACAGCACTGAAGAAATGACCAAATTAAAATGTTGTGATTTTTGCATGAAATCTTTTGGTTCTCAGCTCAGTGGTGAGGTGTCAGTATCTGAATTACCAGCAAAAATCAATCAGTCTGCGAAATCAGCAGTATATTTTAACTCTTTCTTTCAGTGAGTGCTGGCGCAGGGCTTCTCTGGGCAGAGAGCGATGGCATAGGATTTTCTGCACAGTATTTTTGACATTTTGATTCAAACCATGCAGTCTGTGTTCCCTTTTGAGCCATGTTTCCCCTGATAAGACAGACCAGTCCTTCAGCATGTTGAACATCTGTGCTTGTGGCATGCATGTGGCGCCTCCTCAACTCCAAGCCAGTGCAGTGGGTTCAGCCCAATACAAAATGAAAACTTACATTACTTTCACATGTAAGCCAACAAATTTCATGTAGTCTTCTGGAAATATGCGAACCACATTTGGTGCACTGCACTGGATTTGAAATGCATATACATATGATTTAGAATGCACTTTATTATGCAAAACTGGACCCTGCAGCTCCATGTCAGTCCCAGAATTAAAAGCCCAGAATCTGCAACTAGTATGTAAAAATCTACACCAGCTTTAAGATGATTTTACCAAAACAGAAATAAGATTTGATATTATTGAAGTCATTACTTGACCATTTAATGGCCCTATATGTGTTCTGGTGGAAGGGAAGAAACCATGATAGCTCATTTTTTTCCTTCCAATTTAAAAGCCTTATTGCAGGAGAGTTAGGAAGCTTTCCACAAGTGGGAGGAGAGTGCCTTAGAACTCTTCAAGTTATAATTCAAGAGATAATCTTAAAAGGTGTGTGACAACTTCAATAACCTGAGGTCCTGATTATCCAAGAGAGAATATGCAAAGATATATGGCCATGATGTTTCCTCATCACTCAAAAAGGTCATGAGAACACAGAATGTAGTTTGTGGAGCTTTGACCTGTTTCTTGGCTGTAGCAATGTAAAATCTTGCTTGCTTCCAGTTATTTACTTGTTTGTTTGTTTGATGTAGATTTTTAATGGAATTAAGGGACGCCATTATGCTCAAATAACACTTCAAATATTAGCAAGTATTTATACTGCTTCATATGGATCAACTGTAGAAAAATGATGCTTCAGAAGAGGCATTCTATACCTTTCTTTATAATGATATATATTTCTTATGAGAATGGAATTATGGTAATTGCAACTTGAACTTACCATCAATATTTAAAATTTTCAAAGCATTTGAATAACAATTGTACACAAATGGAAACTTAGCTATTTTTTAACAGATTCTGGTGCTGCTCAGACTTTGTGAAAAACAGCTCTTGTTTCTTACAAGAACTATGTTGAACACACAGCAATGGAGCTGCACACAGCAAAGCAATCAGTAGAACAGGAGGGGCTCTTGACATCTCACCTTCTGCTCTTAGGAGGGATCAGGCAAATCAAAAATAACGCATGATTCCATCTGGATGACAGAAATGCTAAGAATGACAAGTGTCTGCTTATTTTGCCTTTCATAGATATTTTTTATATTAAAGACCTTCCAGGTTCCTTCAATAAATGTACTACTCCAAAACCAGTAAGTTAATTTTTGTTCCCTTTTAATTTCCTACAATCTCTAACAAGGGTCTAGACACTGAATGCTATTTATTTCTACAGTGAAGTGTTGAAATTTGGGAAGCATGGCTTTAATAAAAACCCACAATGCACCAGTTTGTGTCTCTTACTAAACAGTGGATTAAGCTCAAGCCAGGAGTTACTGGTTTGTAGTGAAGTCAAATGCTAGTAGTGAGACCACCAAAATTTTAGAGAGAGTAAGCGTTTCCTGGTCCTAAGTTTCTACCATTACACATATCTTCTAATTTAAGAAATAAAATACTAATTTACTACTGTGTAAAGATTTCAGAAGAAGCCCAGTTTTGGCCAGAGCTGTTTGTGATCAGTATGTGGCACTTTGCTCACTGCAGGGAGCCTTCTTGGCCACCTGGGCATACTGCTGGTTTGTGTTCAGTTGCCCTCCAGACACCTTTCCAGCCAGACNAGGGTGCACTCGATGCCTTCATCCAGGTCATTGATGAAGACATTGAACAGGGCTGGACCCAGCACTGAGCCCTGGGCAACCCCACTTGTGCCTGGCCTTCAGTTGGATTTGCCACCACTCTCTGGGCCTGGCCATCCAACCAGTTTTCTACACAATTGATGAGACTCAGCAGGTGTGTTCATGGGATAAATATATATAGTACTGTCAGAAAGTCTGCTTAAATCTAATAAGCAATATTTAGAACTCAGTCTTTGGTTTGTTATAGAAAGAGAGAAAGTAACTACTTAATGATAACCAGAAAATATTTACCTATATTCAGCAATAAATTTCTGAGGCTGCCTTAAAATAAACTGCAAAATCTATCAAAACTCTTGTGCTACATTCCCTAGAGAAAGAAAATTCAGGACTGTGAATGCTTCATGAGTGTTTAATAATAGTCTTTTATATTCTTGACTAAGCAATGGTGATGATGTATTGCAAGATTAATACATAAACCATTAGGAAACGTCAGTCATTTTAATACGGTAAGTCTGTGTTTTACTTAATTCATGGATTCATCCTAAGGCGTATATTGAAATTTTGTGTGGCCTTTCATTAAAAAACCCAGCATGTCACCCGCATTCTGCATCACTTGTCTTTTAATGGGGCACATAGCAATTGGGTTGTTCTGCAGTTTGATCTTGATGCACTCTGCCCTCCAGGCAAATGAACACACTGGAAACTGAGGATTGTGCTGTTGGGTGAAGGGAGGATGGTATTCACAAGGCAAGTGCAGTGTGAAAGAAGTCCACTTCAGAAAAACTTCACTGCTAGCACTGGCCATGTTTAATGTAGCTGCATGCTGGTCAGCATGGTCACAGGTCCTCTGAGCCTTTTGTTGAAGCAAGATGTGGTGGGGAAGGGAAAAGTTGCTGTCACTGCACCCTTCTTTCAGTTGGGGTGTATCCACTTCCTGCCTATTTGTGCATAATGCAAAAGTAGCTGTTAATGAAAGAGAAAAAGCTGAAAGCAGTGCAAGAGCCTGTGCAGAGGAGTTATGGAGGAAGTAGTCTGTGTAATTTTGTTTCCACTGTTACCCAGTGGGTATCCTGAGATGACTACTTAATGTTCACTAAACATTAGTGAAGTAAACATGGTATCGTTGGACATAAATGGGAGACCTTTACTGCACATGGGCTGACTAAAGCCAGGCAGTAAAGAAACCAGAGTAAGACTGGCTGCTACGTGAAGTGCTAAACATGTATCCCATTTTCAAACTTAGATAGCAACTTCAGTCCATTTTTTAAACACCTAATTAGCTCCAGTTTGAACTTTGACTTCTGATTACTTTTTACAAATACATCACCCCTGCATGCTAGGAAGACTGCTGCTGGAGACAGCACCACAGAGATGAGTGGTAACATCAGCTTCTGGTGGAAAAGAAAGAAAAAAAATTCCACATACTACAAGGCACTCACTCATTCCAGAACCGAATACTTACTTACTTTGTTTTGGCAAAAATACAAAACAAACCCTTTGCCTTATCCTCCCTAATTTTTGTAATGACATTTCAAACTTGTCAGTCAGTGTTGAAAGAAACCTTAAGCCAAAAATAAGAATTTCTGCTAAAAATTAATTGAACAGAAAATACATATCTTGCCTTATCTTGATCAAAAAGCTGTTATTTTAAAAGAAGAAGGTCTTGTATACTGCTGTTTTCTTGGCCACATTTCAAAGCAGCTAATTAAATTCTGTCTGCCTTAACTCCTCCTGTGGTTTCCATTTAGCTTGTTGTGCATTGGCCTATTTTATCTGCACCAACTTGACGAAATGCTCTAAGAAGGCATCCTCCAAGGAAACTGTTTTCCATGGTAGAAAGAGTGGTCCATAGGGAGACCCACTCAAATGAGTTCTCCAAACTACCAATGCCTGACATGCAGGTCCTTCCCATTGGGCTTCTCACCTAGGCCATGCTCAGTCTTGCTCCATTTGTCCTAGTTGCTGATCATTTGCAGGCTTGCAGTGCTTACAGCACCTGCTGTCTGGCATACCTTGAGCCTGGTGGGCAGCATTTATTAGGACAGACCCCTGAGCATTTGAACATTTGCACCTCTTCGTTCTCTAGCTGACTAACCAGAGTGTGTATATTCCACTGGGAGCTGGGAGCTACCAGTCTTTTGCCTGGATGGACTCCTAGTTAGGAGGCAGAATTTCTCTGCCTGACTTACCACAATACCCTGCATCCTCAAAGGTCCAAGCATCACAGGCACACCGTGTGCACTGATGTGCCAGCATGGTTTGCTGGTGAGCTCTGTTCCTCTTTGGGCTGTGCTTTGGTTGGCCTCTTGTGTATGCTTTCATTTTAGAAAGCTTTTAGAGCCTTCAGAAAATTAAAGCAACGTAGAAATGCATAATGTCAATATTATAGTTTCATTCACCATAGAAAATGTGAGTTTTCTCACATTTGAGCACAGAGTGCCAAGAGAAGCTAGACTTAGATGCATAGGCTTTAAAGCCAGATAAATCCATATGTAGCAATACACTCTATAGTTTTAAACTGAGGAAAGGTAGACTGGACAAAATGAAGAAATTTTTTGTGATGAGGGTGGTGAGACACTGGAACAGGACCTGTAACTCAGGGTTGTTAACAGCAAATCTAGTGTTACTAAGAATTAATGTAACACCCCACCTGAGATTAAGCATTGTTGATCTTCCTAAGACAACAAGAAATTCTTATTCTATTTCTAATAAGATAATAACAAAGCAGTTCATACTACTTGACAAAAAAAAAACCCAAAAAAACCAAAAAGAAACCAAAAAAACCCCTAGTGAGGCACTGGAACAGGTTGCCTACAGAAATTGCAGGAGCCCCATTATTGTCAGTGTTCAAGGTCAGATTGGACATGGCTTTGAGCAACCTGATCTCGTCAAAGATGTTGCTGCCCATGGCTGTGGTGGTAAACAATATGATCTTTAAAGATCTCTTCCAGCCCAAACCATTCATGTTCTACATGCATGTGCGTAGGAGATGTAGTTGTAGTAAGGTACAGAAGACTGTGAATTCCTGTGTTCTTTGATGCATATAGTGAAGGCTGGATGTAATGAAATCAAGTAACCAGTGTTGATTTTTTTACCCGATGTGGTCTTTAAACAACACAAACCTAATAAGACAGGATCTCATGGACCAAACAGTTACTCATTGAAAATCTTTGTCAGTTCAGTGTCACAGGTTATTCCTCTGTCTTACGTAGTTCATTCATGTCAGATTCCCGGAGAGCAAGAAACACACAGAGAGAAAATGGGAAGAGAGCAGGTATTCATTGCAGGGGTTCTGCCAAAAGTGCCTGTTCTGTGTATCCAACTTTATAACCTTCATAACTATAGTATGTTATTGAAGTTGGGTTCCCTGCTGCCTTTCAAATAATTTGCATCTCTGCACCGTGATATAAAAGGCTTCCTTGGTGATTGGATAGCTTTTTATATCTTCTCTGCACTAGTATTTCTCTGACATGGATATCTATGCAAAGTACTAGGCTTTTGAGGATCCAGCCCTTGTAGTTTATGCTTCATTACCACAAGGTAAGTCAAAACAGGACTTGCACAAAATGTGGGAATGTGGAACATTCACTGCCCTCCTGCTTGGCATCCGAGGGCCAGACTAGACCCAAGCAGAACAAGTCAGAGTAGTCCCCAGCCCTGCTTCCCTTCAAGACACTTGCCAGACAAGATCACTCTAATTCAAGTCAGGAAGCTTGTCCCGTGCCCCAGCTTGTGTTCTGCACAGTAGGGGAATGGTGGCAGTGATGGAGAAGTGCCAGGGCTGGCTGCCAGCTGGCTGCTGGAGGCAGCTTCAGATTAGTGCTTATTGCCATAGGTGGCCTGAGCTCTGTCCTGTGGCAGTGCAGAGGAAGCTGGTAGTGGGTGAGGATCTGGTCCTTCAAGTTAAAAGAAGTGAAATATGCATAAGGCATAAGGTGACATTTTGAGTGTCTCAGATCAGAGGACAGACATTACTGAATTTTAAATGTAACTGCAATTTCCTGACTAATGCCAAGTCACTTTTACATTCATGCAGTGATTGTTCTTTATTCTTAAGATAGCCCGTTTTACCCCAAGGCACAGGCATTATCCAGCACGTTACAGCTCAGGCAATTGGTTTGCTCAAGGACTGTCTATGATCAGCTGTCCTTTTTCATTTTCCCTCAGTTTATATAGTGCATTTGTAGCCTGTTTGTGATTTTCTTGAACAAGAATAGATCAAAAAAAAAAAAGAAGGTAAAAAAAAAAAGAGATGCACTAGAGAGTCAGTGCTGTTGTCATTTACTTCCTGTAGCTAAGCTGTATGATTTACCATTATGTCTCCAAGTTTCTGACTCCATTCAGATAACATGAACAGTTAAATTGCTTCAGTCGCTTTATACTTCAGCAGAGAGTCAGCCTGTTTGTTAGCATCCAGGGCTTTCTGTGGTGAAGTGCACAGGATATTATAAATAAGGTATTCAACGAGAATAAGATAACAAAAAGAACTCTGAGATGTATTTGCTTTCATTCAAAGTAAAAACCTTGCAAACAGTAGCAACCACAGGAAACTGTAGGCAGGCTTTTCAGCAGAGTGGAAGCATCCCCAGCCTGGGCATTTGCAGTGCTAAGAGTGAAGGGTAGAGGCTTTAGCTGCAGGTGTCACAGAGGCGAGACAACTAGGGAGAAGAACAGAGCTGGGAGAGATCTGCTCCTGGGTGGGTGGCCCACTATCTCCCTCCACCAACAGCAGCTGCTGCCCCCAGACCCTAACCCCTAGCTCCACACTAGTAGCAGCAGCAAGCAGCACCACTTCCTTAGGCTGTAGCAGAGGTGAAGGTGAAGAGGATCAAAGCTGTTCTGCAGCTTCCAGGAGCCTGTAGCTTTAGGCTCCTGCCTCTTTTGCCTATGAGTGGTCTGTAATGCCAGTAATTATCTTTGGTTCTGCTAAGCACAAAAAAGGTTAGATGAGAGGCTCTAGTAATTACAGTGATGAATTGTCATAGCATAGGAATTTGTGGAAGTGATGCTGAGGCTCCAGTTGGGAGGAACATTTTAAGCAACATACCTGCTAATTTGCCTGGAACTAGCCTGCTTATTTAAAAAAAAATGAAATTACTTCTGCCTGCATGCAGTGAAACTCAACTAATCAGCAGTTCCTAGAAGGTTTAACTTGAAAGAAAGGCAGATTCAGCAGCCAGATGAGAGAGGTGCACAGGAGTTTCAATAGTTAGTGTTTTGCTGTAGCTCCCAGTATTTGTGTGCCTTCTCGCACCTCCTGTTTGGCACAGACCCAGGCAGCCTTCTTTGTTCTAAAGGCTACATATGTCATAACTGTGGTTTCACTTGCAGACGCTGTCCTTGCCTCATCTTTTTATCCATCCCTTCAGCTGTGTGTGATCTGATGTGTCACTGGGGCAGGTGCAATGATTACCTTACTCATCTTACTCAGAAGCCTTTGTCATAAACTAGTAGATCCTGCTGCAACACAAATAATATTAACCAGGAGTAGTATGATGCAGCACAGATTTACAGTGTGGGAATGGGTTATGCATATGCGGAAAGAGGGCAGTTAGGAAGGGGAGAGTAGTTTGAGGGCCACCAGTTGATGACAGCCTGGACACTGGTGCCTCAGCATTTCTAGTTTAAATAGTTTGACTTAGAGATTCTGTCAGGTGTTCTATAATTTTATTTTATCACAAATACCCCCATAAATCAGAGTTTGCGTCTGATGGAGTAACCACCAGAACTCCAGCAAACAATGCACCTGTCAATGATAAGCTCTTTTTTTCTGACGACTTGATGTATAGTTTTGTTTGCTGGATATTGCAAAATGCAGTCCATTTGAGGCCTGTGCAATTCTACTTTCCTTCTGATTATTTTGTATGTGCATCTCTGTTGCTCTCTTTCTTCTCTATACAGATGTTCGTATTCGCCCCATGGAGCCTATGCCCAAAGCAAACTTGCCCTTGTGTTATTTACATATCGACTACAACATCTTCTGACTGCAAATGGAAGCCATGTGACTGCTAATGTAGTAGACCCCGGAGTAGTGAATACTGACCTCTACAAGCATGTCTGTTGGGTTGTAAAAGTGGTCAAATGGATGACATCCTGGCTGGTTTTCAAGGTATGCAGTTTTTTAAATCTTTTTGCTACATTGTAAAAGCTGTAGTCAGCACAGAGCTGAAGTCAGAACAGAGCTGAAGGTGTTTTGGAGTTTATTGTAATGTTTGGTATTTGTTGTATTTCTCTGTGCTAATGAGACGTACAAAATTGAGCAAGACAGGCCTTCCCCAGAACAGAATTTTTTAAATGGAGGTAGCAAGCTCTCACAGTAAGACAAGGGAAGGCCTTTCACAGTCTGTGCTCACATGCTAGTTATATCTGCCCTGGTCTATCTGTGAGCCTTTATGTGTACATGAGAAGGAAAAACATCATCCTAACACAGAGACAGAATATGCAAAGCATTCCTCGGAAATGTCTTGTATGTGCTTTTGATAAGAAGCAGACATGATCTGGCTGGGTCTACATGTACACAAGATATTACTGAGAAGAAAGCAAAGGGAAAAGGAAGTCATATAAAAATGGTGGTGGAATGTGGACATACTCCGGGCTGTGTTGGTCCAGACACTTTTGCTCTGGGAGGTGGGACAATTTTTATTTATCTTTTTTTCATCCTAACATGGACTTGTAATGGTACCTGATTTCCTAATATCTATTCCTGGTCTCCATTAGAAAACTTAAAGCTGTTTGATAAAACCAATCCAGAAGTGTGGCAGACCCAGTTACGGTTAACTTCATCATTTTGTAGTGGTGTAAGGAGATCATCTGAAATCAGTTTAGCTGTGTAGGTGCAATCTCCTCCTGCGGACAAGCCCTAGGAGGACTTGTGCTGAGAAAATGTACTGCTTATAACTTTCAGAAAGTAGTTTTGGATTAAGCGAATAGAACCTGATTCCATTAAAGTAAATTAAATGTCCTAATTAAACTTAAGTATTTTAGATCAAGGGGCATGTCCCACAAAGCAAATTAATTTTAAACTTTGATATGGAAATATCACTAGCTTTAATTTTAGAAATGAAACTGGAGGCTGGAAAAGTGGCTGTAAAATAAGATGCAAACAAATAAACCCATATTTAAAAAATTAATAGTGTCTTCTGAGTACACCTTGAATATTGCAATAAAATTGTAATAGGAATGCTCGTAATACGTAATGCATTCTTAAAGAAGCAGAACGCAGCTCCAGACTGTATATATTAAACTTGTTTTGCCTTTTGTGATTGCCACTTTAAATTTCAGTCTCACGTGGTTATGTTTTTTTCATTGGACTTATTTCACCTTCCTAACATAACAATTTCATGTAGATATTTAGGTTGTGTTCAGCTTTTCCTCCAGAACCACAGAATTCTGACAAAATTTCTGTGTCTGAGAGTGAGATTCCCATTCAATTTTATTGGTGTGCCCAGGAAACATATTTGTATTATACTGACTGTATTTAGATACTGAATGGGATGTCACTGAATACACACAGAATGAGTTTGGCTTTATCATACGAGTGAGTCTTAGGCTTACAGCTTGAATAGGTATGCCATCAATAGTTTCTAATCACTTCCCGTTCTTTGTATGAGACACCAGTCTAAAGGAATTTTGCCTTGCAACAGATGATGGACAGACATACTGACTTGCATGGAAATGCGATGTGTGTACTGCCTGAAAAGCAAATGCATCAAATTTCTTTTTGAGTCAGAATAACTTTGGATTTGGATAGATGAATGCTTCAGTTATCAAGGTTGAGATTTTCATGCCTTTATATAACACTCATATTTTTTCTGTAAGCCAAAGGCAAAGGAATTTCTTACTATCACTCTTCTCATCCTCCCTTAGAATTCTGAGTTACAGCTCCTACTTCAACTCTTTACTTATTGCTTAAGACATGTTTATGTATTCAGTATCTGTCTTCCTTTCTCACAATCAGGAGCACTTCATCATGTAGGTACGCCCTGTTCAGCTCTGGCAGCCGAACTGGCAGCTCTGGCTCTCACAAGCCAATGTTTATCTCCATAGCAAGCTCATGTCAAAAACCTGCCTGGCGATTTTGGGGGCACTATACTGAGCACCGTAGTATCCAGCACTCAAGTCTGGATAGGTATTGTGCTGGCCTTGTGCACTAAGGTAAATTTCCCCTAAGGAAAGTAAGAAAACAAGTACAAGAAAATTTATTCTGATAGTATTGATGTTCTGGATTTCTTCACCCCTGAAATTTTTGTTCCTAAGTGAACATATATGAATCTTACTTCTAGGATTATGGCAGTAATGCAGTGAAAATTAGGTGATAGCTCTCTAATCATATTGGCTCAACTATCTTTTATCACCCTAAAGTATTCCAGAGTGGTTTCTAAACGTACTCAGGAAATTGCTTCATCCACTGCAACCTGGTGCTTGTGAGAGCCAACACAGCCTAGACAGCTTTGGTGAGGAAATGCATCACAAATTTATCACATCTCATTCCCCCAGGAATCAGCATGTTGTTTCCTTTAATTACAATATAATATGACAGAGACTCCACTGCCTTTAAATGCATTTTGGCTAGTACTGGTCCCAGTTGCATTCCAGTCAATTACTTCCTAAGGACTGCAGGCCAACGCCCACTATTGCTGGGCTGCTCATGTTTGAGGTGTCTCAGTGTGGTAGATGGGGCTGTTGACTCAACATCTCCTTCAGAGACACCTGAAGATATTTAGGTGCTTAAGCAAATAAACCTACAGTCTTGTAAACAGGATGTAATACCTACACAGAAGTTATTTGAAGTATTAAAAGTTTGAATTTCTTAGAACTGTGAAACATAGTCTTCTGGTCTCCATATGCAGCTCAGTAAATATCTCTGACAAATTAGTTTGGTATTCTTTTTTTTCCAACAAGGTGCAGTGAAAGCACCCCTGTAGAAATAAGATAGGACAAAATAAAGGAGCCAGTGATAGTGATAAAAATTGTGAAACAAATGCCTACCTTTAAGAAGTGACGGCTTCATTCTTTCTCAGGAGGGTTATTGTCTGCTGTGATATTTGTTCTCTAGATTTCAGTTTTGCAAATGTTTTCTCTACATTTTTAATAAACAGGGATTGCACCTGTAACAGGCAAGATATTCATCATGTTCAAGGCATCATGTTCATTTCTCAAAAAAAAAATCTAATTTTACTCCTATGACTTCTCAGCAAACAAAAGCTGAAGAGCTGTCACAGCTCTCTCCAGAGAATGGTGAAATATATTATCCCTTAGGAGGTTTTAACATACAGTGATCTCCTTCTTGAAGATATAAATTCCAAACTGCTTAGCAATACTAATTAATAAAATAATAGAGCTTAAAATGACATTGGTCAGGCGTCAAATTTCAATGTAGCCAACACACCAGTTTTAGTGATGGGTACCATCAAAGGTGGAAGCTGGGAAGGTGCTATTTCTATCTCAAGTATTTCTGCTTTGGGTACAGATACTAAGTAGTAATTCTTAAGCCAGATGGCCTCTGCTTATGATACAACTAAAATGCCTTAGAGGGAAAAAAAAAAGTTAACTGTCATTAATGTCCAGTGGCAGGGACTGTTCTGCTTTTTACAACTTCATTATGCCCTTGAAGAAGAAACATTTCCCACATAGCATCACTGTAAACTTCCCCCAAGCCTTCCCTATGACAAGCTGGATGAATGTGTCATTATCAGATATAGAGTATTCTGTCCTTTCAGCTGCCTCAGATGGGTATTTAGGAAGGCATTGTGGAAGGAAGACTGTACATCAGATGTTGTCTCATCTGTCATTTCCAAAGATATGGTGCCATGTAAGTGATTATTGACTGACAAACTGAAAGCGAGTAGGATTAGTGACCCTGCTGACCTGTAAAGCAGAAGTGAAAGGCTTCAGGAATACAGGCTAGAAATCAGGCAATATAAATGAGTTAATTTCTTTTGTCTGTCAAAGTAGGCTTAACTTTAGTGTAGCTTTCCTGTAACATTTTTAAAGAAACGCTTCCAGTCTGTAAATGCTGCTAGAAAATGAGATCTAAAGAATCTTGATTCATCATTCATGATAGAGGAAATAGCAATGCAGGTCTTATTGCAGCATTTCTTATTCAAACTGTCCCTTTGGCACTCTGAATGTAGAAAATTCATTTCATCCTCCCCCCATCCCTCCCTGGGGTGTCAGAAGACAAACACATCACCACACAATAACACCAGCTGTACAGAACAAGAATAATTGAATTCTATAGCTGAAAGCAGCAATCCATCAGCATCAACATTTTTGGTCCATGTGAGTGCATGGTCCTCAAATAAAGCTAGTCTGGAATTTTCTCGCAAAATGAAAACTTCTTGCAGAAACATGTCATTCACAGTGAATTTTTACTAAAGGCTTTTCAGACCAAAAATACGAATCCAGTCAAGATCAGAGAGAAGGAAAAAGTCTACTTTATTCTAGTAACTCTGATCTTTAAGCATTCCCGTTTATGTACACATTGATATGAGGATTATAAGCCTCAGAGCCATAAACCTTTTTGTGTATCTAATAAATATTTGCTTATTCATACAGCTGTAGGATGATTCTAGGGGGAAAGATGGAGGTACTCACCTGAGAAGGATAATCCTGGTGATATGGGTAAAATTTTTGGATGTTAAACCATGGACTTTGGTAAGCATCTAGGTCCTGCCTGTTATAGGGTATGTTTATTCTAACTGCTAAATAAGAAGGCTTTGGAGTACTGAGTGGTTTGTGTCCTAAATAGGATTAGACCTCTTTGAAGGAGGCTGACTCAAAGCACACACCTACGTAGCATTGGACCCTGGACTCCACTGTTGTTCCCTCGTGGTCACAAGATATCATTCCTTTGTGTATATTTTCTCAGACCTAAGTAACCAAAATGTTTATTGTAAGAAACATGTTGAGAGTTGCTGGAGAGTGTCTTGATGGCAGGAAAGTGAAGGATTTATGTGGTCTGCCTTGGAGTATGGCGTGCAAAGGGGTAAGAACACTGCATAAAATTGGTGGGATTGTGTTGGAATACATCACAGGAAGTCAAGGCCATTGAAGCTCTTGTTTATAACTCATATTTGGAGCAGCTGCTGGTGTGATCTGTCCCCAGACCACACCCAGGCTTCCTCTTGGAGGATGCTAGTTTGAACAGGCTACAACACAGCCATGGAGCAAGCAAAATATGGAGCAGTGTGCACAAAGACCTGTCTCGCACCCTATCCCCATTTTAGTTGTTAGGTTAAAATGATAAAAGTGTCCCTTTTTAGTTCCTGACAGTACGAAATGGGAAGACTATCATCCATGTTTCAGAAGTGTTCACAGGGCAGGAAAACTGTCTCCATATCTAATTCTGCCTGCAAGATTGACCCATTTTAGCTTGGAAAATGCTCTAAAAAATTTCAGGTTAAACCTACACAATTCATTATGTGAAAATCTACTCTTGCCCAATGTGAAAGTGTGCTGGAGTGAGATGTATGGACTGGAAAATGGCTGAAAGGTTGTGATGTCATTTTGCTGGCAGATCAGAAGCATAGGGAAAACAGGTAGCTGTACTGTAAGAAAAGGTTTATTCCTAACTTCTGTGTAATATGAGATTGTTGATTTAACTTGACAGCTCAAGGCAAATTCTTTCATTCTATCTGAAAGGAATTAACTTTGTATCCATAAGACTGAAAAGACAGTATCTGTACTGCTGTAATGAGAGAGTAAGTAAACAGTTAAGAAATTGTGAAAATACTTGAGCCTAACCAGTGTTAGCACATCTGCATATATCATCTTGTAATCTGTAACTATTTTCATGTTCAGAGCTCACAGAATTAGTTAGGAAAGAAACTTTCCATCCAACAATTTACTCCTTACAAACATTTCTTAGCAGTACTTTTGCATGTATTTGGTTAATACCTTTGTATGATAATATGTTCCTAAACTTTTTGAAAATGGAACAAACACAAAAGAAAGATAATTTGCTATGGATCAAAAACATGCCAGGGACTCAATACTAGTTCTTTTCAGTTTAAAAGCAGGTAACCACAATGCCTGTAATGTAAAGGTTTCCAAAGAGAGGTGGAAAGGTTGGTGAATTAGAGAAAATCTTGAAATTTCAGCTAGATCATTAGCCTTTCACTTTCAATCCACAATGTTTGTAGTTAGGAGTTATAGCATTACGCTACTGTAATTCTCCCTTGAATATGCACCTGGCATATTCTACCTCCATCACTGCATAATTAAAATTACATTTTCTTTCAGTCAGATAATACAATGCTGTTGGAAACTTAAACCCATTGATAGCAGGATACAGGATAGCCACTATTCTTTCTTATCAGCGTATCTCTCATATAAGTCTTTGAGAAAGAGATAGAGAAGGATAAGGAGGAAGAGAAGTAGGAAGAGAAGGAGAAGGAGAAGGAGGAGGAGGAAGAGAAGGAGGAGGAGGAGGAGGAGGAAGGGAAAGGGAAAGGGAAAGGGAAAGGGAAAGGGAAAGAGAAAGAGAAAGAGAAAGAGAAAGAGGGGACTGTCCTAACCTGACTGAAATGACCTATTCAACGAGGATAGCAACAGGGTTACAGGCCATTTCCCTCTTCCATGTGAAAGAGCAATAACGCTGAGTCAATGAGAAAGACAAGCTTCCCTTGGAAAATCCTACTAGCAAGCATGTGGGCAAGAAGCAGTTTGGAATTAAATCACGAAAATTAGGAGATGCAGAGGAGGAGGCTCTGGGAGTGAACATTCAAATATATATATGTATCTATACACGCACAGACACACACAGACAGTTTGCCATCAGGTGTGGTGTGCATTATAAATCAATTAATGTTTCTCTAGGGGTGATCAATTTAATTTCTTGTTATTTTTTTTATATTGCAAAGCTCCATCTCCTGAAGCCCCCACTCACTACAGAAAATTTAATTTTAGGAGTTTTTTGAGATTAACAGACACTCCATTTCACCTCTCTGAATGTGGCAGTCCTTAACATACCAGTAAAGCAAGGAGACTGAAAATCCTTTCAATGTTAAGTAAGGAAATTCTTCCCCGAACAACATAGACACAATTTTTAATGATTCTCCTGAGCTTTCAAAGATTAACAGAAAATACCAAATTCTGCCAAGAAGCTGAAAACATCCTCTTTCCAGTGCTCTAAGGCATCTGTGCCTGGAAGCCACCTCTAAAATGTCTCCTAGTTCATAAATGCCTGCAATATAAATGAATCATAGAAGCATAGAATCACCAGGTTGGAAGAGACCCACAGGATCATCGAGTCAAACCATTCCTATCAAACACTAAACCATGTCCCTTAGAAATGCCTTGCAATATAAATGCCTGCATCAGAGCTGTTCAGCTAGTGATCTCCTCATGATCACGGCTACTACTGGATCTACGTTATCCTAAGATAAATATCACGAGATGACCAAATGAATAAGTGCAGTTTATGCCCATGCAAAACAAAGGGATCATCTGGTGATTAGAAGGGGAAGGTGAGGGAGGGAAGATGCCCTCCTGGACTTGCTGTTTGTGAACAGAGAAGGCCTTGTGGGGGATGTGGCAGTAGGATGATGCCTACGGCTAAGTGATCATGAGGGACAGGGTTTTCTACTCTAGGTGACGTGAAGAGGGTGGTTAGCAAGACAGTAGCATTAAATTCCAGAGGACAGACCTCGAACTCTTCAGAAGACTGGTTGGCAAAGTCTCATGGGAGACAGTACTTAAGGGTAAGGGAGCCCATGAGGGCTGGGAGCTCTTCAAAAAGGAGATCCTAGCAGCTCAGAGAGATCTTGAGTGACATCAAGAAGAAGAGGAATGTTTATGGGCTCTGGAAGAGGGGACAGGCTTCTTGGGTTGACTACATGAGGGAAGTGAGATTGTGTAGAGAAAAAAATCAGAAGGTCTAAGGTTCGACTAGAAATCAGATTGGCTAAGTCTGTGAAAGATAACAAAAATCTTTTTATAAATATATAAATAATAAAAGGAGGACTAGGGAGACCATACAGTCCCTA